>OX442417.1:15271876-15529376 GCA_949361645.1 Spongilla lacustris
CCTACCATCACACCCCTCCCTACCATCACACCCCTCCCTACTATCACACCCCTCTCTATCATCACACCCTCCCTACCATCACACCCCTCCTATCATCACACCCTCCCTACCATCACACCCCTCCCTACCATCACACCCTCCCTACTATCACACCCCTCCCTACCATCACACCCCTCCCTACCATCACACCCCTCCCTACTATCACACCCCTCCCTATCTTGCCATCACACCCTCCCTACCATAATACCTCCCTACCATCACACCTTCTCTAAATGTACATGTACCATAATACCCCACCCCTTCCTACAATCACACCCCTCCCTACCATCACACCCCTCCCTACCATCACACCCTCCCTACCATCACACCCTCCCTACCATCACACCCTCCCTACCATCACACCCTCCCTACTATCACACCTCTCCCTATCTTGCCATCACACCCTATCTTGCCATCACACCCTCCCTACCATCACACCCCTCCTTACATCACACCTTCTCTAAATGTACCATAATACCCCTCCCTACCATCACACCCTCCCTTCCATCACACCCCTCCCTTCCATCACACCCCTCCCTTCCATCACACCCCTCCCTACAATCACACCCCTCCCTACCACCACACCCCTCCCTACCATCACACCCTCCCTACCATCACACCCTCCCTACCACCACACCCCTCCCTACCATCACACCCTCCCTTGTGCCATGACTATATATGGCATGTGTGATGACCTCACCTGATTTTCTCCCCCGTACTGCCGCAGGTCCAAGGACAGGCGTGTTGCGTTAGCCAACCAGAAGGCCAACATCTGCAGATCCTTTTGGTATTGCTGTGGCAACAGGGACCACAGTCATATACATGTAGTCATACATGTATATGGAAGTACCCCTCACTCACACTCCCTCCTCTTCTACCCACCCCCTACCCCTCTTCCCTTCTCTCCCACCCCAGACCCCCTCTTCCCTTATCCCTCCCTCCTCCCACTCTCACCGTGGTAACCAGCTGTATTCCCTTGATCACTCCCTGAAGGAACTCAACGGCCTGCTTTTCCTTGCGGCAGTGGTCAGGATACCGCAAGCACATGAAGATCAGGTGAGCCGCGATGCAGGGGGTGTGTCCCTCCACCTGCTCCAACCTAAGCTCCATGACCAGGGTATTGAGCAGCAGGTGGAGGTCTTTGTCCTGCCAGGAGAGGATCCCAAGGTAGGAGGACTCCGGGGGAGGGCGAGGTTTCCGTGGCGACTCTGCAGGCACAACAAGCGCTCAATAGGGCCATCAAATAGTAAATGCCTCGTTATAAATGCCTCGTTATAAATGCTATTACGCTCATTAATCTAAATAGCACAGTGATTCAGGATGTCTAGCATGCTTCAGACATCATGTCAATATTTACTTAATCCTTCGCAGAATCTTGAACTGAAAGGAAATTCCAATCTACATATCCGAATGGGTCACATACACACACCCACTCACCACCACTCACACTCATGTGCAACATGCCATACACATCAGGTCACATCAGGTCACATGACATACACACACCCACATGACATACACATCAGGTCACATGCCTACCGCTTGAGACTTGTTTCTGAAGATTTGAAGCCTCCTTTACAATGGCTTCTTCCTGCTTAGGTGCCACTGGTGGGGCAGTAGGAGGAGCGGGGTGTGTGGCAACAGTGGGCGTGACATCCGGTGCAGTGGTGGGCGTGGCATCCTGAGGTGGAGCAGTGGGAGGTGCAGCAGGGGCTAGGGCCACCAGCTGTTCCTTCAGACTCTAAAGGAACAGAAAAATGTGTCACAACAGTGTGCAGATGTACACCGCCTACATTAACTACAATGTAAGCACACCACCCCCTAACCAAACACACCACCCCCTAACTAAGCACACCGCCCCCTAACAAAACACACCACCCCCCTAACAAAACACACCACCCCCTAACAAAGCACACCAATACCACCCCCTAACTACATGTAAGCACACCACACTAAGCACACACTCACCGCGTTCTCCTTCATCAGTCGCTCTATCTCAAGCTGAAGCTTCTGTGAGCTGTACTCCTGCAGGGAGAGGCGCAGGCTATCCACCTCTTTGGTCAGCTGACCCTTCTCCGTCTCCAAGGCAACCTTCTCAGAGTCGTGCTGCTCCTTCAAGCGAGCCAACTTTTCTTGCAGCTCGGCGCTACGTCCCTCCGCCTCCTTCCTCTTCCTCTCCTCACCCTCCCACACCGCACGCTGCCTCTCTAGGTCCTCCACCTTCCTCTGTAGCTCGTCCACGAGGTCCTCGCCCTCCAACACACCAGCCTGCCTCACCACAGAAGCCAAGGCCAAGCCATTCCCGTCGTGGGGGTGGGACGACCCATTCATCACGATCCCCTCTGGTGGGACTGGGGAGGAGGAGGGGGTCAGCGCCCTGATATCGGCTACCGAGGAGCCGGCAGTGAGGTCAACAGATGAGGGGGCGGGAGAGGGAGGCTCCATCATCCTGAACTGGTTGGCCGCGGCCTGGCTAGCTGCCTGGCGCTGCTCTATGTCAGAGCACTTCTGCTCCAGAGCGTAGTAGTCCCTGAGCACGTGCTGGTGGTGCTCCCGGAGGTCCGAGTGCTCCAGCTCCAGCTGCCTGCAGTGCTGTTCCAGCAACGATACCGTCTCTGTTTCCAAACAAACAAACAAACATTTTAAATGAGCTCAAGGCAAAAACCAACATTCTTATAATAAGGTGGTACCAGTGTGTGCACATAATTCTGCCATGTGGGGTGCATATATATATTTAAATAATACCCAAGGGGCTTTCGTGGTCATTATGGACTCCTCCCCTACCACACTCCCACTTTGTTGACATCCCTCCCCCAACCAGCATGACATAATGAATGGAATCACATGTACACAACCAAAACATACATATCGGCACGTGTATGCACACACACACATTGGCACACATATAGATGGACACAATGATCTCTTTCCCCCCTCCCCCCACTCTCCCCCCAATCCTCCCCTCTTCCCCCTCTCCTCACCTTTGGTCTTCTCTGATTCCTTGAGAGCGTCTTGCAAAACGCCCACCTGCTTACTGACAGCTTGCAGCTGCTGTTCGTGAAGCTTCAGGTCCTGCAGGGGAGGGGCACCACCTCACAAGACCACACCCACAAGTGCGGGCTGGGGACAAACCTTCTCCCTTCTCTGCCTCTGCTGGTTCAGCTCCTCCTCCAAGGTACCCTTGCTCCTCCTCACCTCCTCAAGCTCCGCCTCCACGGCCCTGACACGTTTGGTCGCCTCCCCCCTCTGTGCCTTCTCCAAGGCCAAGAGCTCCTCAAGATGGCGAGCCTTCTCGGCCAAACCAGAGCTGGAGTTGATCTGTGTGCACACATCCGTAACTAGTGCACATACAAGTACATATCCAACACCCATGTACACCACACCCACTACCACACCCATGTACACCACACCCACTACCACACCCATGTACACCACACCCCCGACCACACCCCATGTACACCCAATGTACATGTACACCACACCCCCTACCACACCCCCTACCTGATCAGTCAACTTCTGCTGCAGTTCAATGATCTTGTTCTCCATACCCTTGTTGAGCTTCTGAAGGTGGGCCACTGACCTGGCCTCAATCTGTTGCCATGGGAGATGGTGCATCATTATACATGTGGTCCACACGGCAAAAATTCACATTGTATATTGGCAGAAAAAATAACAATACACTTATACGTACTGGCAACCAAAAGTGATACCTGTCACTTAACTGCAACACTATCATGTGCACACTACACAGGTCAGCTACCTGAGATTTATTTCCCTACATCCAAACTCTAGCACACACACACACACACACACACACACACACACACACACACACACACACACACACACACACACACACACACACACACACACACACACACACACACACACAAATGAACTGTACACATGTACATCTATCTTTGTGTGTGTGTCCTTTTGTGTTTGCTGTTTATTCATGTGTATAATTATTATGATAGCAAACTTGGCCCACAAATGGGAAAAACCCCTACTTCCAGGCTACGTTAGGGCACATCTAGCCTTTGCCATCATAAGGGCATCCAGTTTGTGTTTCAGGGGCTCACGGGTGAAGTGGAGAAGTGGACCCAATTGGGTTCGATGATGGGCACCTCTCTACTCTACCTGAGGTTGATCGTGTGTTCGGGAAGAGTTATCATGGGTCGTGTTTGTGTATTATACTGTTCATAATGATAAAGTGGTCCTTACATTTTAAGTATGCAAACATAGTGATACAACATCACATGTGGGAATAATGTTAATTCTCAAATGTTAATTTGGTGTAAATTACTGAACTGGCCCTGTGAAAAATTACATAAGGTTTTCATACCACATATATGTTGCTTATTTTCCGTATACACAGTTTATTATTGCAAAATAATCTGCCACCTGTTCTAACATACGGTTACTATGCAACCCATATTACATGCCCACGCAATACAACATGACATAATACATGAAATATAATAAGTGAGTAAAAATGAAAAAGTGGAAAAAAAATTGAAGCAAAATGTGTACAAATCAGACATGCTCAATGTCTGCTCTCGTCCAGGAACATGCCAGCACAATTGTAATGTATCTCCCAATGAAAAGTCTGTACTTAGTGCCATACACATGTAGATCTGCTCCCCCCCCCCCCCCCCCCCCCCCCCCCCCCCCCCCCCCGAATACAAACATTGTAAACATTGAATTATTGTTGTCACAGGAATGAACCACATTACATTGGGGGTGACTGCATGTGATAATATAACACTGAGGCTCATATTGCTACGTACATCTGTGTGGGCAGGCAGTCATTAAAATTGGTACTATTGGTTGCTAGGTACGCGTTGCTATGTACATGTATGCATACATGTACATCAAACCCACAAGTGTAGGTGAGTATTTAAATAGGTTACGTGGAAATTATAGCAGTAAATTTAAAATAATAGTAA
Organism: Spongilla lacustris; assembly: GCA_949361645.1. Classification (NCBI taxonomy): domain Eukaryota; kingdom Metazoa; phylum Porifera; class Demospongiae; order Spongillida; family Spongillidae; genus Spongilla; species Spongilla lacustris. The sequence goes on from OX442417.1 coordinate 15,276,865, forward strand.
TGATGATATCGCTTCCCATGCAAAAAAATTAGTAATAACAATAATTAACATGTATTGTGAGGTTTCATATAAAAAAATAATTACAATATCAAATAACAATATCTATCGCATACGTTTGGGGGTCATACTAACACAAGAAGTGCACACACAAACACACCACACATGCCCCCCCACACACACCACACATGCCCCCCCCCACACACACGACATACTCTAAACCTCTCCCTAGGCTGGCACACCACTCTTCCCCATGCCAAATCTGCTCCTCCCCAGACCCACATCACCTTAAGTCTCTTCAGCTCCCTACGGGCCAGCCACCTCCTCACGCAGCACTGTGCCAGTATGATGTGCCTCTGGGACCTCCTGTAGGCCCTCCTGGCCAGCCACCCACGTACGTGCCGCTGGATGAGGCAAGCCTTGCTGTCCCATACCAGGTGCTGGTACTGCTTCCGGGCGCAGGTACCGCGGTACCGGTTCTGGACGAATATGACACCATGACGAAGCTTCCGGTACCAGGAACGGCGCAAGAAGCCACGGACCGTCTTTTGTATGCGAATGGCTGCCTTGGTCCTCCGAAGAAAGCTGGCCAGTCTGCAATGAAAGGGACAAACAATAGAGACTGCAGGGTCAGTCACATGATAGAGATGAGGTCAGTCACATGATAGAGATGAGGTCAGTCACATGATATGCACAGTAAGTGATGCAGGGAATGTGGCCAGAAATACAGAAAGTAACGGTAGCAGTTGTAAAGTAGAAAGTGGAGGGAGAGGGGAGGGAGGAGAGGGAGGAGAGGAGGGTGAGGGAGAGGGGAGGGAGAGGAAGAGGGGAGGGAGGAGAGGGAAGAGAGGAGGGAGAGGGAGAGGGAGAGGGGAGGGAGGAGAGGAGAGGGGAGGGGGAGAGGAGGGAGGGGGAGGAAGAGGAGGGAGAGGAGGGAGAGAGGAGGGAGAGGAGGGAGAGGGGAGGAGAGGAGGGAGAGGAGGGAAAGGGGAGGGAGAGAGGAGGGAGAGGGGAGGAGAGGAGGGAGAGGAGGGAAAGGGGAGGGAGAGAGGAGGGAATGGAGGGAGAGTGGGGATATGTCCTCAGCAACACTCTAACCTCCTGGCTACAAGTCCCCTGGCATGCGACTGTATCAGAATGGTTGCTAGGCGCAGGCGCTTGTACTTCTTCATTTGAAGCCACCCTCTGATGTGCTTCTGTATCATCACACTGCTGTCATGGAGACGCTTGGAACGTAACAACTCCAAGTAGGCTACCTGTGTGTGGGTGGTAGGCATGAGGTGGTTGTCATGAGATGGTAGTCATGAGGTGGTAGTCATAAGATGGTAGTCATGAGGTGGTAGTCATGAGGTGGTAGGCATGAGGTGGTAGTCATGAGGTGGTAGTAATGAGGTGGTAGTAATGAGGTGGTAGGCATTATGAGCACTCTTAAAGGCCAACTTGTCAACAGCAAACAGGAAATGAGCTCGTGGACACATGACCTGAGTTACTCTAAGAGTCACAGTGCAAAGGTCGATGATCTCACCTGTCCAGCTCTGAAGAATATCTTTGTCTTCCCAAAGCGATATTTCTCAGGGTCCTACAGATAGAGGGGTTAATACACAATATGGCCCAGCCGATGTGGACAAAAGACAGTACACCATCCCCATGCACAGTACACCATCCCCATGCACAGTACACCATCCCCATGCACAGTACACCATCCCCATGCACAGTACACCATCCCCATGCACAGTACACCATCCCCATGCACAGTACACCATCCCCATGCACAGTACACCATCCCCATGCACAGTACACCATCCCCATGCACAGTACACCATCCCCATGCACAGTACACCATTCCCATGCACAGTACACCATCCCCATGCACACAAGAGCACACCCTCTACACTACCCAAAGTATGTACGACCACACCCACTACAATATTGCAATTGCTGAACCATCAGTGACACCGTCATACCCGCTAAGCCACACCCACCATACCCATCCGCTAAGCCACACCCACCGAGCTATCATACTCCACCCACCTTGATGGACCTCTCCAGGATGCTGATGCACATGGCCCTGGTGTCATCGCGTCTTATCTGCCCACTGGGCAGGAGCATCAGGTAGCGGTGGATGAAGTCCTCGTACACCCAGCGGGATGGGTACCCGGCGGCGCTGATCCTGATGGTCTCCAGGACACCACACGCCCTCAGCTGCTGCACCACGCGCTGGGGGTCATACCTGCAGTCACATGGCCGGTGGAAGAGGGATCACATGACCGGTGGAAGAGGGATCATGTGACCTGGCCATGGGTAAGCCTAGCTTTACATAGCCATACCTTCATGCACAATGTGCAAGGTCTGGAGATCTGATTAGTTATTAAAAGTTACTAATGTTACCATACGTTACGTTACAAGGAATGCAGGTAAAAATTAATAACTTAATTTGTTTATTTTTAAAGCTAGTCAAACCGATGATGGGGCATGCGAATGTCTCCACACCCTCCGCATAATGTGAGGGTGTGGCTATGTGCATAATGTGCGAGGGTGTGGCTATGTGCATAATGTGTGAGGGTGTGGCTATGTGCATAATGTGCGAGGGTGTGGCTATGTGCATAATGTGTGAGGGTGTGGCTATGTGCATAATGTGCGAGGGTGTGGCTATGTGCATAATGTGTGAGGGTGTGGTTATGTGCATAATGTGTGAGGGTGTGGCTATGTGCATAATGTGTGAGGGTGTGACTATGTCAAGACAAAAATATTATCTATGACATCATCATGCCAGCACTGACGTGAAGGATAGCTTCTCGTCGTTAGGTTTGATGCAGCGTATGTAGTGAGGGCTGGTGGAGTTGAGGGTACTCATTAACCCTTTGAGGGACTCCTGGAACTGTGGAGCAGTATGATAACAGTGATCACCAGTGTGGGTGTGAGGGTGTGGGTGTATAGGGTGAGGGTGTGTAGGGTGAGGGTGTGTAGGGTGAGGGTGTGTAGGGTGAGGGTGTGTAGGGTGAGGGTGTGTAGGTGTTAGGGGTGAGGGTATGTAGGGTGAGGGTGTGTAGGGTGTTAGGGGTGAGGGTGTGTAGGGTGTGGGTGTGTAGGGTGAGGGTGTGTAGGGTGATAGGGGTGAGGGTGTGTAGGGTGTGGGTGTGTAGGGTGAGGGTGTGTAGGGTGATAGGGGTGAGGGTGTGTAGGGTGTTAGGGTGTGTAGGGTGTGGGTGTGTAGGGTGAGGGTGTGTAGGGTGATAGGGGTGAGGGTGTGTACATGTGAGGGTATGCAGGGTGTGTAGGTGTGAGGGTGTGTAGGGTGAGGGTGTGTAGGGTGAGGGTGTGTAGGGTGAGGGTGTGTACATGTGAGGGTATGCAGGGTGTGTAGGGTGTGCAGGGTGTAGGGGTGAGGGTGTGTAGGGTGAGGGTGTGTAGGGGTGAGGGTGTTTGGGCTGAGGGTGGGTAGGCTGCCATTCCTTCTTACCTGGAGTCCCACTGATGGCTTTGATATCATGCCTTGTCCCTTACGTTTGTTCTTGGTGGCCGCAGCCTTTGTCACCTTGGCAACGGCTGCCTCCTGGTTGAGGAACATGTTGGCCACCATCTTGTTCTGAGGTGATGAAAATGGGTGGAGTCAGTTTGACGATGCTTACAATAACCACACCCACCAAATCCCCAAGCCTTGAGCACACCTCTTAAGATGAACCCCCCTTCCCCTCCCCCCACCAGTGTGGGTGGGTACAATCAGAAGGGAACAGGTGGGTACAAACAGAAGGGAACAGGTGGGTACAAACAGAAGGGAACAGGTGGGTACAAACAGAAGGGAACAGCTGTGTGCGCTGGAAGGTGAGAGGACAGTGTTTGCTGACAGCTGTCACAATGACAATTCCCTTGTTGACCTGTTGACAATTGTAATCTAAACCTCCTGATGATGTCATTACATCATCTGAGGATGTAAAGACCACATCCTCAGCCCCAGTCCCTCCCCATTTCCCTCACTTTGCTGGCTTTCAACAACTTGAGGTGTTCGTTCACTAGGCTGTCTGTGTTCTTCTCCACAAAGCCTTCCGACTCGTACTCTACCATGTTGGCATAGTGATGTACACAGAAGGCTGAGCGAGAGGTGCGTGGCTTGGAGAAATGACCGCTCTTCCCCTCATGGGTGTTGTACAGCTTCTGAATCAGCTGACTGTCACTGGCTTCTGGCAACTGGGGGGAGGAGGGTGGAGGGGGGAGGGGGGTGGCCCTCATGTGATTAACACTTCTACATGACCAAAACCAATTAGTCTGATGCACACAATAATTAACCCTCTTAGGATCTTATCCAAACCAAACGCCAATTACAATTAGTAGAACACAATGACTCCCATGACCCCCTCAATATATACTCAAGGTCACACTCCTGCCTCCACAACACCCCTCCCTCCACAACACCCCTCCACAACACAACACCCCTCCACAACACAACACCCCTCCACAACACCCTCCCTCCACAACACCCTCCCTCCACAACACCCTCCCTCCACAACACCCTCCCTCCACAACACCCTCCCTCCACACCACCCTCCCTCCACAACCACCCTCCCTCATACCTCCCTCCACACCCTCTCCCTCCGCACACCTCCCTCCACAATACCCTCCACACACCTCCCTCCTCACCTCCCTCCACACCTCCCTCCCCCATACCTTGCAGGTCTCATCCAGCAGGTCCATGATGCCTTGCTTGCACTCGATGAGGTCTATGCAGGGTTGGTTGTCATAGAAGTCTATGAAGGACCACTCAATGGCCTCCTGTATGTACTCCTGCTGCTCCAGCTTGAACACATGCTGGGAGGGAAGGGGGAGGAGGGGAGGGAGGAGGGAGGAGGGAGGAGGGGAGGGAAGAGGGAGGAGGGGAGGGAAGAGGGAGGGGAGGGAGGGAGAAGAAGGGGAGGAGGGAGAAGGCATAACCACAGTGCTGCTGACATGAGTCTGGGGACCCTGCAATCCCTCTCCCTCCCTAAAATATGGGGGGTGCTTAACTTGAGAATAACATGCACCTGGGACCTGCCCAGTATACATGTATGTGGAACCTGGCCAGCATACCTGGGAACTGGCCAGCATACATGTACCTGGGAACTGGCCAGCATACCTGGGAACTGGCCAGCATACATGGAACCTGGCCAATATACCTGGGAACTGGCCAGCATACCTGGGAACCTGGCCAATATACCTGGGAACTGGACAGCAGACCTAGAACCTGGCCAGCATACCTGGTTGAACTGCTGCTGGAGCTTCTCATTGGCATAGTTGATGCAAAACTGCTCAAAACTGTTCACTTCGAAGGTCTCAAAGCCGTAGATGTCCAGAACCCCTATGAAGACATGGTGTTTGGTGCTAGCCTTGAGGGAAGAGTTGATCTGTTCCACCACCCAGTCAAACATCACTGCATAGAGGTGTTTGGAGAGGCCATCCCTTGCATTGATGGCCTTTGATGTGGTGTGTGTGTGCAAGTGTGGTTTTCATGTGTGTGGGTGTGTATGTGTGTGGTTTTCATGTGTGTGGTGTTCATGGTGTGGTGTTCATGTGTGTGTGTGTGTGTGTGTGTGTGTGTGTGTGTGTGTGTGTGTGTGTGTGGTGTTCATGTGTGTGTGCATGTGTGTGTGTGTGTGTGTGGTGTGTGTGGTTCATTGTACATGTATGTGCATGTGTTCATGTGTATGTGTGTGTGGTGTTCATGTGTGTACATGTACATGTATGTATATTTGCATGTATGTGTGCATTGTGTGTGGTGTGGTACATGTGTACATATATGTGTGTGTGAGCATGCGTGTATTGTGTGTGTACATGTGTGTGTGTTAGTGCATGTGTGCACACATTACAAGGAGGTCAGATGCAACACAGAAGACAAGATGAAAACAAGCCATGAAGCACAGGCTGAGACAACACAACACAAGGGGGCACCAGTTTCCTGATACCCCAGACGGTGGGTGCAGCAGACACAGCCTTGGAAGCCATGGAGACTGCACATACAACATACAAACTGAAGGATGTGGACCTCCAGTTATGTACTTCAGGTTATGTCTGTATACTTCAGGTAATGTCTGTATACTTCAGGTTATGTGTGCGTACTTCAGGTTATGTCTGTATACTTCAGGTTATGTGTGCGTACTTCAGGTTATGTCTGTATACTTCAGGTTATGTCTATATACTTCAGTTATGTCTGTAAACTTCAGGTTATGTGTGCATATTTCAGGTTATGTGTGCATACTTCAGGTTATGTGTGCGTACTTCAGGTTATGTCTGTGTACTTCAGGTTATGTCTGTGTACTTCAGGTTATGTCTGTGTACTTCAGGTTATGTCCACTCCCCTACCAATTTCATACTCCCTTCTCTCCCTTACATGTACTTCCTCCCCCCCCTACAAAAAATACTCCATTTGCAGCTCACCTGTTTCAAGTTCAGGGGGATGACCAGTGACTCGGTATCCGTGACGATGCGTCTGTTGCACAGCCACTTCTGGAGATCCTGGACATCAATGCCCAGGAGGTCGGCCGCCAGTCCAATATGGCCGTCCCCGGGGGGCACAGCGCTGGCCCCCTCCTGCACGTTCCCTTCCTCGTCCGTCACCTCCTGAATCTGGACACTCCCGAGGTGGAGCACGGAGGCCACCATGATGAAGATGTGCCTCTGCATGTCCGGGCTGAAGCCTAGGAGCTTGAGGGCCTCCAGGGTCTGGGTGAACTCGTAGTGGTCATCGATGTCCTTGATCTGGGTACAGTTGCCGGAGGTGGTGTAGGTGAAGGTGTCTGCTACGTCTGGGGAGGAGGGAGGAGGGGAGGAGAGGAGGGAGGAGGGGAGGAGGAAGGGAGGAGAGGAGGAAGGGAGGAGAGGAGGAGAGAAGGGAAGAAGGGAGGAGGGGTGGAGGGAGGGAGAGAAGGGAGGAAGGAGGAGGGAGGGAGAGAATGGGAGAGAGGAGGGAGAAGAGGAGGAGGAGGGAGGAGGGAGGTAGAGGAGAAGGGGGATAGGATCAGTACGCTGAATAGCCTTTCTACCTACCCAGCCCAAGTCCTTGTAGCTCAGGGACGTGTTTAGAGGCGCACAGCTGATAGAAGATGTGGTAGTTCCTCTCATCCTGGGATTGGTTCACCACCCTGGACTTCTCCAGCAGGTAAGTCCTCATGTAGGCCCCGATGATCTGGTGGCTCTTACTGAAGCCTATCTCCAGATACTTGCCAAAGCGACTACTGTTGTCATTCCTTATGGTCTTGGCATTTCCAATGGCCTAATGTGAAGCGAAAGGGAAGGGGCAGCTGTGAAACATTATACGCAACCACACTCTCCCTCCTCCTCCTCCCCCTCCCTCACAACATCTGCTGAACACAGCGAGGAAACCACTGATGCAAAGTAATCAAGGGACAGGGGCGGGTAGGTTGGGAGGGCATTGCATAAGCCCACAGAATTCACCACATCAAGTGGACATACATACATGCAACATGTACACTCAATCACTTCCCTTTGAATACACGATTATTCATGAATGGCCTTGTAATCACACACCACAAAAGGACTGGGGACCAACAATGCTAAACAGAGCATTGACATATAGGGGGCTCTAACACCAAGTGGGCTAACAGGGTTGCAACACCTTGGGGGGGCAATATTTAGGGCAATATTTAATGTCCTTACAACGGTGGGGCTTGCACTCACCTCCATGATGGGGTTGGAGGCCAACACCTTCCTCCTCCTCCCCACCCCTTACACTCACCTCCATGATGGGGTTGGAGGCCAACACCTTCTTCTCCACGTGGGTCTCCGCAGAGGCTCCACCCACAGTTGCAAAGTACCTCATGGTATACTTGGCGCTAACGGTCTTCCCAGCTCCACTCTCCCCACTCACAATCACCGACTGATTCAGGTTTTCCCTGTGAGCAAGAGTCAGCGTGTGTGTGTGTGTGTGTGTGTGCATGTATGTGCGTAAATGTTTATAAGTGAGGTGTGTGTATGTGTGTGTGTGTGTGAATGTGTACAAGTGGTGTGTATGTGCATGTGTGTGTGAATGTTTACAAGTGCGGTGTGTGTATATGAGTGTGCGTGAATGTTTACAAGTGAGGTGTGTGTATGTGCGTGTGTGTGAATGTGTACAAGTGAGGTGTGTGTATGTGCATGTGAGTGAATGTTTACGAGTGAGGTGTGTGTATGTGTGTGTGAATGTGTGAATGTGTACAAGTGATATGTGAGTGACCATGGGATATGCACTAGAGGCTTCAATATATATATATAAAGCCATATCAGTGGCACGTGTCAACACACATACATCCACTCTCACACACACACACACACATACACACACAGCGCATATCAAGGCAACAATGGCAGGACTGGTATGTGCACGTGTTCTCACACAGAGGTGGGCAACTCGTAACAACTCAAAACAACATACGTAGCGCACACCTAGACATCTTTCTGTAGGCTTCTTCAGCAACCGCGAAAAGGTGTGGGTCCATTTCCCCCATCTCTTGGCCGTTATAGGCGCTCATAATCTCACTGCCGTAAATGGGCAGCTGTTGATAAGGGTTCATAGCGACCAACACGATGCCGCAGTAAGTGTAAATAACACGCGATTGCAGAAAACGAATCTTCAAACTGTGTAAAACTGATAAGAGAGACGAGAGAGATAGAGCGGGTTGGAGAGGAGATAGAAACAGAAAAATAATGAGACTTATTATCGGCAACATGGCGCCAAAGACTGACCGGCGGGCTCGTGGAGGTAGCTGAGCGTGGTGAGGTCATTTTGCCCGACTAGAATGTCCGGGTTCTGAAGCGGTGGCGGGTCAGAGATAGGTACCTTCAACTCTTGTCCCGGCTTATCTTCACGCTCCAAGACTACAAAGCCGTCGGCCGGAGGTGTGAGCACCTTAGCGGGCACCCACACGTCCTGGGGGTCCCTTAGCCACACTCGAGTGTCCTACATTAGCGAGAGGAAGTGCCCGTAGCGCGTATACGTACAAGCTAGCTGCGCTAGGGCTCACTTTGACATAGAGTTGGGCTACGGACATCTCGGCTGACTCCCGCTCACACGCCCCTTTTTCTTTTGACCTCACACGCTGCGCGTATGACGGAAATTAACGGAAAATATCCAATACAGTAAATCCCTTTGATACGAGGCCGTTTTGGCTATGTGAGCAATTAGTTCTGAATGAGGTCGGTGTACTCACTCGCATAACCGCCGGCGCTTTAGCGTTTTCACTTTTCACTTTGCAAACAAAGTTTAAAGTGTCACGCGTTCGCTTAGCTAGCTTGCATACATCATACATTGTTAATGACCCAATATTAAACATTGTTGGCGGCATACGTTTCCTATACATTGTATACTGTAATAACAACTCTTCTCATGAATATTTCCAGGTGTTGCATCATGCATGTACATTATTATAAAGGTGTAGCGTAGTTCCTGGAAAATGAAACCTCAAGCCGGCTGTGACGTACATTGTACCTTACACGTGCTCCCCACCCAGGCTACCGTACCGTTCGATCTCGTCACCTGGGTATGACCCTCAGAGCTCTATATGTTTATACCTTTGAATAATTATATCTCTCCCTTGAGTATTACTGCTCCCATCAGCCCATGTCTCATGACATTAAAACACGACGCTGGTTCTATTGGCACGTGAGTACAGTACAAGTGATTATGCGCCGTTGCTTTGAATGGATTTGTATATATGTGCCCAATTCAGGGACGCGGAGGTGGACGGAAGGAATTGACATGAAAAAAAAAAAAAAAAAAAAAAAAAAAAAAAAAAAAAGAGGCGAGGCTTATTCTACGTGGGTGCGGCGGATTCGTTTGCTGAACTCACTCAGACTGTTCAACTGGTTGCTTATAAAACACGCATTGCCTGCGTAGTGAGTGCTATAGTCAAATCTCGGACAGAAATAGTAGCAAGACTCGCTGCTTCAGCAAAGTGATGGCGACTCGCTATTTGGACCAAGAGAGCTCCCTAAAGTTAGACACCGCACTGTTTAACGAGTACAAGTTCTCCGTCGATCAGTTGATGGAGATAGCGGGGCTTTGTGTGGCACAGGTAAAAGCGTGCAAGGAATATACATATATGTGTGATGTACATGTATTCGTAACTTAATTACACACATGCCACATGCACGCACACACACCTAGTCTATAGAGAGATGCTACCCTACAAGCACGTCTAGTTCAGGAAAGCCGCGTGTGCTGATCTGCTGTGGGCCCGGAAACAATGGCGGAGATGGCCTCGTTGCAGCCAGGCACCTCCTCTTTCTAGTGAGGCATGCATCTGTTGCAAGGTCACACGTGATCCCCCCTTTCATGACAGGGATACGACGTTGCCATATTCTACCCTAAACGTCCCTCAAAGCCCATCTTCCAGATACTGGTGGCCCAGTGTGAAAAGCTAGCCATCTGTTTCTTGGACACCCTCCCCTCCCCCTCTCACATATCCACACACTACGACTTGGCAGTGGACGCCGTCTTTGGATACAGTTTCCAAGGTGAAGTGCGTGCTCCATTTGATGCCGTCCTCTCCACCCTTGGGACCATCACTATACCATTGTGTTCTGTTGACATACCATCAGGTAATGACGAATGGTTTTAAAAAATGATTTGACTGTTTCTGGAACACTGCCATTACTGCCCTTCCCCCCCACCCCCCACACACCCACACCTGTCCAGGTTGGGATGTGGAGAGGGGAGACACTACAGGGAACGGCCTCAAGCCAGACCTCCTGGTGTCCCTCACAGCCCCAAAGCCCTGTGCCCAGTACTTCACAGGACGATACCACTACCTTGGCCTCAGGATGGTATCTCCAGAGCTAGCGGCCACCTTCAACCTCCAACTTCCCCCATACCCTGGGGGCGACCAAATTGTTCAGATCAACTAAGTGTCCCTTAATTGTATGGGTGCATCTGCCTGCCATTGTGTATAGCTTTTGAATTTGTTTTTTTTTTATCCTGAAAAGGAATGACCCACGAATAGCATGTCGCTCTAATTATGCGACGTTAGTTACTGTGGACGATATAAAGAATGACGTAATGAGCAAAAACGAGGCGGGGCTTATTTTCTATGTGGGTGCGGACTCGTTTGCTGACCAGGTTGCTTATACAACACGTATTGCCAGCAGGCCGTGGCGTAGTGCAGAAGGTGCGTGCTAGGCAAATCTGGGACAGAAATAGTAGCAAGACACGCTGCTTCAGCAAAGTGATGACGACAGGCTATTTGGACCAAGAGAGCGCCCTAAAGTTAGACATCGCATTGTTTAACGAGTACATGTTCTCCATAGATCAGTTGATGGAGATAGCGGGGCTTTGTGTGGCGCAGGTAAGAGCGTGCATGCATGGAATAATCTCTCGTGCCATGACGTAATGTATAGAATACAGTGCAACCTGTCATCTCGGGGCTACAAATAATTAATAAATGGCCATCGTAGACAGGTGGCTGCCTAACTCTGACCCGTTTGTACAGCAGCCAATACTCGTGTCTTTAGTTATGTGGCCGGTACGCAGAGGTGACCGTTAATATTGTATTCCACCTCCTCCCCTTATACATTACATCATGGCACTACATTAATTACACACGTGCACGTGCACCTACACACACACACACACACACACACACACACACCTAGTCTATAGAGAGATGCTACCCTACCAGCACCTTCAGTGCAGGAAAGCCGCGTGTGCTGATCTGCTGTGGGCCCGGAAACAATGGCGGAGACGGCCTTGTTGCAGCCAGACACCTCCTCTTTCTGGTGAGACGAACTGCCCATGTGTATGTTGTAAGGTCACACGTGATCCCCTTTCATGACAGGGATACGAAGTCGCCGTATTCTTCCCTAAACGTACTTCAAAGCCCATTTACGAGATACTGGTGGCCCAGTGTGAAAAGCTAGGCATCCGTTTCTTGGACACCCTCCCCTCCCCCTCCCATATATCCACACACTACGACTTGGCAGTGGACGCCGTCTTTGGATTCAGTTTCCAAGGTGAAGTGCGTGCTCCATTTGATGCCATCCTCTCCACCCTTGCGACCATCACTATACCATTGTGTTCTGTTGACATACCATCAGGTAACGATACATGGTTAAAATGATTTGACTGTTTCTGGAACACTGCCATTACTGTCCTTCTCCCCCCCCCCCCCCCCCCCACACACACACACACACCTGTCCAGGTTGGGATGTGGAGAGGGGAGACACTACAGGGGATGGCCTCAAGCCAGACCTCCTGGTGTCCCTCACAGCCCCAAAGCTCTGTGCTCAGTACTTCACAGGACGATACCACTACCTTGGCCTCAGGATGGTCCCTCCAGAGCTAGCGGCCACTTTCAACCTCCAGCTTCCCCCCTACCCTGGGGGCGACCAAATTGTTCAGATCAACTAAGTGTCCCTTTTATGGTTGCATCCTGCCTGCCACTCATTGTGCATAGCTAGCTTTTGAATATTTTTTTACCCTTCCTTTATCCTGAAAAGGGCTTGAGTGAATGAGGGGTCTAATAGTTTGGAGGTCACCGAGCGTGGCTTCACATGGAGGAGTGGATGATTGAAATGTCCTGCACGTATGTCCAGATCACAGTATCAAATATGGTGGTCTACATACATGCATATTGCTACTGAAGGAGAGCCAAAAGGTGGTTCTATTAGCTGGACAAATACACTAGTAAGTGAGGGATACATGCAGGTGTGTGCAGGTATCTTCTCTGACCACATACCTCTTAGCCAACCATGTGTGACTCACATGTTAGCACTTTTGTGTTAATGAAACAGCTGCATGTAGAGCGTTGTAACCCCCCCCTCTACACCCAAGCAGAAGTAGACCGACATCAGGGTGAGTGTAGAGAGGTTGTGGTTGTTGCCAGGGGAACTGATCTTCACATTCCCTACCTCTGTGGCTTGACTTAAGTGAAGGCAGTGTACACAGCATGCCTCAGTTTTTTGTACAGCTCCAAATATGGTTTTAGTCTGGACTTTTATTTCTGACGTGAGTTGCCTAGTGGCGCTGTTTATTCTATCCCTTCAAGGTTGGCTACAAAGAGAGGTATCATTAGCTCCCAGTGCACCACTCTTTGAATGCAACTGCCAACAGTTGCATTGTGATGATACCTTGAGCTGTGTATGCATTTGAAAGTAAAGCTTTGATTAGATTTGGGCTGCACCCCGTTGCTGCTAAACTGTTGCAGGGTGGGGGTGGGAAAATATAATTCGTCTGGGCCTCAGGGGATACAGATGTTCATGTGACCTTCCAACCTCGTTTTTTCATGAAGTTCCCCCCCCCCCCCCCCCGCCCACACAAATACATGTATATATGGCGAAGAATCTCTGTAATATTTCCACACACACAAACACCACACGAGACACAACAACGTAAACACAACAGAATTGGACATCAACACATCAGACGAATAACGTTAACGGCTCGACCTCTCAATCGTCTAACTCACTGTCATCGCTGTCTATGATCAAGGGGGGTGCGGGAGGAGCGCTAGCAAATCTAGTTCTTGTTGGGGTACCGTAGTTGCTAATCCGCTTAAGAGTTTCCGGGCTGACCACCGACAGTCGACGGAGGAGGAGAATGACAGACGGGGTGAAGTCTATGCTTGAAACAATAGCAGGGTGTAAGTCGAATGGGTCGACCGCTTGCTCCGGAGCGGCCACTAAACGCGGGGCGTCAGCGCAGGTGATGGTCTGAGAGCGGGTCCTCGTCGCTTTCTTCAGCCTCCAAGGGTTCAAGCTGAACCGCTTTCGCTTCCCCTTCAGCGACGAAGAGGCCAGCAGAGTGCCCATTCGCGTGTCTTCCCCTTCCGCACTGGTAGTCGCGTAGCTCGTTGAGTCCGTCAGCTCCGCCAGCTCCGCCGTCGACCGGGACCGCTCGACCGGTTCGAAAGGGTGCGTTAGCTGTTGGTCTAGTCCCGTCAGTTTGTGTAAAACCGCCACCAGCTCCCTAGTATCCTTGCACAGCTCTATGCCTCTCCGGTACACGGACTTGGCGCAGTCCCACTGGTTGACACAACAGAGCGCAGCCCCCATCTTGAGGTACCATTTCGCCTCTCCGGGCTTCGATTTGGACTTCTTCTCCGCTTCCTTGTACTTTGCACGGAGGTTCTTCAAGATCCTGTTGCAGTTCGGAGCCAGCGACTTCCCGCCAAGCCGCCCCTCCACCTCCCTGCGAACCAGTCCGCTAACTACGCCCACGGTAGTGTCGAACATACACTCTGTTTCCGTAGCGAGCTCTATACTCAACGCCTTGTCGAACTCCTCGGTGGCGAGTTTAATGTCGCAAAGCAAGTACGCCGACCTACCATTCTTTGCTGCGCGCATGTAATTCTCCACCGCTTCTCCGATCGTCTCCTTCGTGGACAGCGTCACAGCGGGAAACGGCGAGAGGCAGTGAGTCGGAGAGTCGTCTTGTTCGAACACGGCGGAATCCGTGCTGCAGCTGCTGTAAGAGTGATGAGCGTTGTAACTATCACCCAGCAAAACAGACATCTTCTTCTAGCACGCTCATAATGAAAGAGGTGGTTATATGTGGTATTTATTTAATTCAAACCACGCATGCGCGTCCATGCAGGTACCTATCCAAAAATAAAAATAAAAATAAAAATCAGAATAAAAGTCTAAACATCATTCAAAGGAGGGGAGAGGGTTGGAGGCAAAGTTCCCAAAACAAAAAACAGCTGTCAAAGTTAAGAGCATGCGTTATTCATAGCTAGCTGCATACGTACGCGTGTAGCCTAAAGACTGCGCGGGCGAGTTATTTACAACTGGTTATGCAATATAAAATAGCTATAGCCTATAGGCGCGTCACATGGTTCCCAGACCCAATGTTGTGCATGCTTTATGTGTGTGTGTGTGCTGGCACTCGGTAAAAGCACATCAGTATGCTGAAAGTGTGAACAATAGGCCCTAAATTGGAGGGATCCTTCATTATGCCATAGTACCACTTTGACTTGATACGGTAACAGAGATCCACCCCCCCCCCCCCCCCCCCCCCCCCCCCGTCACAGATAAATCTCTAAATGGTGAGCACTTATTTAACAATTGACAGGCATTGTCGCTATTTTAAATTTCACGCATCAATTATTAAAACACACAATGCACGCATGATTTGATGGTACACCAATTTTTATTTTTGCTGCCACTGTGAAATTTCCAAAACAGTGAAATTGATGCTTTTAGTTAAAAGTAAAGCAATTCGGTATCTGATATCTAAAGCATTTTTTTCCAATGTTTTGTATATTTACTAATGGACAAATAATACCATATAAACTATAGTTAATTATCTGAAATCAATACAATGAAATGCCATGGCCTTAGTTCAGAGCATAGTTACGCTGTAGGAATAAAAAGTTCAAAGTCATGTCATAGTCTGTTATCAAGTTTGATTTGTTGTTTAATTTTACAATGTCACAAGTAGCAAGTATTGCAGGTGGTGAAATTAATAGCTTTGTTTAAAAATATTTCCCTTAAACCTTACAACACACTAGGGTTTTTTCTTCCAAAGGCCATGTATGCACATGTTGTGAAGTTCCTTCACTTCCTGAAACAGGGCCTCCCTGGTGATGGTAGGAATGCTCCTGAAATGGTACACCACCAAAACCAAAACCAAAACAGTGAAATTAATGTTTAAGTAAAGCAATTTGGTATCTGATATTTAAAGAAAGAATTTGTCCAAGGTTTTGTGTATTTACTAATGGGTGAATAATAATCATTATCTGAAACTTGGTCAAAATGAAAGATACAGTGAACTGCCATGGCTGTGTTGAATAGACCCACATTGGTGAACTTCAATGTGGGCCTTAGTTCAGAGCAGTCACACTGTAGGAATAAAAAGTTCAGAGTCATGTCATAGTCTGTGATTTTGATTTGTTGTTTAATTTCACAATATCAATGGAATGCCTATTACAGGTGGTGGAATTAATAACTTCGGTTAAAAATATTTCCCTTAAACTTACAACACACTAGGTTTTTTTTTTTTCCCCCTCCAAAGTCCATGTTGTGAAGTTCCTTCACTTCCTGAAAAAGGGATGGTAGGAATGCTCCTGAAATGGTACACCACCAAAACCAAAACAGTGAAATTACATGTAATGTCTTTATTTTAAAATTTAAAACAATTTGGCATCTGATATCTAAATAATTTTGTATATTTACTAATGGGCAAATAATACCATATAAACTATAGTTAACTATCTGAAATCAAAATGATAGATAGATGGGGCTTAATTTAGAGCAGTTACACTGTAGGATTAAAAATTTGAAAATCGTGTAATAGTCTGCTTGATTTGTTGTTTAATTTCACAATGTCAGTGGAATGTCACAAGTAATGAGTATTGTAGGTGGCGGAATATCTTTAATTAAATAACCAGATTGATAAGTCTTGAATACCGTGGTCTTGATTTCCGTAATAAACAATAGATGTAGGATTTTGAAATAAAAACAAAAATAAAAAAATAAACAAAGGTTTGATGTAACATATCCGGCAGTTCCCATGAACCTATTAACATATCAGTTCCCATGAACCTATCACTTGAGGAGGTCTTACACCTTATGACGGCATGTAGCACTTACAACATGCTAGGGTTTTTTTCCTCGATTAGTTGTGTAGCCAAAGCATGTATGCACATGTTGTGAAGTTCCTTCAATTCCTGAAACAGGGCCTCCCTGATGATGGTAGGAATGCTCCTGAAATGGTATACTACCTCAACAGGCTTCCCACCTCCACTGTCTAACTTAATTTATCAGTACGTGTAGAGACCACGAGGAAAACAGACCCATCCTCTCTTAAGGTACTGGTATCCCCCAAGCAG
Source organism: Spongilla lacustris (assembly GCA_949361645.1). Classification (NCBI taxonomy): domain Eukaryota; kingdom Metazoa; phylum Porifera; class Demospongiae; order Spongillida; family Spongillidae; genus Spongilla; species Spongilla lacustris. The sequence goes on from OX442417.1 coordinate 15,293,649, forward strand.
AAGTGAAAAGTTTTGCTTGCGAGTCAAAGGACATATGCCACTCCCCTCATGCCTCCTGAGTGGCACGTCGAAGGGATGTTAGTGCAAATGTCATCATCCCAATAAGCGAGGCCACACAATCAAGACACATGCAAGCCTCCACACCATCTTCCACCATCATGCTACCTTGCTGATAGTAATAATCTGCTACCGTAATTTCAGGTTTTTTTAAGTTCGTCGAGGCTTTGCATGATATTGTTTAGGCTAGTGATTCGTACCAAGAAAGAACGTGTAGATTGTTGTAATTCGTTTAGCGGCAAATACTCGTGCGCATAAGTGGTACTGCCCACCGCATTCAACACTAAGAACGTTAACCGTTATGTCGCGCTTCCCGCCCTTGGGACAGACTGGGTTTTGGAACCTCCACCTCCGTTGTAGCCATCTCGGTCGCTTTATTACCGCAATTATTAATACCGCTAAAATGATATGTACGTTCAATTCGTCTGATGCTAAAAGCGTATATTTCTTGATTTTCATGTTTTCGTGCGTGAGTGGAAACGTATGTGATATGAATGACTAGGGTCGAGGTAGGTGGGTCTCATCACACTATTGCATCATCCTGTATTAAATATACTTCACAGACCAACACATTACATCGTAGAATGCTGCGGCACTTGTCGTATCTTCTGATATACCTTGAAGTTGAACTTCACCCCATTCTCGTAAAATTCTCCCTGGGGAATGCTGCTATCACTGCTCAGTGTGGAGGTGCATGTGAGGGAGGATGTGAGGTGTGTGGAGGTAGAATGTGAGGGCGTGTGGAGGGAGGATGTGAGGGTGTGTGGAGGGAGGATGTGAGGGAGGATGTGAGGGTGTGTGGAGGTAGGATGTGAGGGTGTGTGGAGGGAGGATGTGAGGGTGGATGTGAGGGTGTGTGGAGGTAGGATGTGAGGGTGTGTGGAGGTAGAATGTGAGGGTGTGTGGAGGGAGGATGTGAGGGTGTGTGGAGGGAGGATGTGAGGACAGGGACACTCAAAGTTGGAGGTACCACAGGTCTATACGACAAAGTTACTAATATCAACCACCCATCTCCATTCAAACCACACCCACCTCCACAGCACTATCTTAATGATATGACTATGGTTATCATGTGTTCCTTTAATGAATAAGTGCCAGACGCTAGGCATTTTTGAGAGGTCAGAAAGCTTCCATCAATCTTTGAAAAGATGACACCCATCTTATGTAGTAACATGGAGTAGAATATTTGTTCCATCAAGCCAGATGTGCAATAAGGCATTTTTACCAGAGCCAGGCACTAAAGCTTGCGCGAAAGGTTCCTTGTAGCATCTGATCGATGCAAAGTGCGTCCAAAGATAACTGTGATATATACGTAGTTGTATAACCTTTCCTGTACCATACATGCACAATAATTGTAAAGCAAAATGCCGCGAACCCTAGCCTTTTACTGGCACATATAGCTTGAACTACACATCTACAATCTTGACATGTCCATTCCTCTTTAATAATAGACAGTCCCAGATAACTATTGAAGCCTTACCACAGATATGTAACAATTATTATTTGTGGGGTTTTTTTTTAAACTGAGGTTAAAGCCACTTTCCCACGTCTTATTCTGAAAGACCACTATCTCCCCTAAATGCTGAAAGTCTTTTATAATAAATCCATACTCTCTGTGTGGATTACAAACTTTTGAATATGTACCACTTTGTCCTTGCTCCTTATATTTACAGATTCACTCCCTGTTATCCCCCCCCCCCCCCCCTCCCACTCCATCCTGATCTAGGTTTTGCACTCACCGTATTAGTTCGTAAACTTCAGGGTCAATAGGAGGGAAGAAGGTGTCTGCATCGAAGGTACCGTCCACATCAGTGTAGTAGATCTTGTCACACAGTGGTGACCGCATACACTCCTGCGGCACTCCGAAGGTTTAACAGAACACATCTACAAAAAAAGACACTCGACAACCATACCTCATAGAGTTGTGCTCCTCCCAGAATGTAGATCGATTCAATTGCTTTATTTTCTGCGAGCTCTTTCACTGCTTCCGTCAATGAGACGAACACTCCATGAGCGCCAATTAGGGCGGGTTCGCTCCTAATATTAAAAGAGATCCAGGTCGCTGTGGGACTGCTTTCAATGCTCACCTGGTGATGACGACGTTGAAGCGGTTCTTCAGCGGCCTCCTATTCGCTGGGATCGACTCCCATGTCTTCCTTCCCATCACTATCGCGTTCTGCTTAGCTTGTGTGGAGTACAGCAAAAGATTTCGGACACATCATGCGGTGGTTAAATCGCGTTACCTCCATCAGTAGTAGAGGTACTTTTTTCCGCCAAAAACTTCAAATCCGTTCTATGAGAAAAAGTAAAAAAACTAATTATACTTCGTCAAAGCATGCGTACCGTTTTCTCTAACATTAGTCTAGGCCATGGTAGGTCTCCTTTGTAGCCAATTTCTCTGTTTCTGCCTGCTGCAACTATGATATTCAACATTATCGTTCGCGCCTTTTGCCTTGCGTACATTTGGAAAAGTAATTTTCAAATGTCCCGTGTCCTACGGAGTGTGGCGTCGGCGGTCCAACTGTCGAGGGAAGGAAGTAAGAAGCTAGAGAGTTGGGGACGTCCCTTGAAACTTATATTCGAGGACTACAAGTCTGTTACCAAAGATACGCTTCTACACTTGAAGGAGCACCCGTTCAAGTCAACCGTGTACTTTCTTGGGATAGGAAGTGCACTTGCTGCGTGGAGCCAACGACCAGATTATAAAAGCTATACAAATGCAGTCATCAAATATTCCAACGAGATATGTCAGTGCAGCGAACTTACTCGTAAACCCTCCGCTCACAGGCACATTACCGAGACCATTCACCTTCAGTCGGATAGCTATCTTCAGTACGTCAACCTTGGGGTCGTGGGAATTGTAATTAAAAGGAACTATCCTGCAGAGGTCAAGATATATAATGAAACATGTGGACATATCCAACCACATTGGTGGACTGTATTTAGCAGAATTGTCGACATAGGTTTCTGGCGCAAGTGGTATGTGCTGGAGAAAAAGATGGCGGACTTCGATGTGAATGATGAAGTGTAGCTATTTAGAAAGTAGTACAAAAGAATCCGACATCGATTAACATGTACCTATGTGGGTGGGAGGGGCTGCTAAGTCAATATCACGTGATGCACTAGTTGCAAGCTATTGTTAAATATATTGAAGGAGGGGACAGGCGTAATTTCGACCGAAGGCTCTTTTGCGTTAGTACCTCATTTGTGAGGAGCCTTCAAAGTTCTTCTGAGAAGATCGGTTGTGTATCACTATCCATTCCCAGGGAAACGTCCAACCAGACTACATCGTATCAATGAATGGAGCCTCCTTCGGCAGCTGCCGGTAGTGAGACTGGGGCTGACAGCCAGGTCCAGGCTGATATGAGACTGCGACCACCGACCTCGCCCGCTCCCGATAACCGTTTCTCCGTAAGCCCGAGGGTCTTCGTTCGCTCGAGCGACGTGGTCAGTCGAGCGTGCCCCAAGCCTCCCACACGTCGTCGTACGAGGCACAAGGTATTCGATACGCGCCTAAGCTCGGGAGACGCGCCAGATGGGGTAATCCCGCCACCAGACGAAAAGTCGCAGGAACAGCAGCAGCAGCAGCAGCAGTCTAATGCCCCTAGTACTACCCCGGATACCAGCGAGTACGGAGGAGGCGCCAAGCCGAACGAAGAGCAGGCAAAAGAGGAAATGGCCGATGCTAACATGTTAAGAAATGGAGCCGTCACTATTGTAGTTCAGGAGCCGCTAGTGGACGCTCCGGACGTCCACGCCACGGCCAATGCTGAACCGGAACGAGACAAACAAGACGCACGCGTCCCGGTGGTGGACGTGTCGGCCCGCGATGGCAGCATTGACCTTCCTGTGCCAACAGACCTGCAGCCCTCTGAGGCGGCAGCAGCAGCAGAGAAGGAGAAGTCAGAAGTGGCGGTGTCAGAGCACGTGACTAAAGAGCCGGCAGATATCCTGCGCGAGGCGACGCCCCCTCCTCGCCCCGATACACCTGCTGGCTACGTTGAAGGGGACGAGGAGGGGGAAGTGGAGCGACCACCTAGCTACCTCACCTCAAGCGACTCTGACAGTGATGTGGAGCTGATTACGGCTGGGTACGACGTAGTACCCTACGAGGAACCATCACCTCCTCCACCAGCTGGTGAAGGGGATGAGCAGCAGCCTGGGGAAGAGGATCCTCACTCGGAACAGGCGGAAAGCCTGGCTGAAGAACAGCCTGGGGAAGAGGTGACGAAGGATGGACAGCCTGGGGATGAGGTGACGAAGGATGGACAGCCTGGGGATGAGGTGACAAAGGATGGACAGCCTGGGGAAGAGGTGGCTAAGGATGTTCAGCCTCCTGGAGAAGCAACGCCCCCACAAAGTCAACCTCCTGGGGAAGAGGCAGCACAGCCAAAAATTCAGCCTGGGGAAGAGGCAATCAAAACCGTTCAGCCTGGGGAAGAGGCACCCAAGGGTCATCTACCTGTGGAGGGAAAGCTAGGCAGCACCCTGGATGTGGGTGTGTCACCGGCAACCACCTGCCCCTCCCCTACCCCCAAGAAGAGACCACTACCACCCCCCAAGCCCCCCAAGCCCCCTACCATGCAAAATGAAATACCCGCTGTCGTCCAGGATGCCCAGCCCAACTCTCCCCTTATGTCGGGTGCCCAGCCCAACTCTCCCCTTATGTCGGGTGCCCAGTCCAACTCTCCCCTCATACCCCGGTCAGGTGCCCAGACCAGTCCCCTTCTCAGCACTCGCCCACTGGAAAGCAACCGGCCATCCCTCAAGAAGAAGGTCCCTCCCCCCATCGTGCCCACACCTTACGCGGCAAAAGCCATGCCACCCGTCCCACCAAAGAAGTCCAGACCAGCCCCGCCCCCAAGATCATACAACACCCACCTCAGCACCGCCCACGACCAGTCCTCCTCCTCCCCATCCCTCACCACCATGCCTGGCCGCGACTCCTCCCCAGTACCTCCCATCGCCATTACCTCCAAGCAGGTCTCGATGGACGAGAGCACATCAGAGATGGAAGGCCACACCCTGGGGACTTCCCCCCTGGACGACCGCCTGAGGCAGCGCCCTCGGGTGCCCTCTCCGCCCCGCGAGGAGGGCGGTGCTCAGGGTGACGAGGCCCCAGTCCACCTCATGAGCAAGCCGGAGTACGTCCATCACGGCATGGACAACAGGAGCAGCACGGCCAGCAGTGTGATGCAGTCCCCTATATCTGCCTCCCCCCCTCCTTCTACCCTGACCAGGGTGGGACGCAGGCTCAGCATTGGGCTGATCAAGGAGCTGGCCACTCAGGAGGCACTGGCCAGCTATGATGTAAGGGGGGTGTGGGGTGGTCTGTGTGTGGAATGCGTGTGGCATGATTGGGTGTGGGGGAAGGGTCTTGTGTGGCCTTCGTTTTATATTATGTTGTTTTTCTGACCTAAATGTATTCCCATCTACCTAGCCTCTCCCCTTCTACCCAGCCCCTCCCCTTCTGGCCTAGCCCCTCCCCTTCTACCTAGCCACTCCCCTTCTACCTAGCCCCTCCCCTTCTGGCCTAGCCCCTCCCTTGAGCCTAGCCCCTCCCTCCTAGCCCCTCCCTTTAGCCTAACTCCAACTCTGACACCTTTCTCTTCTCCTCAACACCTGACCAGATCATCTCTGACTCATCTGAAGCTGGTGATGGTAACCAAGCTGCAGGTGGAAGTGATTCAGTCGAAGACGAAGATGTTAGTTTATCCAACCCTCCGTTAGGCTTCCTTATCACACACCTCCCTCCCTCCCTCCCTCCCTCCCTCCCTCCCTCCCTCCCTCCCTCCCTCCCTCCCTCCCTCCCTCCCTCCCTCCCTCCCTCCCTCCCTCCCTCCCTCCCTCCCTCCCTCCCTCCCTCCCTCCCTCCCTCCCTCCCTCCCTCAGATATATGCCATAGTGAAGGCCTGCAATACTGCCACTCCTAAGAAGGTACAAGTATCCGACCTTCCCCCCAAGATCGAAGGCTTTCCTACTGACAAGAGAAGTCTGGTGATCCATGAGCTGTACACAACAGAGCACACCTACGTGAGCAGACTGGAGGTGCTGATAGAGGTACGGAGAGGGGAGGAGGGATGATAGAGGTATGGAGGGGGGAGGAGGGATGATAGAGGTATGGGAGGAGGGATAATAGAGGTACAGTGGAGGGGGAGGGGAAGGTGTGTGAATGTGAGGATGTTGGGTGTGGGTGGATGAAGGATATGTGGGTGGTGTGTGGTTGCGATGATGTAGAGTTATTTGTGGTCCTGGGGTTGGTAGTGGTGGGAGGGGCTAGTTGTATATGAGGTGGTGGGAGGGGCTAGTTGTATATGAGGTGGTGGGAGGGGCTAGTTATATATGAGGTGGTGGGAGGGGCTAGTTGTATATGAGGTGGTGGGAGGGGCTAGTTGTATATGAGGTGGTGGGAGGGGCTAGTTATATATGAGGTGGTGGGAGGGGCTAGTTATATATGAGGTGGTGGGAGGGGCTAGTTATATATGAGGTGGTGGGAGGGGCTAGTTATATATGAGGTGGTGGGAGGGGCTAGTTATATATGAGGTGGTGGGAGGGGCTAGTTCTATATGAGGTGGTGGGAGGGGCTAGTTGTATATGAGGTGGTGGGAGGGGCTAGTTATATATGAGGTGGTGGGAGGGGCTAGTTGTATATGAGGTGGTGGGAGGGGCTAGTTGTATATGAGGTGGTGGGAGGGGCTAGTTATATATGAGGTGGTGGGAGGGGCTAGTTGTATATGAGGTGGTGGGAGGGGCTAGTTGTATATGAGGTGGTGGGAGGGGCTAGTTGTATATGAGGTGGTGGGAGGGGCTAGTTGTATATGAGGTGGTGGGAGGGGCTAGTTGTATATGAGGTGGTGGGAGGGGCTAGTTCTATATGAGGTGGTGGGAGGGGCTAGTTGTATAGTTGTATATGAGCTGCATGTAAGCTCAGGAGTGGTGAGGAATGTGGCAGGGGGAGGAAGGTAAACCTCGTGAATTTCCATGCCTTCTCTCGCAGGTGTTCAAGGAGCCTTTATCTAAGCTGCTAGGGGATGAGGCCGGCTCCATCTTTGGGAATGTTGACGAGTAAGTTATCATCAAGATGAAACCCCATCCCTACCTCTCTCTGTTTCCTTCAACATCGTAAAGATAACAGTTGAGGGGGCAGGGTTAGAGGGAGGGGAGGTGGTGTAGGTGGGGTGGGGTGTAGGTGGGGTGGGGTGGGGATGGTGTAGGTGGGGTGGGGATGGTGTAGGTGGGGTGTAGGTGGGGTGGGATGGTGTAGGTGGGGTGGGCAGGTCAAGGGACGTAAGATTGAGGTTTCTGTAAAGTGTGTGTGCAAGAGGTGTGTGATGTATGTGTGTGAGAGATTGTGTGAGCGTTTGTAAACAGAGGTGTGTGTTTTCCTCATGGCTCACTTTCCTCATGGCTCACTTTCCTCATGGCTCACTTTCAGCATCTGTGCCTTCAACAAGCGGTTTCTGGCCCTGCTGTACGAGAGGATCAGCGACTGGGATGAGGGCAAGGGCATCGGAGACCTCTTCCTTGGAATGGTGGGCGTGTACCCGTTTCCTTCCCTCCGCCTTGTAACCCCCCTGGTCCCCATGCCCTACAGTTCACCCAAGCACACAAGAGCATGTACTCCATCTACTGTTCCAACTATGACCAGGCAGAGGTGCTGCTGTACCAGAAGATGAAGAGGAAGGACTTTGAACTGCAGCTACAGGTAACCATGGCTTCCATGGTAACCATGGCTTCGAGCAGGACATGGCTCCTTCTGTGCATGCACACATACACCCAACCAGCCATCACTGTAGACATGGTTCCTTGTATAGGTCCACACTATACAATAACCACGTGATGGCAGTTGGGAAAATTGAATCTCACTCTCCCTCCCTCTTCCTCCCTCCTTTCCTCCCTCTCATTCCCTTCCTCCCTCTCCCTCCCTTCCTCCCTCTCCCTCCCTTCCTCCCTCTCCCTCCCTTCCTCCCTCTCCCTCCCTTCCTCCCTCTCCCTCCCTTCCTCCCTCTCCCTCCCTTCCTCCCTCTCCCTCCCTTCCTCCCTCTCCCTCCCTCCCTTCCTCCCTCCCTCTCTCTTCCTCCCTCCCTCTCTCTTCCTCCCTCCCTCCCTCCCCCTCTTGTGTCCTTTGTGCAGCAATGCCTCACCCACCCTCGCATAGTCTCAGGCCTCTCCTTGCCCGCTTACATCATCTTGCCTGTGCAGAGGATTCCTCGCTACATCTTACTCCTGAAGGTATGGTGTGAGGTTGATAAATAGTATGTGTACAACCTGTTCACATGGGTGTGTTTGTGATGTGTGTGATATGTTGGTGTAAATATTTTTGTGCGTTGTGGATGTGTTGTGTGATGTAGGTGTGTTGATGTGATGTGTGTGTGTTGGTGATTTTGTGATGTGTGTGTGTGTGTTGTGTATGTGTGTACATGTGTTGTGGATGTGTGTACAGGTATGTCATGTCCTAAGTGGCTCCTCTTATTGCTCTCACTCTCACTCGTGTCAGGACATCATCAAGTACACACCGGAGGACCACAAGGGCTACAAGCAGCTGGTCATCAGTATGGAGAAGATGAAGGAGTTGGCCAACTACATCGACACACAGGTGAAGGAGTCCCAGACCAAGAAGTCCTTGGAGAGCCTCAAGAACAAAGTTCAGGGTTTGGCCGTAAGTGTCAGCCTAGGAGGGGGGGGGGGGGGGGGGGGGGGGGGGGGAGCCTACTGCCCCCCCCCCCCCCCTCCCTCCCTTGCAGTGAGAGAGAGTCACCTCTTGGAGTTTCTTATGTTGGTAGGATTTGGACTCCACTGAACGTGTGCTTGTCAAAGATGGCCAAGTGTTCCTGAAGGACATCAAGAGGTTATATCAGGTATTGTGGACCTACGTGCTGTTATATTGCTGCTGGTCCCTCTGTTCATTATCATAATCTTTCCATCACACTGCACTTGCTTCACCTTCACGTCTCCCTCTCCCTCCCTCCCTCCCTCCCTCCCTCCCTCCCCTCCCTCCCTCCCTCCCTCCCTCCCTCCCTCCCTCCCTCCCTCCCTCCCTCCCTCCCTCCCTCCCTCCCTCCCTCCCTCCCTCCCTCCCTCCCTCCCTCCCTCCCTCCCTCCCTCCCTCCCTCCCTCCCTCCCTCCCTCCCTCTAGTGCATCTTGTTCAGTGACCTGCTGGTCTTTGCAGCTGGAGACAACAGGCAGAGTGCAGTTGAGTTGGCGCTGAGGTTGGAGGCAGTGTGGGTGGAAGACCTGGGGGATCGTGATCCTCAGACAAGTAACCACTGCTCACGTGTGCATCACCACTGCCACCTCCCCCCGCTCCCTCAGGTATGGAGGACGCCATAGAGATATATAACCCTGAGCGGCCATACACCATCTACACCTGCAACAAGGCTGAGAAGAAGCTGTGGCTTGCCAAGCTGAAGGAGACCATATATGCGGACCTGTTGAAGTCTAGCAAGTGCCTGAAGAGGGACGACATGAGTTCAGGTGGGAGGAGGAGGTGCTCCTGGTTGCCATGGTAACATAAATATAAATATGTATATCTCTTGACTCGTCTTGCAGAGTGCAGGATTGCGCGCTTTGTGTATAATGACGGGAGGGTGTATTCAGGAGATTACCAGGATGCACAGGTGACCATGACAGCATGTTGGAGTCTACGTAAAATGTCCATGCATGAGTGTGGATTTGTGCTTAAGTGTGCTTGTGTGGTGTACTTATGCTTTGGTGTCCACCAAATGGAGTACTCCTTATTTGTAGCATGTGGTTGTGGAGCAAAATGGACAATGACATCACTACTTCCCTCCTCCCCAGTGCCACGGCAAAGGAATCATGAACTGGCCAAATAAGTCTGTGTATAGCGTAAGTGTACTGTGTGGGGGCGTGGCCTCTGGTTAAGAGAAAGGGGCGTGGTCCCATCCATGCAGGGTGACTGGAAGGACAATGAGCGTGATGGAGAGGGAGAGTTCACCTTTAACACAGGAGATGTGTACCAGGGAGGCTGGGTGGAAGATAAGCAAAGTATGTGGGATGGCCTGGGGACTAGGGGTGGCTGGGCCAGGTGTATTAATTTTTTCCATTGACGCCCCCATCCCTCCCCATCCCTCCCCATCCCTCCCCTCCCCTCCCCTCCCCTCCCCATCCCTCCCCTCCCCTCCCCTCCCCTCCCCTCCCCTCCCTATCCCTCCCCTCCCCATCCCTCCCCTCCCCATCCCTCCCCTCCCCTCCCCTCCCCATCCCTCCCCTCTCCTCCCCATCCCTCCCCTCCACAGCTGGCTTTGGTGAGCTCAGGTATGCTTCTAATGACATCTACAGAGGATGGTGGAGAGATGGACTTCAGCATGGCAATGTGAGGAGATGCCCTTAGATTTGTTGACAATGGTCTTCAGAGTGTGTTGTCTGTGTGTGTGTGTGTGCAGGGGAAGGTCATCTATGCGAATGGTGACACCTTTGATGGCCATTTTGAGCACGGGCAGATTGAGGGCAAAGGTCACCTCAAGTGCACCAACGGACTGGAGTATGATGGAGATTGGAAATTCTCCCAGGTGAGGAGGGTTGTCATGGGGACAATTACCATGACAACTGGGAGGGAACCCCCCCCCCCCCCCCCCCCCCCCCCCCACCTCGAGCATTAGTATTAAGATGTATGTTCACTTCAGCGAGAAGGTCAAGGTGTGCTGAAGACTGTGTCAGGGAATGTGTACACTGGTGCATTCAAACATGACCGCATGCATGGCAAAGGAGCAATGGCGTTCACCAATGGTGACCATTACGAGGGATCCTGGAAGAATGGAGTGGTGAGTTTACCTACCTCTAGTCCCCATCCTTCTTCCACCTCTAGTCCCCATCCTTCCTCCACCTCTAGTCCCCATCGTGTGTGTGCATTAAGTTGAACAATGTTTAAATTGTGTACGTGTGTGTTGTGTATCTCTTATTGATGCCCATCAAAGCATGATCTCGGGTGTAACTGTAAATTGTAAAAACACTCAGCGTCATGGAACTGGGACACTGAAGACAGCGCAGAATGGCGTCTATGAAGGTTCATGGGATCGGGACATGAAGCATGGAGCAGGGAAGGAGCTGTACCCTAATGGAGACATGTACGAGGGAACGTGGGAATTAAACAGAGTAAGTCCTTATCTAGGTTACTGTGTTCTTTTTAATGCCCTCTTGTTATGTAGCGCAAAGGTAAAGGAGTGCTGCACTATAAGACTGGGGAGGTGTACACTGGAGAGTTCCATAACGACCTCTTCCATGGCGAGGGAGAAATGAAGTACTTTGGAATATCAAAGTACCAAGGGTCCTGGACTAATGGTCTGGTGAGACATCTATTCCTCCTCTACCCTAGTCCCCATTCCTCCTCTACTCTAGTCCCCATTCCTCCTCCATCTCTAGTCCCCACTCCCTTCACCTCTAGTTCCCACCCCCTTCACCTCTAGTCCCCATCCCTCTTCCACCCTAGTCCTCATTCCTCTTCCATCTCTAGTCCCCACCCCCTTCACCTCTAGTCCCCATCCACCACCCTTATTAATATCCCACACCCCTCCCACCAGCGTCATGGCAACGGTGTCATGGTGTACAGTGATGGTTCCAGCTACACTGGCAGCTGGGAGGCGGGGCTTAGGTCAGGCGTTGGAGAGCTGGTGTGCTGTGATGGTGTGAACTATAAGGGCCAGTGGTCGATGGACAAGCCCCACGGAAGGGGGCTACTGAGGAACCCAATTGCATCATACTTTTATGACGGTTAGTGCACTGGTTAGTATAGTTTATTAACAAATGTATTATGGTTAGTTAACAGAATTAATGGTTTGTACATTGTATTTATCACACAATTTTTTGGTCCCATGTTTAGGAGACTGGGAAAATGGAATGAGAGAAGGGAAGGGAACTGAACAGTCGCAGTATGGCAAGTATGTTGGTCACTGGAAGAATGACCTGAAGAGTGGGCGTGGTCAAGAGAGGGCTGCAATTGGTACAGTTTTTGACGGCACCTGGGATAGAGGGAGGAAGAGTGGTAGAGGAACACGCAAGATGGTATTTGGTGCCATAGAAGAGCAGGTGGGTACTATTTAAAAGAGGTGGGGTACCAATATTGTTGTGCCCTTGTAAAAACAGATCTTTAACTAGTATCTGTCGGTATTGAAATATTGTGGATTTTTCTCCCTTCAAAGGTATGGAAGAGTGGACTGTTGCAGAATAACCACTCAAGAATGACTGCAGCCGAACTTCCCTATGTTCCAAGATACGATTATTAAGATTTTAACTATCTATTGTTTGTGGAAGAGTTTGTATTTATATTGGTGTGTGTTATGTGTGTGTCTGCTTGTCTGTTTTCTCTATCAAAGATCTGTCTTCCCCTGTGTGTGGCTGGTAGTGCATAACCACAGTGGTGAGGGTCTTCACGAAAGAACACAACACTTTTACATCACTATTAATGAATTAACTGCTTGATTTCTTTAACATATAGTTAGGCAAATACTAACAATCCAATTCGATTAAAATTATTGTAAGCCTAGTATCTCTGCCTGAACGTCATGCTTAAATAGTTTATGTCACTATTTAATGTGTAATATTATTATTGTTTTTGACCCATATGTCTAAATATATTATGTATTCTGTATACTATTTTATAGTATTATTGTAAGCAGTGATTGTATCAAAGCCCTCATAAATCAAAACATTCAAAGCCCTCTATTATCAACATTATTCAAGATTACGGTTAGAGATATTTGATTTTAAAAACTACTAATAAAGAACGCAAGATCAGAGTATGCAGTGGAACAACACTGAGTTCAATAGTAAGTTATTAATATTTAAAACCGTAATTTGCTTTAAAGTTATTAAGATTGAAGCAGTTATGGGATAACTAATTTTAATAACTATCACTCAATACTCCATGATTAAATGAAGTAAAAAACACAATTTGATTCTGTATTAGATCATGTAATGATAACTCAAAGTTAATTACAATTGTAGTGGCATTCAAGTTTGATTTGATGTTTTGAATATGAACTTCTAAAATACTTTTTCAAACTATTTTCACGGCTATTCTGTATTATAAATCAAAAGTTGTTGTATCTTTCTGTGTCAAATAAATAAATTGCAAGGTATTTGATTTTATCCTTTGAACTGTAAAAGATAGTTGAATTTTAATAATGTGTTTGGTATTTGCCTAACCATGGTTATTGTGTATTCATAAATTGATTTAGATTGACTATCCTATTTAAAAATTATGTTCATTCAAAAGCGTTGCATTCTTTCGTGAAGACCCTGTATGAATATAAGATGTACCACTCTCCCTGTGAGGATACTGCTTGATGGAGGAGGGGTACCTTGAGGGCTTTATGGTCCCTGAGGGGAGAAGGGTCTGGGCCTGGGGAGGAGGCAATTCACCAGTGGGCCTTTATAGTCAATCTATAATGGTTGGCCTTACATGATGATGTGTGCTAGTGGTATGTATGTACATGTGGCCCTTGAGCCACAACAAGTACCTTCAGCTCACTTAGAAATGTCAAGAAAAGCACAATTGCCATTTCACAGTGAGCTATACATGTTACACACCCTACAATCTACTCATAGTCTGCACGATGTTTGGTATGTATGTACATGTGGCCCTTGACCCTATCACATCAAGTGCCTTCTGCTCACTTAGAAATGAGGCCACCCCAGTAGTGAATGACAAAGTGCAGGTTTGTGCTTTCTGATATATACTCATGTTGGAGCTGAGTTGGTGTAAATTACAATTGCCATTTCACAGTGAGCCACAGCTTGGGGGGTTCTTAATGTGGTAGGGTCAAGGGCCACATGTACATATATACCACTACCACACATACATGCATCAGTAATGCATGGCAACTGTTAAGGCCCATGAGGGTCCTCCTCCCCAGGCCAGTGCCCTTCTCCTCAGGGATCACAAAGACCGTAAAGGTGCCCCTCCTCCATCAAGCAGTATCCTACATGTACTCTGCCCCCCTCATGAATTCTAGCAAACAGAAATTGTGTGGTGTTGTGCATATCAAAGCCTAGAACAGTTAACACTTCTGAAGTATATAAAATGTCAACGAGTTACAATGAACATTACAAAGTTTAAATTGGTTACATGCGACATGACTTAAGATGGTAATCCAAACTATTCTTGTGCAGGTAAGATTTGGTACATCCACTGTTGCTACACCTCAACCTCTCTCCAGTATGAATCCTGCAGTGGGCCTTCAATGCACGTGAGCTTGCAAATGACCTTTTACAGAAACATTTGTAAATCTTCTCTCCATTATGAGTAAGCATGTGTCTTTTCAGATGTGACTGTTGTGAAAATGCTTTTCCACACTGTTCACACTGATGTGGCTTCTCTCCAGTATGAATGAGCATGTGATCTTTCAGATTTGACTGTACTGCAAATGCCTTTCCACATTCTTGACACTGATGTGGCTTCTCTCCAGTATGAGTTAGCATGTGTGTTTTCAGATTTAACTGTTGTGAAAATGCCTTTCCGCATTGCTGACACTGATATGGCTTCTCTCCAGTATGAGTGAGCATGTGTGTTTTCAGATTTCCCTGTAGTGAAAATGCCTTTCCACATTCTTGACATTGATGTGGCCTCTCTCCAGTATGAATGAGCATGTGATCTTTCAGATTTGACTGTACTGCAAATGCCTTTCCACATTCTGGACACTGATGTGGCTTCTCTCCAGTATGAGTGAGCATGTGTCTTTTCATATATGACTGATGTGCAAATGCCTTTCCACATTGTTGACATTGATGTGGCCTCTCTCCAGTATGAGTGAGCATGTGTGTTCGCAGAGATGACCGTCTTGAAAATGCCTTTCCACATTCTGGACACTGATGTGGCTTCTCTCTGGTATGAGTGAGCATGTGTATTTTCAAATCTGACTGTCGTGAAAATCCCTTTCCACATTGTTGACACTTATGACATCGTCTTCCTGGAGCCATTTGTACCTGCAAACTGAAGGACACCTGGCAGTGAATAAAGTTTTTTTTTGTATGTGTAAGTGGTTAAAACCTGATTGCCCAGAACAGAGTTGGAAATAATGTTGAATTGGTCATTTTCTGCGCATTTTACCAGGAAATTATGGTCTCAGTTGGGAGGACAATCATGCACCACAGAGGATATTGTTACATTAATCGAAGAGAAAACATTGAACTGCGTAAGGCGATTAAAAGAACCAAAAATCAAGTGCTTTCGTGCTGTAAAAGCTGCTTCTGCTGTGATAATGGCTTAGTGGTGACAAAAGATGTTGTTTTTGCTTACGTTATCACCTACAATCTACCGCTTGCATCTATTATAGCTTGGACAATTCATTTGCTTTGCTGATGGAACCAAATAGTCCTGTGAATTTTACTTTGACTGTCCATTTTAACAAAATGGCCAGTCAAATGTTTCTTTGACAAATGTCCAGTCAATATGGAGATGTTATTTCTGACTCTGCAGAAACATCTGAACTGCATGCACTGATCTTTCTGAGGACAGTAACATACATGTGATGTGAGCTCCTCAGGCCTAAAGTATGCTTTCTTCATATAACACATACCTCTAGCATATCACTGATTCCCCCGGGCATACATATAAGTTATAGTGTGTGTCAGGACCCACGGTACTGTGGTTTTCGATAGAGCATTTTAAAACGGTTACAAAGCGTTGCTCTATTCACTAGCTCGCATATAATAAATACATATAACGTGAACTTTACTAAACAGCCCTTACCATTTACGTGGAGAGACAAGTTGGCTCCTAAATGCCGCCATTTAATTTTGTTCTCCCCCTCCATTCATTGATCCTGTATTACTCACGACAGGACGGTCGTACAAAGATGAAATTAGTTTCAAATTGTTGCATTTTAATTCCAAACGATTCTTTTTTCAGTGATCATACAGATTTGTTTGATTTCTCCGAGTCCCATTCACTCGAACAGGTGGAAATTCATTATCGGTGGAAATTCCCGGTTGCCTAGCAGTATGCTATATGACGACGTCACACACACGTCCAAATTTACTGCTGCCAGACTACAAATATGCAGCTGCAGACACGTTTGAAAGATACAACAGGGTGAGGCAGTTCTAATTCGATCAGCAGAGGTGACCAAGCCAAAGAGAACTTCTCGTTAACAAGGAGAACTCTGAGTTTAAGATATCCGATGAACAAAGGTAGGCCATTAAAAACAGCTGCACAGCATATACGAAAGAGGCCTACTTAGATTACCCGATACAGATAATACAAATTTAAGCGTGCTATACATTGCTAAGTCATATATTGAACACTCCTGTGCTGCCAGGTTTATGACCAATCGCTACATCAATACTCTTGGCGGACAAAAATAAATAAATTAGGGGAACAAATAAGTAAATCAAACACTTCTCTATTGAGAAAATGATTGGTGGTATGTATGATGATTGGTGGTATGTATGATGATTGGTGGTATGTATGATGATTGGTGGTATGCATGATGATTGGTGGTATGTATGATGATTGGTGGTATGTATGATGATTGGTGGTATGTATGATGATTGGTGGTATGTATGATGATTGGTGGTATGTATGATGATTGGTGGTATGTATGATGATTGGTGGTATGTATGATGATTGGTGGTATGTATGATGATTGGTGGTATGTATGATGATTGGTGGTATGTATGATGATTGGTGGTATGTATGATGATTGGTGGTATGTATGATGATTGGTGGTATGTATGATGATTGGTGGTATGTATGATGATTGGTGGTATGTATGATGATTGGTGGTATGTATGATGATTGGTGGTATGTATGATGATTGGTGGTATGTATGATGATTGGTGGTATGTATGATGATTGGTGGTATGTATGATGATTGGTGGTATGTATGATGATTGGTGGTATGTATGATGATTGGTGGTATGTATGATGATTGGTGGTATGTATGATGATTGGTGGTATGTATGATGATTGGTGGTATGTATTGGTGGTATGTATGATGATTGGTGGTGTGTATTGGTGGTATGTATGATGATTGGTGGTATGTATGATGATTGGTGGTGTAAAAAGCATGGAAACAAGGTACAGTTACAGTGAGGTTTGGTAAAATCCTACAACTATACTGTACCTTTTTTCCTTGCTTTTTGCACCACCTAAATACCACCAATCACACAAGTTTTTGATTTAATTGTACAAATTGATGATTGATGAGATATATTTGTTACATTGTGGCTGTGATTTCTTTCTCTATAAACATTACTGCATGTTCTATATGCCACTAGGTCTAACTTTTAAAAGTACCATAAAATTTATTTTAGAGCAACATCCTCCAGGCAGAGATAATGCACAGAGGGATTGGAAACGAGCTGCCATAAGTATTTCCATGACCCTGACAAGCAGTAACACTATATGTACTAAGCCCTGGTGACACATGTACAATGACTAGCTGGTGAGGGATTGTAACACATTATGTACAAGCGTTGCTGTGAATACGCTTTTCGTTCTTTCGATGATGTCCTACCCAAAATATACCTTTAGCCATCACCTTTGAAAATCAAGTACATATCATAAAAATAAATTAGTTAATAGTTTACGTACATACATTGTATGCTCAAGCCACTTAACAATTACCTAGGAATGAGGCAGTTCAGGTACATGTATGTAGTACCCCATGCACATGTTCCACCCATCTGGACACTTCCCTCCACCCCCCCCCCCCACCCCTCGCGGATAAGCTGCCTTCTAACCCCCCCCCCCCCCCCCCCCCCCCCTTGGACATATTCCCTATAACCATCGTAAATTCGACCAGTACATCTACGGAATGAAAACAGTTGTGGAAATAGACCACAGGCCATTAGAAATCAGTGCGAAAAATCATTACTTTGAGCACCAAGGCGACTATAGCAAATGTTGCTACAATTGCAAAGGTAGTACTTGGAAGTAATTTATCGTCCGGGAGAGCAACAGCTGATAGCTGATACACTGTCAAGGTTGCCAGCTGGACAGGCAGAAGCAGAATAGTTGGGAAATTATGAAGTGTGTCAGTTGGGGCGAGAGTCAATGTGAGCAGAGGTGATAGCCAAGGAGCTGAAAGTCATAGATGAGTGCGATTTTGTTCGAACATCATACCAACAGATGGAAGAAGCGAAGAAAGCATGACGAACAGAGAATTATAGCTCAGGTCATTGGGCAAGGGTGGCCTGTAAAGATACGAGAGGTCTCAGTTTTGATTACGCCCTACAGGAACTTTCAGGATACAATGGTGGTGCAAGACAGTATTTTGTACAAGGGAAGTCAAGCAGTGGTACATAAGTCATAGCAGCACAGAGCAAGGAGCCTCAGTTGGCTCATTCCATCCCAATTAGAGAATCCATGGAGTAAGGTGGGGATTGATTTGTGTAGGTGCAAAGGGAAAGATTGGGTGATGATTGTGGATTACCTGACAGATTTTATTGAGGTGTCAGAATTGCAGCAAACTATAGCCACAGCTGTTCAAGCAAAGTTCAGACCCATATATGGCTCTTCTGAAATGGCGCAATACCCCAACTGTGGGACTTGACGTCACTCCATGTAAACGGTTGTTTACTCGACGAATCCGAGGAGTAGTTCCTGTGAGTGCACGGAAACTGGATTTAGAGGTGGAATGACAGAGAGCAATACAAGTCCAAGCTAAAGGAAAAGGGAAGGCTGATTGAAGATGGGAAGATGGAAGGGAAGCTTAACAAGGTTCTTGTGGCTAGGAGTCTCTGTGTTCTGAATGACAAGTGTGAAGGTGGGAGATCCAGTACTGGTCCAGGACCTTCAAGCTAAGAAGACTGAGTGGATGTGAAGGGTTATTGTACAAGTCAACTTTCAGTTACGAGGTATATGGTGGACGTTAATGGACAGCTGTTACATTGAAACAGATAATTTTTGAAAGCCACTAAGAACCATCCAATGGAATGTGGAACTGTAAGCAGAACGGGATGGCCAACCATCAGAGTCATGTGAGTCAGAGGTGGTACCAGTCCAGAGGTCTCCACCTAAGTCCGCTGGAGCTATGGATCAAATCCAGTACTCAACGAGCCACAGCCCTGAGGGGAACGCCAATCCACCAGAAGTAGGGAACTGAAATCTGTCTCTCAGATAGGAAGTGAAGTGGGACTTCAGGCTAGTCCTACTGTGACAACCACTGGAAGGGGCAGCAGGATCATTCATCAGCCTAGCAGGTTTAAGGACTCCACAGTTTGAAGAAAACAACAAAAAATTAATCGGTAGGCCTAGTCGTGGGAGGTGATGTTTAGGATCACGTGACATTAGAGTGTGCATTGTTGTGTGGAGTACTGAAGTTGTATCTGTGTGCATATGATCAGGATTTGTGTCAATCACCCCTCAGCGAAACAACGTGCACTGATTTATTTGCTCTGCGGTAAAATTTCAAGCCAGGGTGGACAAACCGTGACAAAGGTACCACGGCACCCAAAATGAACACATACCCGGTATGATATGAACATACCTTAAGACGCAAGTGATCTCTCTGGTGGTGACTATACGTCAAATACGCTTAATTGAATTAAACCACGGTTTTATTTTGTTTGGAACACGTAACGAAGTGATATAAATAGTAGGACTGAGAATCTCGTGAAACCAAGTATGTTTGAAAAACTACCTGTCCTTTTTTACAATATTTAAAACATGTCATTCAATTTATACAGGTTCAGAGATCGTACGAATGTCTTCCTAGGGAGGCTGTACAATATTTTTGCAACACGTGTGCCATTTGTCAGCTAAAGCAGCCTCAAAACAGCACTGCTCCGCTAAAGCCAAAACTTGCATCGACAGTTTTTTTTTTTTACCCTGCGATACACAAGCCAGCCAGGGTGGACAAACGTACCACGGTATTCGAAATAATTATGACATGAACATACCTTATGCGCTGTCTCGGCCACACTCACTCTGTCTCAGGCGTTAGAAATGCGCGGTTAATTACGTACGTGATTCATTAATTAACGCTTAGTTTGAATTAACCATAACAATAACGGACTGAACTGCATTGCATTGTTGCCGTGCTGTAATGACTATTACAAAGGTCATTGGACTACTGGCATAGCATATTATGATGGCTTCTTCCTTAGTACAGATGACAACATACCCACGGACAATTGCCCATTTGCCCCCCCCCCCCCCCCCCCCCCCCCCCCCCCCCAGCCTCTTGTACAGTATTGGAATAACCCAATGTGAGGGGGTGCCTTTGAATTTATTGACACATGGTCTTCAGGGTGTGTTGTACGTCTGTGTGTGTGTGTGCTGTGTGTGTAGGTGAAAGCCATCTTTACATCTTCCAGCACTACTTTGAGCATTATGTGAGATTGGAGGTGAGGAGAGGGACAAATTAAAGTCAAGGCACTTGACCGCATTGAAAAAGGAGTGGTGAGTGTGTGTGTATTAACAAATATTGTGTCGATGATTTGTATATCTGTGTGTTGTGTATCTCTTATTAAATTTAACTGTGTATTATAAAATCACTCACCGTTATAAAACATGGACACTCAAGATTGCACAGAATGGCGTCTATTAAGGTTCATGGGATCGGCACATGCGAATTAAACAGAGTAAGTCCTGCAGGTTATTGTGTTCCTTCTAATGCCCTCTTGTTATGTATTGCATAGGTAAAGAAGTGCTGCATTGTAAGACTTGCACACTAGAGAGTTCCATAATTAGTACACGGTACCAAGGGTCTTAGACTAAGGCATCTAACCTACATCTCTAGTCCCCATCCTCCCTCCACCTCTAAACTCCATACTTCCTCCACCTCTAGTCCCCATCATTCCTCCACCTCTAGTCCCCATTCTTCCTCCACCTCTAGTCCCCATCCTTCCTCCACCTCTGGTCCCCATCCTTTCTCCACCTCTAGTCCTCATCCTTTCTCTACCTCTAGTCCCCATCCTTCCTCCACCTCTATTCCCATCCATCCTCCACCTCTATTCCCATCCTTCCTCCACCTCTAGTCCCCATCCTTCCCCTGGTTTCTGTGCCTAGTTATTGCCTAGTATTACCCTCCATCCACCACCCTTATCAATATCTCTCTCCTTCCAATACCCCTTCGACCAGCTGGCATCATGGCTATGGTGCCATCATGTACAGTGATGGTTCCAGCTACACTGGCAGCTGGGAGGCGGGGCTTAGGTCAGGTGTTGGTGAGATGGTGTGCTGTGATGGTGTGAACTACAAGGGCCAGTGGTTGATGGACAAGCCCCACGGAAGGGGGCTACTGAGGAACCCAAGTGCATCATACTTTTATGACGGTTAGTGCACTGGTTAGTACAGTTTATTAACAAATGTACTATGGTTAGTTAACAGAATAAAAGGTTTGTAAATTGTATTTATCACACTGGTCCCATGTTTAGGAGACTGGGAGAATGGGATGAGAGAAGGGAAGGGAACTGAACAGTCGCAGTATGGCCATTATGTTGGTCACTGGAAGAATGACCTGAAAAGTGGGCGTGGTCAAGAGAGGGCTGCAATTGGAACAGTTTTTGACGGCACCTGGGATAGAGGGAGGAAGAGTGGTAGAGGAACGCGCAAGATGGTATTTGGTGCCATAGAAGAGCAGGTGGGTACTATTTAGAAGAGGCGGGGTACCAATATTGTTGTGCCCTTGTAAAAACAGATCTTTAACTAGTATCTGTTGGTATTGAAATATTGTGGATTTTTCTCCCTTCAAAGGTATGGAAGAGTGGACTGTTGCAGAATAATCACTCAAGAATGACTGCAGCCGAACTTCCCTATGTTCCAAGATACGATTATTAAGATTTTAACTATCTATTGTTTGTGGAAGAGTTTGTATTTATATTGGTGTGTGTTATGTGTGTGTCTGCTTGTCTGTTTTCTCTATCAAAGATCTGTCTCCCCCTGTGTGTGGCTGGTAGTGCATGACCACAGTGGTGAGGGTCTTCACGAAAGAACACAACACTTTTACATCACTATAAATGAATTAACTGCTTGATTTCTTTAACATATAGTTAGGCAAATACTAACAATCCAATTCGATTAAAATTATTGTAAGCCTAGTATCTCTGCCTGAACGTCATGCTTAAATAGTTTATGTCATTATCATTTTTATTTAATGTGTAATGGTTTTGACCCATATGTCTAAATGTATTATGTATTCTGTATACTATTTTATAGTATTATTGTAAGCAGTGATTGTATCAAAGCCCTCATAAATCAAAACATTCAAAGCCCTCTATTATCAACATTATTCAAGATTACGGTTAGAGATATTTGATTTTAAAAACTACTAATAAATAACGCAAGATCGGAGTATGCAGTGGAACAACACTGATTTCAAGTTCCTGAGTTCGATAGTAAGTTATTAATATTTAAAACCATAATTTGCTTTAAAGTTATTAAGATTGAAGCAGTTATGGGATAACTAATTTTAATAACTATCACTCAATACTCCATGATTAAATGAAGTAAAAAACACAATTTGATTCTGTATTAGATCATGTAATGATAACTCAAAGTTAATTACAATTGTAGTGGCATTCAAGTTTGATTTGTTGTTTTGAATATGAACTTCTAAAATACTTTTTCAAACTATTTTCAAGGCTATTCTGTATTATAAATCAAAAGTTGTTGTATCTTTCTGTGTCAAATAAATAAATTGCAAGGTATTTGATTTTATCGTTTGAACTGTAAAAGATAGTTGAATTTTAATAATGTGTTTGGTATTTGCCTAACCATGGTTATTGTGTATTCATAAATTGATTTAGATTGACAATCCTTGATTTAGATTGACAATCCTATTTAAAGATTATGTTCATTCAAAAGCGTTGCATTCTTTCGTGAATACCCTGTATGAATATAAGATGTATCACTCTCCCTGTGAGGATACTGCTTGATGGAGGAGGGGCACCTTGAGGGCTTTATGGTCCCTGAGGGGAGAAGAGCACGGGCCTCAGGAGGAGGCAATTCAACAGTGGGCCTTTATAGTCAATCTATAATGGTTGGCCTTACATGATGATGTGTGCTAGTGCAGTGGTATGTATGTACATGTGGCCCTTGAGCCACAACAAGTACCTTCAGCTCACTTAGAAATGTCAAGAAAAGCACAATTGCCATTTCACAGTGAGCTATACATGTTATAAACCCTACAATCTACTGGTTGGCCTGCATTGTATGTGCGATAGTGGTATGTATATACATGTGGCCATTGACTCTACCACATCAAGGACCTTCTGCTCACTGAGTAATGGGCCGCCCCAGTAGTGAATGACAAAGTACAGGTTTGTGCTTTCTGATATATACTCATGTTGGAGCTGAGTTGGTGTAAATTACAATTGCCATTTCTCAGTGAGCCACAGCTGGGGGTACTTAATGTGGTAGGGTCAAGGGTCACATGTACATACATAACACTACCACACATACATGCATCAGTAATGCATGGCAACTGTTAAGGCCCATGAGGGTCCTCCTCCCCAGGCCAGTGCCCTTCTCCTCAGGGACCACAAAGGCCCTCAAGGTGCCCCTCCTCCATCAAGCAGTATCCTACTTTGCCCCCCTCATGAATTCTAGCAAACAGAAATTGTGTGGTGTTGTGCATATCAAAGCCTAGAACAGTTAACACTTCTGAAGTATATAAAATGTCAACGAGTTACAATGAACATTACAAAGTTTAAATTGGTTACATGCGACATGACTTAAGATGGTAATCCAAACTATTCTTGTGCAGGTAAGATTTGGTACATCCACTGTTGCTACACCTCAACCTCTCTCCAGTATGAATCCTGCAGTGGGCCTTCAATGCACGTGAGCTTGCAAATGACCTTTTTCAGAAACATTTGTAAATCTTCTCTCCATTATGAGTAAGCATGTGTCTTTTCAGATGTGACTGTTGTGAAAATGCTTTTCCACACTGTTCACACTGATGTGGCTTCTCTCCAGTATGAATGAGCATGTGATCTTTCAGATTTGACTGTACTGCAAATGCCTTTCCACATTCTGGACACTGATGTGGCTTCTCTCCAGTATGAGTGAGCATGTGTCTTTTCATATATGACTGATGTGCAAATGCCTTTCCACATTGTTGACATTGATGTGGCCTCTCTCCGGTATGAGTGAGCATGTGTGTTCGCAGAGATGACCGTCTTGAAAATGCCTTTCCACATTCTGGACACTGATGTGGCTTCTCTCTGGTATGAGTGAGCATGTGTATTTTCAAATCTGACTGTCGTGAATATCCCTTTCCACATTGTTGACACTTATGACATCGTCTTCCTGGAGCCATTTGTACCTGCAAACTGAAGGACACCTGGCAGTGAATAAAGTTTTTTTTTGTATGTGTAAGTGGTTAAAACCTGATTGCCCAGAATAGAGTTGGAAATAACGTCAAATTGGTCATTTTCTGCGCATTTTACCAGGAAATTATGGTCTCAGTTGGGAGGACAATCATGCACCACAGAGGATATTGTTACATTAATCGAAGAGAAAACATTGAACTGCGTAAGGCGATTAAAAGAACCAAAAATCAAGTGCTTTCGTGCCGTAAAAGCTGCTTCTGCTGTGATAACGGATTAGTGGTGACAAAAGATGTTGTTTTTGCTTACGTTATCACCTACAATCTACCGCTTGCATCTATTATAGCTTGGACAATTCATTTGCTTTGCTGATGGAACCAAATAGTCCTGTGATTGTTACTTTGACTGTCCATTTTAACAAAATGGCCAGTCAAATGTTTCTTTGACAAATGTCCAGTCAATATGGAGATGTTATTTCTGACTCTGCAGAAACATCTGAACTGCATGCACTGATCTTTCTGAGGACAGTAACATACATGTGATGTGAGCTCCTCAGGCCTAAAGTATGCTTCCTTCATATAACACATACCTCTAGCATATCACTGATTCCCCCGGGCATACATATAAGTTACAGTGTGTGTCAGGACCCACGGTACTGTGGTTTTCGATAGAGCATTTTAAAACGGTTACAAAGCGTTGCTCTATTCACTAGCTGGCATATAATAAATACATATAACGTGAACTTTACTAAACAGCCCTTGCCATTTACGTGGAGAGACAAGTTGGCTCCTAAATGCCGCCATTTAATTTTGTTCTCCCCCTCCATTCATTGATCCCGTACTACTCACGACAGGACGGTCGTACAAAGATGAAATTCGTTTCAAATTGTTGCATTTTAATTCCAAACGATTCTTTTTTCAGTGATCATACAGATTTGTTTGATTTCTCCGAGTCCCATTCACTCGAACAGGTGGAAATTCATTATCGGTGGAAATTCTCGGTTGCCTAGCAGTATGCTATATGATGACGTCACACACACGTCCACATTTACTGCTGCCAGACTACAAATATGCAGCTGCAGACACGTTTGAAAGATACAACAGGGTGAGGCAGTTCTAATTCGATCAGCAGAGGTGACCAAGCCAAAGAGAACGGCTCGTTAACAAGGAGAACTCTGAGTTTAAGATATCCGATGAACAAAGGTAGGCCATTAAAAACAGCTGCACAGGAGGCCTACTTAGATTATCCGATACAGATAATACAAATTTAAGCGTGCTATACATTGCTAAGTCATATATTGAACACTCCTGTGCTGCCAGGTTTATAACCAATCGCTACATCAATACTCTTGGCAGACAAAAATAAATAAATTAGGGGAACAATTAAGTAAATCAAACACTTCTCTATTGAGAGAATGATTGGTGGTATGTATGATGATTGGTGGTATGTATTGGTGGTATGTATGATGATTGGTGGTATGTATGATGATTGGTGGTATGTATGATGATTGGTGGTATGTATGATGATTGGTGGTGTGTATGATGATTGGTGGTATGTATGATGATTGGTGGTATGTATGATGATTGGTGGTATGTATTGGTGGTATGTATGATGATTGGTGGTATGTATGATGATTGGTGGTATGTATTGGTGGTATGTATGATGATTGGTGGTATGTATGATGATTGGTGGTATGTATGATGATTGGTGGTATGTATGATGATTGGTGGTATGTATGATGATTGGTGGTATGTATGATGATTGGTGGTATGTATGATGATTGGTGGTGTGTATTGGTGGTATGTATGATGATTGGTGGTGTGTATTGGTGGTATGTATGATGACTGGTGGTGTGTATTGGTGGTATGTATGATGATTGGTGGTATGTATGATGATTGGTGGTATGTATGATGATTGGTGGTGTGTATTGGTGGTATGTATGATGATTGGTGGTATGTATGATGATTGGTGGTATGTATGATGATTGGTGGTATGTATGATGATTGGTGGTATGTATGATGATTGGTGGTATGTATGATTGGTGGTGTAAAAAGCATGGAAACAAGGTACAGTTACAGTGAGGTTTGGTAAGATCCTACAACTATACTGTACCTTTTTTCCTTGCTTTTTGCACCACCTAAATACCACCAATCACTTTCTCGATAGACAAGTTTTTGATTTACTTATACAAATTGATGATTGATGAGATACATTGTGGCTGTGATTTCTTTCTCTATAAACATTACTGCATGTTCTATATGCCACTAGGACTAACTTTTAAAAGTACCATAAAATTTATTTTAGAGCAACATCCTCCAGGCAGAGATAATGCACAGAGGGATTGGAAATGAGCTGCCATAAGTATCTCCATGACCCTGACAAGCAGCAACACTATATGTACTAAGCCCTGGTGACACATGTACAATGACTAGCTGGTGAGGGATTGTAACACATTATGTACAAGCGTTGCTGTGAATACGCTTTTCGTTCTTTCGATGATGTCCTACCCAAAATATGCCTTTGGCCATCACCTTTGAAAATCAAGTACATATCATAAATAAATTAGTTAATCGTTTACGTAGTACCCCGTGCACATGTTCCACCCATCTGGATACTTCCCTCCACCCCCCCCCCACCCCTCGCGAATAAGCTGCCTTCTAACACCCCCCCCCCCCCCCCCCCCCCCCTGGACATATTCCTTCGACCAGTACATCTACGGAATGAAAACAGTTGTGGAAACAGACCACAGGCCGTTAGAAATCAGTGCGAAAAATCATTACTCTGAGCACCAAGGCGACTATAGCAAATGTTGCTACAATTGCAAAGGTAGTACCTGGAAGTAATTTATCATCCATGAGAGCAACAGCTAATAGCTGATACACTGTCAAGGTTGCCAGCTGGACAGGCAGAAGCAGAATAGTTTGGAAATTATGAAGAGTGTCAGTTGGGGCAAAAGTCAATCCGAGCAGAGGTGGTAGCCAAGGAGCTGAAAGTCATAGATGAGCGCGATTTTGTTCGAACATCATACCAACAGATGGAAGAAGCGAAGAAAGCATGACGAACACAGAATTTTGGCTCAGGTCATTGGGCAAGGGTGGTCTGTAAAGATACGAGAGGTTTCAGTTTTGATTACACCCTACTGGAACTTTCAGGATACAATGGTGGTGCAAGACGGTATTTTGTACAAGGGAAGTCAAGCAGTGGTACATAAGCCATAGCAGCACAGAGCAAGGAGCCTCAGTTGGCTCATTCCATCCCAATTAGAGAATCCATGGAGTAAGGTGGGGATTGATTTGTGTAGGTGCAAAGGGAAAGATTGGGTGATGATTGTGGATTACCTGCATGACAGATTTTATTGAGGTGTCAGAATTGCAGCAAACTCTAGCCACAGCTGTTCAAGCAAAGTTCAGACCCATATATGGCTCTTCTGAAATGGCACAATACCCCAACTGTGGGACTTGACGTCACTCCATGTAAACGGTTGTTTGCTCGACAAATCCGAGGAGCAGTTCCTGTGAGTGCACGGAAACTGGATTTAGAGGTGGAATGACAGAGAGCAATACAAGTCCAAGCTAAAGGAAAAGGGAAGGCTGATTGAAGATGGGAAGATGGAAGGGAAGCCTAACAAGGCTCTTGTGGCTAGGAGTCTGTGTTCTGAATGACAAGTGTGAAGGTGGGAGATCCAGTACTGTTCCAGGACCTTCCAGCTAAGAAGACTGAATGGATGTGAAGGGTTATTGTACAAGTCAACTTTCAGTTACGAGGTATATGGTGGACGTTAATGGACAGCTGTTACATTGAAACAGATAATTTTTGAAAGCCACTAAGAACCATCCAATGGAATGTGGAACTGTAAGCAGAACGGGATGGCCAACCATCAGAGTCATGTGAGTCAGAGGTGGTACCAGTCCAGAGGTCTCCACCTAAGTCCGCTGGAGCTATGGATCAAATCCAGTACTCAACGAGCCACAGCCCTGAGGTGAACGCCAATCCACCAGAAGTAGGGAACTGAAATCTGATAGGAAGTGAAGTGGGACTTCAGGCTAGTCCTACTGTGACAACCACTAGAAGGGGCAGGATCATTCATCGACCTAGCAGGTTTAAGGACTCCGCAGTTTGAAGAAAACAACAAAAAATTAATTGGTAGGCCTAGTCGTGGGAGGGGATGTTTAGGATCACGTGACATTAGAGTGTGAAGTTGTATCTGTGTGCACATGATCAGGATTTGTGCCAATCACCCCTCAGCAAAACAACGTGCACTGTTTTATTTGTTCTGCAATAAAATTTCAAGCCAGGGTGGACAAACCGTGACAAAGGTACCACGGCACCCAAAATAAATTAATTAACACATACCCGGTATGATATGAATATACCTTAAGATGCACGCGATCTCTCTGCGGCCTAGGGGGTGGCGACTATACGTCAAATACGCTTAATTGGATTAAACCACAGTTTTATTTTGTTTGGAACACTTAACAAAGTGATATAAATAGTAGGACTGAGAATCTCTTGAAACCAAGTATGTTTGAAAAACTACCCGTCCTTTTTTTACAATTTGTTAAAACATGTCATTCAATTGCAGGTTCAGAGATCGTACGAATGTCTACCTAGGGAGGCTGTCCAATATTTTTGCAACACGTGTGCCATTTGTCAGCTAAAGCAGCCTCAAAACAGCACTGCTCCGCTAAAGCCAATACTTGCATCGGGTGTACACATGTATCACGTGCACAGTTTTTTTTACCCTGCGATACACAAGCCAGCCAGGGTGGACAAACGTACCACCGTATTCGAAATAATTATGACATGAACATACCTTATGTGCTGTCTCGGCCACACTCACTCAGTCTCAGGCGTTAGAAATGCGAGGTTAATCACGTACGTTAACAATATTGATTCATTAATTAACGCTTAGTTTGAATTAACCATAACAGTAACGGACTGAACTGCATTGCATTGTTGCCGTGCTGTAATGACTATTACAAAGGTCGTTGGACTACTGGCATAGCATATTATGATGGCTTCTTCCTTAGTACAGATGACAACATACCCACGGACAATTGCCCATTTGCCCCCCCCCCCCCCCCCCCCCCCCAGCCTCCTGTACAGTATTGGAATAACCCAATGTGAGGAGGTGCCTTTGAATTTATTGACATGGTCTTCAGGGTGTGTTGTACGTCTGTGTGTGTGTGTTGTGTGTGTGTAGGCGAAAGCCATCTTTACATCTTTCAGCACTACTTTGAGCATTATGTGAGATTGGAGGTGAGGAGAGGGACAAATTAAAGTCAAGGCACTTGACTGCATTGAAAAAGGAGTGGTGAGTGTGTGTGTGTGTGTATGTATTAAGCTTGAACAATCTTTAATAATATATTGTGTGAATGATTCGTATATCTGTGTTGTGTATCACTTATTAAATTTAACTGTGTGTATTATAAAATCAAATGGGGACACTCAAGATTGCACAGAATGGCGTCTATTAAGGTTCATGGGATCAGGACATGCGAATTAAACAGAGTACGTCCTGCAGGTACTAATTATGGAACTCTCTAGTGTGCACCTCCTCCCAGTCCTACAATGCAGCACCCTTTACCTATGCATTAAAAGGAATAAAATAAGGGTCCTAGACTAATCGCCTGGTGAGGCATCTAACCTACATCTCTAGTCCCCATCCTTCCTCCACCTCTGGTCACAATCCTCCCTCCACCTCTAGTCCCCATTCTTCCTCCACATCTAGTCCCAACTTCCTCCATCTCTAGTCCCCATCCTTTCCTCCACCTCTAGTCCCCATCATTCCTCCACCTCAAGTCCCCATCATTCCTCCACCTCAAGTCCCATCATTCCTCCACCTCTAGTCCCCATCCTTTCCTTCACCTCTAGTCCCCATCCTTTCCTCCCCTGTAGTCCCATCCTTTCCTCCCCTCTAGTCGCCATCCTTTCCTTCACCTCTAGTCCCCATCCTTTCCTCCACCTCTAGTCCCCATCCTTTCCTCCACCTCTAGTTGCCATCCTTTCCTTCACCTCTAGTCCCCATCCTTTCCTCCACCTCTAGTCCCCATCCTTTCCTCCACCTCTAGTTGCCATCCTTTCCTTCACCTCTAGTCCCCATCCTTTCCTCCACCTCTAGTCGCCATCCTTTCCTTCACCTCTAGTCCCCATCCTTCCTCCACCTCTAGTCCCCATCCTTCCTCCACCTCTAGTCCCCATCCTTCCCCTGGTTTCTGTGCCTAGTTATTGCCTAGTATTACCTTCCATCCACCACCCATATTAATATCTCTCTCCTTCCAATACCCCTTCGATCAGCTGGCATCATGGCAATGGTGCCATCATGTGCAGTGATGGTTCCAGCTACACTGGGAGGTGGGGCTTAGGTCAGGTGTTGGTGAGATGGTGTGCTGTGATGGTGTGAACTACAAGGGCCAGTGGTTGATGGACAAGCCCCACGGAAGGGGGCTACTGAGGAACCCAAGTGCATCATACTTTTATGACTGTTAGTGCACTGATTAGTACAATTTACTAACAGATGTACTATGGTTAACAGAATCAAGGTGTGAGACTGGGAGAAAAAAATGAGAGAAGGGTAGCATTGGTGAACTAAAAATTGGCGTGGTCAAAGAGAAGGCTGCAATTGGAACAGCACCTGGGATAGAGGGAGGATGAGTGGTAGAGGTGCCAAAGAAGAGCAAGTGGGTACTATTATGAACAGGCGGGTACCTGTACCCTTGTAAGAACAGACCATTAACATCTGTCGGTATTGTACAAATAAGGTATTTTTCTCCCTTCAAAAGTAGGGAAGTGTGGACTGTTGCAGAAAGAATGACTGCAGCTGAACTTCCCTATGTTCCAAGATACGATTATTAAGATTTTAACTATCTATTGT
Organism: Spongilla lacustris; assembly: GCA_949361645.1. Classification (NCBI taxonomy): domain Eukaryota; kingdom Metazoa; phylum Porifera; class Demospongiae; order Spongillida; family Spongillidae; genus Spongilla; species Spongilla lacustris. The sequence continues at coordinate 15,324,815 of OX442417.1, forward strand.
TCATGGAAGAGTTGATATTTATTATATTGGTGTGTATTTATGTGCGTGTCCACTTGTCTGTTTTCTCTATCAAAGATATGTCTCCCCCTATGTGTAGCTGGTAGTGCATGACCACAGTGGTGAGCTGTCCACAGCCGGCTGATGGAATATAAGATGTACCACTTATCCTGTGAGGACACTGCTTGATGGAGGAGGGGCACCTTGAGGGTCTTGTGGTCCCTGAGGGGAGCAGGGCACGAGCCTGGGGAGGTGACACTATACCGGTGGGCCTTTATAGTCAATCTATATAGGTTGGGCTGCATGATGTGTGCTGGTGGTATATGTACATGTACGTGGCGGTCGTAGCCCGGACCCTACCACATCAAGGACCTTCTGCTTATTTAGAAATGTCCAGTAATGGGGCCCCCAGTGGTGAATGACTAAGTGCAGGTTTGTGTTTTCTGATACATATACTCATGTTGAAGCTGACTTGGTAGAAAAGCACAATTGCCATTTCTCAGTGAGCCACAGCTGGGGGTACTTAATGTGGTAGGGTCAAGGGTCACATGTACATCCATACTACTATCACGCATACAGCATGGCAACCGTTAAGGCCCATGGGATTCATAGTGATGAATGATCTCCGTCCCACCTCTCCCCAGGCCTGTGCCCCAAACGCTTTGTGATGCCCTAAACGTCCATCAAACTAGTTTACCCCCCCCCCCGACGAATTGTAGCAAACAGAAGGTGTTTGGTGTTGTGCATATCAATACAGTATATGAAATGTCAATGAGTTACAATAAACATTACCAAGATTAAATTGGTTACATGCGACATGACTTAAGATGGGAGTCCAAACTCTTCTGGTACAGGTACGATTTGGTACATCCACTGTTGCTGCACCTCAACCTCTCACCAGTATGAATCCTACAGTGGGCCTTCAAACCATCTGAGCTTGTAAATGACCTTTTGCAGAAACATTTGTAAATCTTCTCTCCAGTATGAGTGAACATGTGCGTTTTCAGACTTGACTGATGTGAAAATGCCTTTCCACATTGCTGACACTGATGTGGCTTCTCTCCAGTATGAGTTAGCATATGCGTTTTCCGACTTGACTGTAGTGAAAATGCCTTCCCACATTGTTGACACTGATGTGGACTCTTTCCAATATGAGTCAACATGTGTGTCTTCAGATGTGACTGCTGTGAAAATGCCTTTCCACATTGTTGACACTGATGAGGCTTCTCTCCAGTATGAGTGAGCATGTGTGTCTTCAGATGTGACTGATGTGAAAATGCCTTTCCACATTGTTGACACAGATGTGGCTTCTCTCCAGTATGAGTGAGCATGTGTTTTTTCAGATTTGACTGTAGTGAAAATGGCTTTCCACATTGTTGACACTGATGTGGTCTCTCTCCAGTATGAGTGAGCATGTGTGTTTTCAGATTTGACGGTAGTGAAAATGCCTTTCCACATTCTTGACACTGATGTGGCTTCTCTCCAGTGTGAGTGAGCATGTGTGTTTTCAGATGTGACCTATGTGAAAATGCCTTTCCACATTGTTGACACTGATGTGGCTTCTCTCCAGTATGAGTGACCATGTGTGTTTTGAGACTTAACTGATGTGAAAATTCCTTTCCACATTGGTCACACTGATGTGGCTTCTCTCCAGTATGAGTGAGCATGTGTGTTTTTAGACTTGACCGTTGTGAAAATCCCTTTCCACATTGGTCACACTGATGTGGCTTCTCTCCAGTATGAGTGAGCATGTGTGTTTTTAGACTTGACCTGTGTGAAAATTCCTTTCCACATTGGTCACACTGATGTGGCTTCTCTCCAGTATGAGTGAGCATGTGTGTTTTTAGACTTGACCTGTGTGAAAATTCCTTTCCACATTGGTCACACTGATGTGGCTTCTCTCCAGTATGAGTAAGCATGTGTTTTTTCAGGTTTGACAGATGTGAAACTGCCTTTCCACATTGTTGACACTGATATGGCTTCTCTCCAGTATGAGTAAGCATGTGTGTTTTCAGATTTGACTGTCGTGAAAATGCCTTTCCACATTGTTGACATTGATGTGGCTTCTCTCCAGTATGAGTGAGCATGTGTGTTTTCAGATGTGACATATGTGAAAATGCCTTTCCACATTGTTGACACTTATGAGGTCGTCTTCCTGGAGCCATTCATACCTACAGATTGATGGACACCTGGTAGTGAATAAATTTGCACTTTTTTTCTATGTATATGGGTTTTAACTAAAATATGAAAATCTGATTGCCCAGACCAGAGTTGGAAACAACGTGCATCATAGGTCATTTTCCACGCATTTTACAGTAATGACCAGGCGATTTTGGCCTTGGGAGGACAATTTGACTGTTCATTTTATTATCATTAATACGTAATCACTATCTTGCACCACATGATAAAGAGTTCAATTGTTCAAAGAGAAAACATTGAACTGCCTTAGGCAATTAAAACAACCAAAAACCAAGTGCTTTTGTGCTGTAGAAGGTGCCTTCTGCTGTGATTATGGCTCAGTGGTTATAAAATGTTTTTGCTTATGTTGTCACCTACAATCTACCGCTTGCATCTACTGCTTGCACAATTTATCTGCTTTTGCTGATGGAACCAAATAGTACTGCGATTGTTGCACAGTATTACTTTGACCGTCCATTTAAATAAAATGTCCAGTCAATATGGAGATGCTGTTTCTGACTCTGCAGAATCATCTGAACTGCATGCACCGATCTTTCTGAGGACAGTAACATACATGTGATGTGAGCTCCACAGGCTTAAAGTATGCTTCCTTCATATAACACATTCCTCTAGAATATCACTGATTCCCCCGTGCATACATATAAGTTATAGGGTGTGTCAGAACTCATGGTACTGTGGTTTTCGATTGAGCATTTTAAACTGGTAACAAAGCGTTGCTCTAATCACTAGCTGACATAATAAATACATATGATGTGAACTTTGCCAAACAGCCCTTACCATTTATGTGAAGAGAAAAGTTGGCTCCTAAATTCCGACAGTTAATTTTGCTCTCCCCCTCCCATTCATTGATCACGTATTACTCACGACAGGACAGTCGTACAAAGATGAAATTAGTAAATTGTACCATTTTAATTCCAAATGATTCTTTTCTGGTCATACAGATAAGATGTACAATTGTTTGATTCCTCCGAGTCCCATTCATTCAAATAGGTGGAAGTTCCCAAAAATTCTCGGTTGCCTAGCAGTATGCCATATGATGATGTCACAAATGTGTCTTAATTTACTGCTGCCGGACTACACATAATTAACATATGCAGCTGCAGACACGTTTGAAAGATATAACAGGGTGAGGCGGTTCTAATTCAGCAAAGGTGACCAAGCCAAAGAGAACGGTTCATTAACAAGGAGAACTCTGAGTTTAAGATATCCAATGAACTGTAGGCCTTACGATAAATTTAAAAACAGCTGCACAGCAGTACGAAAGAGGCCTACTCAGATTACCCGATATAAATAAGACAAATCTAAGCATGCTATACATAGCACTTACAGATACGATGATTGAAACAGATCATTTTTAAACGCCAATAAGAACCATCCAATGGAATTGGAACTGTAAGCAGAACGGGATGACCAACCAGAGCCATCAGAGGTCTCCACCTAGTCTGGGGACTAGACTGATGGCTGTACTATCATATGATAGTACAGCCTTCAGTCTGGTCCCCAAACTAGTCTCCACCTAAGTCAGTACTCAATGAGCCCCAGCCCTGAGGTGTAGGGAAAGAAACAAGCTGAAATCTGTCTCTCTGATAGGAGTGAACTGGGACTTCAGGCTCGTTGTATTGTGACAACCACTAGAAGGGGCAGGACCATTCATTGGCCTAGCAGGTTTAAGGACTCTGCAGTTTGAAGAAAACAACAAACAATTCGGAGGGGGGATGTATAGGATCACGAGGCATTAGAGTGTGCGTTGTCGTGTAGAGTACTGAAGTTGCATCTGTGTGCATATGATCAGGAGTTGTGCCAATAAATTACCCCTCAGCCCAACAACGTGCACTTTTTTTGTTTGTTGTGCGCTGCGATAAAATTTCAAGCCAGGGGACAAAACGTGATAACGGTACCATGGCACCCGAAATGAACACATGATATGAACATAGGGCGACGACTACTAGTATACTTACCTGAAATACGTTTAATTGGATAAACCCACTCTTTTAGGCCCTGCGGTTTTGTTTGGAACACAAAAAATAAGTGTTGAATAAGGACTGAGGATCTCTTGAAACCAACTATTTTTGAAACACTACCCGTCCTTTAATATGTAAGAATACTCGCAGCGAACACTACTTAATTGACCGTAGTATATGGGTATACACATGTTACATGTATCACGTGCACCTTTTTTCCCCATGCGATACACAAGCCAGCCAGGGTAGACAAACGTACCACGGAATTGAAAATAGCTATAACACAATATGACATATGACATGAACATACCTTATGCACTGTTTTGGCCACACTCACTCAGGCGTTAGAATTAATGCACCAGTTGCGCGTATTAAAGAAATGAAGAATTTAATTACCCGTTAATGATATGACGTCACATCCGGACGGCTCTAGCGACTATGGTTTTGTATTGTGAGTGAACGGAGCTGCCTGGATAATGCCATCCCTCATGATCCGTGGGCTATGTATGGTACACGGTGCGTAGTGTGTGGGAACAACAGTACAAGGACCTCAGTACCTTCGTTCGTATGTTATATCTTATGATAAAGAAAGCGAGCCATAGGCCTATGTCGTCGCTCACAATCGTGTTTTTTCGAGGCATTTTCCGAATAGCGGTAAGAAAAGTGGCCCCTAACTACATAATCCTGTGTGGCTTTGCCTAATACACCAATAACAAAAGGACCCCGCGGCCGAGAGGCTGTAGTGTCGTACCAGACCCAGATTTTATTCTATCTACAGTCTTGTAAATACCCACTTGGACAAGCTTCGTTTAGACCCCCCCCCCCCCCCCCCCCCCCCCCCCCCGGGACATTCCCAATTGATAGGCCTGCCCACTTGTACACCATATATATTGCCATCCATTGGAGTGTACAAATTAAATATGGGATTAACCCAATGTGAGGAGGTGCCTTTGAATTTGTTGACAGGTGTGTTGTATGTCTGTCTGTGTATGCGAAAGTCATCTTTATTGAACGTGACATCTTTCAGCACTACTTTGAACATTATGTGAGATTATTGGAGGTGAGGAGGGTTGTCATAGGGACAAATTAAAGTCAAGGTGCACCGTGGACTGAACAGTATCTTATGGTATGGGCGCTTATTAGGGTTCATGGGATCAGGACATGTGAATTAAACAGAGTACGTCAGTCCTGCAAGTTACTATGTTCTTTTTAATGCCCTATTGTTATGAAGTGCAAAGGTAAAGGAGTGCTGCATTATAAGACTGGGGAGGTGTACACTGGAGAGTTCCATAACGACCTCTTCCATGGCGAGGGAGAAATGCACTACTTTGGAATATCAAAGTACCAGGGGTCCTGGACTAATGGTCTGGTGAGACATCTACACTACATCTCCAGTCTCCATTCCTCGTCCACACTAGTCCCCATTTCTCCTTCACCCTCATCCCTCCACCACCTTAGTACTCCACCATAGTCCCCATCCCTCCTGTGGAGGGAAGAGGAGGCAGTGAGGGTATTAGAGGGAAGAGGAAGCAGTGAGGGTGTGGAGGGAAGAGGAGGCAGTGAGGGTGTGGAGGGACGAGGAGGCAGTGAGGGTGTGGAGGGAAGGAGGCCGTGTAGGTGTGGAGGAAAGAGGAGGCAGTAAGGGTGTGGAGGGAAGAGGAGGCAGTGAGGGTGTGGAGGGAAGAGGCAGTGAGGGTGTGGAAGGAAGAGGCAGTGAGGGTGTGGAGGGAAGGAGGCAGTGAGGGTGCAGAGGGAAGGAGACAGTAAGGGTGTGGAGGGAAGAGGAGGCAGTGAGGGTGTGGAGGGAAGAGGAGGCAGTGAGGGTGTGGAGGGAAGAGGAGGCAGTGAGGGTGTGGAGGGAAGGAGGCCGTGTAGGTATGGAGGAAAGAGGAGGCAGTGATGGTGTGGAGGCAGTGATGGTGTGGAGGGAAGAGGAGGTAGTGAGGGTGTGGAGGGAAAGAGGCAGTGTGGGGGGTGGAGGAAAGAGGAAGTAGTGAGGGTGTGGAGGGAAGAGGAGGCAGTGAGGGTGTGGAGGGAAGAGGAGGCAGTGCGGGTGTCGAGGGGAGAGGAGGCAGTGATGTTTGGAGGGAAGAGGAGGTAGTGTACACATAAATCAGGAGTCACATTTGTAACAAATATGTCAAAACCTCAGTGTATGTAGTTGTGCTTGATTTTTTAATCAGTGGAACTATTCATGGGATGCATGTAGCAATCAAACCATAAGGTTAATGTGTGGGAACAAATAAGCATTATCTCTGTTGCCGGTGCTTTCTAAGCTTTGGCCGTTTTACTACATTTTAGGGCTTTATCTATCTAAATGCAAAAGTCCAATTGATTCTATAGTACAGTGCAAATCAAGATAAACAAGTATGAGTTAGTATATGTGTTTTTAACGTTGACGGTAGTGAAAATGCCTTTCCACATAGCTGACACTGACTGATGTGGTATTTCTCCAGTATGGGTGAGGATGTGTGTTTTCAATGTTGACCTTACTGTAAATGCCTTCCAACAATGTTCGCAAGGGTATGGTCTTTCTCCAGTATGACTACGCATGTGTCTTTGGAGGTGAGACAGCTGACCAAATTTTGGCTGGACACAGTTCACATTGGTGTGTCTTTTCTCCAGTATGGTCGACATATGACGTTGCAAGTTTCGCACAACTTCCTTCCCGCACACCTCACACTTCAGTTTTCCACTTGCTGGTGTTACCTGCAGACTGAAGGAGAACTAGTAGTGAATATGGTTGAACCTAAAAACGTTTTTGAGTGATTATTCTAATGTATTAATGTGAAAGCCTGTGCATGCACTAATCTTGCTGGTGACAGTACTTAACATACATAAATGTGACATGAGCTCCACTGGCCTAAGGTGTAAATTGCAAGGCTGCTTCATATAACGCATCAAATAGACAACTGGTTCTGAATATGTCTAATTCTGACAATTGTACAATACTGCTGTTACTTACAGCTGGTATACTAAAATAGTATTTTTATGTTTCAATGCAAATAATATACCCCCACTCGAGATATGCTACTACTAACTGTCTAACGCAGTATTTAATTATATTGCAATAAATAAATATATAGTTGTTCATGCAATTAAAGTTTCCAACTGAAAAAGTATTTAGTTATACAAAACAGTACCAGCTATAGATATTTGATTTTTTTTTTACAAACAAAGCACAATATAAATACATTTAATAGGACACAAAGTTCAATATAAATCATGAAAAAGTAACTATTAAACATGATAAAATGTCACTTTGTTGCTAGTGTGCAGGGAGTGTTGCTCCATCATCAAACCCTAGACCACATCGCCATTACCATCGCACATAAAAAAGCTAATATGCTTATCCTTTTACATAACTATCAGTACTGTGCACGGCATGTGGTCAGGCCCAAAGGCAAGAGAGTGGCTTGGGAGCCCCAATTGTTACCTACAATCATTGTAGTCCTCGAAGGGTGTGCAACACAGATATTCACCTGTACTGCTCTGACGTTGAACGGACTATTACAAAAGATAAGCTAAATTCCAATGCCATGCGGTAATGAGGGTCTAGTTACTTGTTACGTAGGTAAAAGTGGGGATGAGACCTAGTGCCCAATGCAATGAAACACCCGTGCACACACTTTTTGAACCCTTCCTACGCCACTGGCAATAACGCACTGACCTATTTCTCTGACAAGTGCTCTATTGTTGGCCTTCACGGCAGACAGGTGAGATAACTTCAGTAGGACGAGGCGAACTGCAAGCACATGACCAATATAATAGGCCTATTAGTTGACAACCGGCAGTACAATATTTACCTTTTCCTTTTTGTGTAGATGATGTTCGCTGCTTGAGTGCTTGCGGTGTCTTACGAAAGTTCCCCCTGGGCAACATTGCAGGCCCGTAGGCTGGTCGAGAGACGGGGGGGGGTTCGGGAAAGCAATAAGGTGGAACTGATTAAGAGCGGGGGTGGGAGCAGGAGGGGGCATAGCCCCCTCTCGCCCAGCTAGGGGGTATGGGGGAGCGCTGTAAGCTTTGCAACTTTTGCAATTTTTCATCCACAAAACATAGCATAATTGCATAGAAACATGGATATAGAACAGTTTGTGTTCCCGTTCAATAATGAAGTACATGTAGGTCTGGCTTGCGAGTTGCGAGTCTAAAGGCTGGCATACACGGGGCAACTTCCGGGTGATTTGTCGTATGCAACTCAAATGACTACTGCGCGTAACAGTATATGCTAGTTGGGCGTAGCCCGACCTTTGCGTATCCGCCAATACGCGAAGGTCGGGCTACGCCCAACTAACAGTATGCATGGGTAAAAGTTCCGCAATTCTTGACCGTATGCGGAACTTTTACCCATAGTTGCACGCAACCCGTAATTTAATTCACGGACCCTCCCCCTGTTCCACCGCTGCTGTTTGTAGCGGGCGGGACGTGGGCGCCCCATTTTAGAATGGATGTCCCGCGGTTGCTAAGTCTGCATGTATTGTTATCTCATTCTCGCGGGCTATAGCTATACATGTATAGAAGTTATGAATAAATTTTTTGATGGCAAGCGGAACTAGTTCTGACGAGCGGGGGGGGGGGGGGGGGGGGGGGGTCGACCGAACCCACCGACCCCCCCCCCCCCCCCAGCCTACGGGCATGCATTGAACTAGACTTTTTTTCAAGTGCAAATCGCCCGCGACTTTATAACATCAATTTGTGACTTCACGTCACGTGACAGGTGGGGGACCGGGAGGTATTAGATCATGTAATGGTGAGTTACTATAACTCAAAGTTAATTACAATCGTAGTGGCATTCAAGTTTGATTTGTTGTTTTGAATATGAACTTCTAAAACGCCAATTAAATTGCATACTTTTTCAATCTATTTTCATGGCTATTCTTTAGATTATGAATCAAAAGTTGCCGTATCTTTCTGTGTCAAATTAATTAATTGCAAGGTATTTGATTTTATCCTTTGAACTGTAAAAGATAGTTGAATTTTAATAATGTGTTTGGTATTTGCCTAACCATGGTTATTGTGTATTCATAAATTGATTTAGATTGATAATCCTATTTTCATTCAAAAGCGTTGCGGCTTGATGGAGGAGGGGTACCTTGAGGGCTTTATGCTCCCTGAGGGGAGAAGAGCACGGGTCTGGGGAGGAGGTAATTCACCAGTGGGCCTTTATAGTCAATCTATAATGGTTGGCCTTACATGATGATGTGTGCTAGTGCTAGTGGTATGTTTGTACATGTGGCCCTTGAGCCACAACAAGTACCTTCAGCTCACTTAGAAATGTCAAGAAAAGCACAGTTGCCATTTCACAGTGAGCTACATGTTACACACCCTACAATCTACTGGTTGCCCTGCATTGTATGTGCGAAGTGGTATATATGTACATGTGGCCCTTGACTCTACCTTCGGTAGTGAATGACATAGTGCAGGTTTGTGCTTTCAGATATATACTCATGTTGGAGCTGATGTGGTGGAAGAGCACTTGCCATTTCACAGTGAGCTAGCTACATGTACAGCTGAAGGTACTTGATGTGGTAGGGTCAAGGGTCACATGTACATACATACCATGGTCTACCACACATACAACATAGGCCAACCAGTAGATTAACTAGGCCCAATTTAGGCCCATGAGGGTCCTCCTCCCCAGGCCAGTGCAATTCTGGTGCAATATTAGTTCATCAAAAGCCAACGGTAGAACGGCGTAACATAACGACTCGCCGTAGCCCGTTGGAAAACTGACAAATGCATTGCGCCAACTCAAAACATGTACTACGCTTCTTAGCTGCTCTTCTTAGAACTTCGAATACCCCAAACGTGCTCACTCCACTTGCGTCGGTAATTGCTAATTGATCGCACGATTATAACAGAGGTATGCAATTACCGCATAACTCGAATCTGATTGGTTCCCCAACATTCTGGGGAAGCTGGACAGAAATGAGTACAGGACTTTACCAGACCCACTTTTCACGTAGCGGTGATGTAATCCATCCGCAGCTGTGAAACTTTGGGTCTGGGTACGAGACTAGTGAGGAGGTGCCTTTGAATTTGTTGACAGGTGTGTTGTATGTCTGTCTGTGTGTCTGTGTATGAGAAAGTCATCTTTATTGAAGGTGACATCTTTCAGCACTACTTTGAACATTATGTGAAATTATTGGAGGTGAGGAGGGTTGTCATAGGGACAAATTAAAGTCAAGGTGCACTGTGGACTGAACAATATTTTATGGTGTGGGCGCTTATTAGGGTTCATGGGATCAGGACATGTGAATTAAACAGTACGTCAGTCCTGCAGGTTACTATGTTCTTTTTAATGCCCTCTTGTTATGTAGCGCAAAGGTAAAGAAGTGCTGCACTATAAGACTGGGGAGGTGTACACTGGAGAGTTCCATAACGACCTCTTCCATGGCGAGGGAGAAATGAAGTACTTTGGAATATCAAAGTACCAAGGGTCCTGGACTAATGGTCTGGTGAGACATCTACACTACATCTCCAGTCTCCATTCCTCATCCACACTAGTCCCCATTTCTCCTTCACCCTCATCCCTCCACCACCCTAGTACTCCACCATAGTCCCCATCCCTCCTGTGGAGGGAAGAGGAGGCAGTGAGGGTGTGGAGGGAAGAGGAGGTAGTGAGGGTGTGGAGGGAAGAGGAGGCAGTGAGGGTGTGGAGGGAAGAGGAGGCAGTGAGGGTGTGGAGGGAAGAGGAGGTAGTGAGGGTGTGGAGGGACGATGAGGTAGTGAGAGTGTGGAGGGAAGAGGAGGTAGTGAGGGTGTGGAGGGAAGAGGAGGCAGTGAGGGTGTGGAGAGAAAAGGAGGCAGTGAGGGTGTGGAGGGAAGAGGGGGCAGTGAGGGTGTGGAGGGAAGAGGAGGCAGTGAGGATGTGGATAGAAGAGGAGGCAGTGAGCTCGAGGGTGTAGAGGGAAGAAGAGGCAGTGAGAGTGTGGAAGGAAGAGGAGGTAGTGAGGGTGTGGAGGGACGATGAGGTAGTGAGGGTGTGGAGGGAAGAGGAGGTAGTGAGGGTGTGGAGGGAAGAGGAGGCAGTGAGGGTGTGGAGGGAAGAGGAGGTAGTGAGGGTGTGGAGGGACGATGAGGTAGTGAGGGTGTGGAGGGAAGAGGAGGTAGTGAGGGTGTGGAGGGAAGAGGAGGCAGTGAGGGTGTGGAGAGAAAAGGAGGCAGTGAGGGTGTGGAGGGAAGAGGGGGCAGTGAGGGTGTGGAGGGAAGAGGAGGTAGTGAGGGTGTGGAGGGAAGAGGAGGCAGTGAGGGTGTGGAGGGAAGAGGCAGTGATGGTGGGGAGGGAAGAGGAGGTAGTGAGGGTGTGGAGGGAAGAAGAGGCAGTGAGGGTGTGGAGGGGTTAAGGCAGTGAGGGTGTGGAGGGGAGAGGAGGCAGTGAGGGTGCGGAGGGAAGGAGGTAGTGAGGGTGTAGAGGGATGAGGAGGCAGTGAGGGTGTGGAGGGAAGAGGAGGTAGTGAGGGTGTGGAGGGAAGAGGAGGCAGTGAGGGTGTGGAGGGAAGAGGAGGTAGTGAGGGTGTGGAGGGACGATGAGGTAGTGAGGGTGTGGAGGGAAGAGGAGGTAGTGAGGGTGTGGAGGGAAGAGGAGGCAGTGAGGGTGTGGAGAGAAAAGGAGGCAGTGAGGGTGTGGAGGGAAGAGGGGGCAGTGAGGGTGTGGAGGGAAGAGGAGGTAGTGAGGGTGTGGAGGGAAGAGGAGGCAGTGAGGGTGTGGAGGGAAGAGGCAGTGATGGTGGGGAGGGAAGAGGAGGTAGTGAGGGTGTGGAGGGAAGAAGAGGCAGTGAGGGTGTGGAGGGGTTAAGGCAGTGAGGGTGTGGAGGGGAGAGGAGGCAGTGAGGGTGCGGAGGGAAGGAGGTAGTGAGGGTGTAGAGGGATGAGGAGGCAGTGAGGGTGTGGAGGGAAGAGGAGGCAGTGAGGGTGTGGAGGGAAGAGGAGGCAGTGAGGGTGTGGAGGGAAGAGGAGGTAGTGAGGGTGTGGAGGGAAGAGGAGACAGTAATGGTGTGGAGGGAAGGAGGCAGTGAGGGTGTGGAGGGAAGAGGAGGTAGTGAGGGTGTGGAGGGAAGAGGAGGTAGTGAGGGTGTGGAGGGAAGAGGAGGCAGTGAGGGTGTGGAGGGAAGAGGAGGCAGTGAGGGTGTGGAGGGAAGAGGAGGTAGTGAGGGTGTGGAGGGAAGAGGAGGCAGTGATGGTGTGGAGGGAAGGAGGCAGTGAGGGTGTGGAGGGAAGTGGAGGCAGTGAGGGTGTGGAGGGAAGACGAGGTAGTGAGGGTGTGGAGGGAAGAGGAGGCAGTGATGGTGTGGAGGGAAGGAGGCAGTGAGGGTGTGGAGGGAAGAGGAGGCAGTGAGGGTGTGGAGGGAAGAGGAGGCAGTGAGGGTGTGGAGGGAAGGAGGTAGTGAGGGTGTGGAGGGAAGAGGAGGTAGTGAGGGTGTGGAGGGAAGAGGAGGCAGTGATGGTGTGGAGGGAAGAGGAGGCAGTGAGGGTGTCAGTGGAGGGAAGAGGAGGCAGTGAGGGTGTCAGTGGAGGGAAGAGGAGGCAGTGATGGTGTGGAGGGAAGAGGAGGCAGTGAGGGTGTGGAGGGAAGAGGAGGCAGTGAGGGTGTGGAGGGAAGAGGAGGCAGTGAGGGTGTGGAGGGAAGGAGGTAGTGAGGGTGTGGAGGGAAGAGGAGGTAGTGAGGGTGTGGAGGGAAGAGGAGGCAGTGATGGTGTGGAGGGAAGGAGGCAGTGAGGGTGTCAGTGGAGGGAAGAGGAGGCAGTGAGGGTGTCAGTGGAGGGAAGAGGAGGCAGTGATGGTGTGGAGGGAAGAGGAGGCAGTGAGGGTGTGGAGGGAAGAGGAGGCAGTGAGGGTGTGGAGGGAAGAGGAGGCAGTGTGGGTGTGGAGGGGAGAGGAGGCAGTGAGGTTTGGAGGGAAGAGGAGGTAGTGTACACATAAATCAGGAGTCACATTTGAAACAATATGTCGAAACCTCAGTGCAGTGTATGTAATTGTGCTTGAATGTCTTCGTTTAAATGGAACTATTGATGGGATGCATGTAGCAATCAAACCATAAGGTTAATGTGTGGGAACAAATAAGCGTTTTTCTCTTTACCGGTGTTTTCTAAGCTTCAGCCGTTTTACTGCATTTTAGGGCTCTATCTATCCAAATGCAAAAGTCCAATTGATTCTATAGTACAGTGCAAATCAAGATAAACAAGTATGAGTTAGTATATGTGTTTTTAACGTTGACGGTAGTGAAAATGCCTTTCCACATAGCTGACACTGATGTGGCTTTTCTCCAGTATGGGTGAGTATGTGTGTTTTCAATGTTGACTTCACTGTAAATGCCTTCCCACAATGTTCGCAAGGGTATGGTCTTTCTCCAGTATGAGTGCACATGTGCCGTTTTAGATCCGACTGTTGCACAAATGCCTTTTCACACTGTTCACACTGATGCTGATTTTCTCCAGTATGACTACACATGTGTCTTTGCAGGTGCGACAGCTGACCAAACCTGGCTGGACACTTTTCACATTGGTGTGGCTTTTCTCCATTATGGGTCGATATATGGCGCTGCATATTTCGTTTGACCACTTCCTTTCCACACACCTCACACTTCAGTTTTCCACTTGATGGGTTAACCTGCAGACTGAAGGAGAACTAGTAGTGAGTATCGTTGAACCTAAAAACGTTTTTGAGTGATTCTTCTAATGTATTAATGTGAAAGCCTGTGCATGCACTAATCTTGCTGGTGACAGTACTTAACATACATAAATGTGACATGAGCTCCACTGGCCTAAGGTGTAAATTGCAAGGTTGCTTCATATAACGCATCAAATAGACAACTGGTTCTGAATATGTCTAATTCTGACAATTGTACAATACTGCTGTTACTTACAGCTGGTATACTAAAATTATGTTTCACTGCAAATAATATACCCCCACTGTCTAACGCAGTATTTAATTATATTGCAATAAATAAATATATAGTTGTTCATGCAATTAAAGTTTCCAAAAAAGTATTTAGTTATACTAAACAAATATCATAGACAGTACCAGCTACATATTTGAATTTTTTTTACAAACAAAGCACAATATAAATACATTGAATAGGACACAAAGTTCAATATAAATCATGAAAAAATAACTATTAACTGAAAAATGATAAAATGTCACTTTGTTGTCAGTGTGCAGGGAGTGTTGCTCCATCATCAAACCCTATAGATCGCATCGCCATTACCATCGCACATTAAAAAGCTAATATGTACTGAAATCAAGTCTGCCCTCCAAGTCTTTAACCCCACTTTACTTTTCAAAAGAATGATGTAGGGCATTATTCATATAGTATTAAGTATCAGCTAATGTCCTTCATATGGCTTCAATGACACACAGAGTGATTTTTTTCTAATGTATTAATATCAAAGTCTGATTCAGATTGCACATAAACTTTCAAGTTGCAAGCATCACAATGTGTCTCATAACTCACCATTGGCTCTTCCTCCTGAAGGGCTGCACCTGGGACAGCCTCCTCCTCTTCTTGGGGGGCACCTCCTCCTCCTCTTCCTCCTCCTTTTTCTTCTTCTTCCTCTCTGGTCCACTGGATGAGGATATGCGTCCATCCTGTCCTGCAGGTTCACTGGGTGGGGATGTCTGTCCATCCTGTTCTTCAGGTTCACTGGGTGGGGATGTGTGCCCATCCTGTTCTGCAGATCTCCTTGTCTTTGGGCGCTGCTTCTGGGATAGCCTCCTCATCCTCCTTTTCCTCCTCTTCCTAGGGGGGCCATAGAATATTACCAGTGCAACCGATATGTCTGGATCCACACATATATACACACACATACACACACACACACACACATGCACACACACACACACACATGCGCGCACACACACACACACACACACACACACACACACACACACACACACACACACACACACACACACACACACACACACACACACACACACACACACACACACACACACACACACACACACACACACACACACACACACACACACACACACACACACACACACACACACACACACACACACACACACACACATTTAAGTCAATATGCCTGCCCCCCCCCCGTAACCTCCTCCCTCTCCTATATCTTGGTACACACAAAGGCTGGCATAACTTACAGGGGGGATACCAGTGGGGGTACCATGGGCACATCCTCCTCTGGGGCAAGCACCCAGGGGTCATCCTAGTATGATGTAATACAATATGATAAGTGCAACTGATAGAGCTTACATTTTTATGCCAACAACTCCTCCCATGCATTCCCCTTTTCTGCATTCTCCTCCCCATGCCTTTCCCTCGCTACCTCCTCCCCATGCCTTCCCCTTTTCTGCATTCTCCTCCCCGTGCCTTCCCCTAGCCAGCTCTTCCCCATGCCTTCCCCTTCTCATCCTCTACCTTGCTTGTCACTCATGCACTCCCTCCCTTTGTCCCCATCCCCCCTCCGCACATTATGTTGGAAGGGAGAGTGGCTGCAGAAGACATTGGTGCAAGGCTTCTAACATAATGCCCTCCAACAGCTCATTGGGCAGTGTAATGTTTGCCATATCATACAATGCTGCATTACAGGCCAAACTGTTATAGTACACTTGCTCATAATGCATACTACACTAATGCATAATTCTCATCCTGCATTGAGATTGGGTCAAACCAAGCTGGTTCCATCTGTCCAACTAGGAACATGGTATGGCATATTTCTAATAATGCATTGCTTTATATCCAAACCGTCATTATGCATTATGAGCAAGTGTACTGTATTATCTTTGCTGCAAGGGCAATACTTCCCCCTCCAGCACAGATGTTGATGTTAGCTCTAAATGTTTTCGCACACAAACCTGCTGACGCCTCAGATTCCAGTCCTGCCGGCCAGCCATCTTCCTCCTCAAGCCCTCCATCTCCCTCCTCAAGCCCTCCACCTCCCTCCTCAAGCCCGCCATCTCCTGGCCGGAGGGGGCAGATGAGGTTAATACATTTTATGTCAATAAATTTGCTTGTAAACATGATCTTGGTGTACTGGTGTGCACACAACTTGCACCCCTCCTCCCCATGCCTCCCCATGCCCTAATGATCTTGGTGTACTGGTGTGCACACAACAGGCACCTCTCATCCCCACCCCCTCCTCCCCATGTCTTCCCTCCGCCCCATGCCTCCCCTCCGCCCCATGCCTCCCCTCTCGGTGTACTGGTGTGGTACTCAATTCATGAGGCTGTACACATTCATGTCATGCACATTGAAACAATTTCATCTTTGACACTCAACATCCACACCCCATCCCACATATTAATGTACATGTAAATATGCTCAAATACATGGAAGGGGGGGGGGGGGGGGGGGCAAGTAATAGGCACAGGCGGGTAGGGATATGCCTCCAGCCCAGCTAGGGGGTATGGGTGAGTGCTATAATCTCCCCCATTGGGTTGTAGGGAAGACCCAACCACTTTGCAATTGCAACTCTTGCACTTTTAAATTCACACAACATAGTATAATTGTGTAGTAAGAGATGGAACAAGGCAATAATTTATACTAGCTTCCACACCCTAACTGCACCTCTAATCCTTTCTAGTCCACTATAAACAGTTGTGAATAGGTCATAGTTAGTATAGTAAAATGTTACTACATGTATTGCAAAACCAAAATAGTTAAATAATGTCCAATACTAATACTCCAGCCAATACGTAAATCTTTTGATACATACCTCTGCCATCTTTGTGAGCTCACCCTGCAGTGGGATGGAAACAGAACAGCTGAAGTGAGATATCCTTCTCCCTTCACGTGAACACTCCCCTCACTGATGTGCATGCTCCCTCTCTTACACACAATGTGGGTATCAACATGTACACCTATTGGGCCCTAACCTTCATCCTCTCCTCCATCCCCAGAACCAACTTGGCATCCTGTGCAGCAAGATGGAATGAAATGATGAGGAAGTTCCATCAGGCACCAGCGTCCGTAGAGCAGAGATAAGTGTGCACTCATTGGAGTACATCTAATGAAAACTTACCAATTTTATTTTGGAGGCCATTTGTTGAACGTCATGGGCTATGTAAGTAAACAGAATTATACAGTAAACATTACAGTGGTAATTTTATTCATAAAGTGGCAAAATCACATGTACATGTACCTGTAAGATGGTGTTTACATTGCTATGATAGCAACAATGGCAATTGATGCACACACACACACACAACACACACACACACACACACACACACACACACACACACACACACACGCAACACACACACACACACACACACACACACCACATACGCACACCGAAGTTCTGAGATGCATGGCAGCAACACATTTATGCTGCATGACGTAACCCAAACTTGCAGTCTTTTAATCAGCGGACGGATTGCTTTACAATGACTGCTGTCATTTAGGCAGGAAATGTAGTGTCGTGCTATGAGCCATAACTTTGAGAGTGAAACCACTTGTTAGTAATGCTTCAAATATGGAATATCCGTAATAAAGCATTGGCTCGTACGTGCTGTACCTTCAGCACTCAGTAGTATTAAATATCTATGGAAGAGTCTACACACAGGGGAATGTACTCGACAAAACTAGAGACAAAATCACCCACACGCAATGCCTCTATACCTATAGAGAGCACTCGGCACACAGCCTCCACGTTTGCTACGCACACATGCAGGCCTAAAGAAAAGTTGAAGCGAACAAGCCTGCACAAAGACACCATGCGCCGATTAATCCCCTCCCCCCTCCCCCTCCCCCCAATTCCCTCTCATTCCTTCAGAGAAGTGACTGTCCATTGGCACCTAGCTGCAGACCCGTTATTATTTATATCAAACATAGAAACTGTACAAAGGACACACCACTGCGACAAACAAATAAATTAGTACATCAGCTACTACGCGTATACAAACCTGCTCCTTGTTTCCAGCCACTGGCGAGCGCGAAGCAATATATTAGTACTGCGGCCCAGGTTATAAGGTTATTATTTCAATCGTAATCAATCGTAATCTATACCTATGATTGAATTAACTATGACATGATATGGAATAATTGGAACATGCCTTGCAATGACGTAATGATAGCTGAGTGAGAAAAAAGTGGGACTGTGACATTGGTTTGAACAACAAAGTGATAACCACTGCTGATGTGGTACAAGCTAGGTATTTTAAGTAAGCAATCACATCACATCCCTTTCAGAAGCAACCCCTCCTCCAGGTGCTATCGGCAACAAATGGATAGCTATACAGTGAGCACTTTAATGGTTAATACACCACAGGAAATACAGAAACACAAACACACACACACAACGCTATCCTTCACAAAATGCAATTCATGAATTCAGAGTCCTGTTTGAATCAAGTGTAAGAGGTACAAATGCTTCAGCATTGATGTTGAACCTGAATAATGTGGGCGTGGCAGGTACAAATTCACTTGCAGTAACGTTCAGTGCATGTCCCAAATCCCCAACTGGGCCACGCCCAATGGCTCCACCCACAGCATCACTAGGTAATCCACCTCCCTTAGCACCCGGTTCCCTAGCAACAGTGCCTTGATCAAAAAAAATCTTCCAAGGTGACTCCAACACGCCCTTTGGCTCAGGGGGATTGCTTCTCTCACACTCATAGTCTGCCTCGTCATGTGATGCTCCATCGCTCTCTGAGCTGAGGTCCAGCACTTGAAGTGTTTCCTGTGTTTGTGCCAGTAGTGACGGAGCAGGTGGGAGTGCAGATGGATCCTGTTCCACTGATAGCAGGGCAACTTTCAGCTGGTACTCTTCCCGGGCTTTTCCCACCAGTTTCATCACCTGATTGTACCAAACCTGAACAACACACCAGCCATCACCATGGCAACATGGACGTGGGGGGTGGGGGACATACCTCTGAGCCATCATAGCTGAAGATCCCAAGACAGCCAACCTTGTGCTTCTTCTTGAGAAGGTATGCAAGCTTCCTCCTGGAGAGGCCATGAAGGACAGGGATGTTCAGCTCTCTGCAATTGCCAATTATATCCTGCATGACAGAATTTATCGAGTGGGGCCCAGCAGACAATGGTAGTTCTTCATAGTGTACTCCATTGGTTATAATAACGGATGAAGATGGGAAATTTATCAATGTGACTGATGCTCTTAAAACTCACAACGGGTTAATGAGTAACCTATCTCTTTGCCTCCTCCCCATTCCATCTCCCTGCCTTCTCCCCCTCCCATCTCCTTGCCTCATCCCCTCCCATATCCCTGCCTCCTCCCCCTCCCATCTCCCTGCCTCCTCCCCCTACCATCTCCCTGCCTCCTCTCCCTCCCATCTCCCTGCCTCCTCACCTCCCTTCTCCATGCCTCCTCCCCTCCCATCTCCCTGCCTCCTCCCCTCCCATCTTCCTACTTCCTCCCCCTCCCATCTCCATGCCTCCTCCCCTCCCATTGCCCTGCCTCCTCCCCTTCCATCTCCTTCCCTCCTCCCCCTCTCATCTGATGGCCATAACATACTACCCATGTGACACTGTATGAAAACTATGTACTACATGATAACCATGGTAAGCCTATGGGAGCCACCTGATGCCTATATGCTGGTACCACCCTTCTGATGGCCATATGACTCTCATCTGCTGGTACCACCCTTCTGATGGCCATATGACTCTCATCTGCTGGTACCACCCTTAATTCTGATGCCCATATGACCCTCATCTGCTGGTACCACCCTTCTGATGCCCATATGACCCTCATCCGCTGGTACCACCCTTCTGATGCCCATATGACCCTCATCTGCTGGTACCACCCTTCTGATGCCCATACAACTCTCATCTGCTGGTACCACCCTTCTGATGGCCATATGACCCTCATCTGCTGGTACCACCCTTCTGATGGCCATATGACTCTCATCTGCTGGTACCATTACAAAGTTTAAATTTGTTACATGCGACATGATTTAACATGGTAGTCCAAACTCTTCTTATGCAGGTAAGATTTGGTACATCCACTGTTGCTGCACCTCAACCTCTCACCAGTATGAATCCTGCAGTGGGCCTTCAATGCTTGTGAGCTTGTAAATGACCTTTTACAGAAACATTTGTAAATCTTCTCTCCAGTATGAGTGAACATATGTGTTTTCAGATCGTACTGAAGTGAAAATTCCTTTCCACATTGGTCACACTGATGTGGCTTCTCTCCAGTATGAGTGAGCATGTGTGTTTTCAGATTTGACTGTAGTGAAAATGGCTTTCCACATTCTTGACACTGATGTGGCTTCTCTCCAGTATGAGTGAGCATGTGTGTTTTCAGATGTGACCTATGTGAAAATGCCTTTCCACATTGTTGACACTGATGTGGCTTCTCTCCAGTATGAGTGCGCATGTGTCTTTTCAGATCTGGCTGTTGTAAAAATGCCTTTCCACATTGTTGACACTGATGTGGCTTCTCTCCGGTATGAGTGAGCATGTGTGTTTTCAGATTTGACTGTTGTGAAAATCCCTTTCCACATTGTTGACACTGATGTGGCCTCTCTCCAGTATGAGTGAGCATGTGTCTTTGCAGATGTGATTGTTGTAAAAATGTGTTTCCACATTGTTGACATTGATGTGGCCTCTCTCCTGTATGAGTGAGCACGTGTCTTTTCAGATGTGACTGATACGGAAATTCTTTTCCACATTGTTCACATTGATGAGGTCGTCTTCCTGAAGCCATTTTTATTTTGCAGATTGAAGTGGATAATTTCTGTGAATTCACAAAAATATGAAAATGTGATCGCCCAGAAACATCTGAACTGCATGCATTGATCTTGTTGAGGACAGTACCATGCATTTGATGTGAACTCCACAGGCCTAAAGTGTAAGTTTCCATGCTTGCTTCACACAATGCATTCCTGCATATTACTGATTCCCAGACATAGATATAAATTGATAAGATATATTTGTTACATTGTAAAGTGAATAACTCAACGGCTATTAACACTAGGAAAAAAAAAAAAAGAAGTTATGAGCGAACAATATTTGAGCAACATTCTGGCAGAGATATTATACAGAGGGATTGGAAAGCAGTAACACTATTTCCTACTAAGCCCTGGAGACACATGTACAACAACTAACTGGCGAGGAATTGGAACACGTTATGTACAAGCAATAAAGCATTGCTGCAGAAACGCTATTCGTTCTTTCGATGATGTCCAAACTAAATTATGCCTTTCAGTTACATGTATACCCATCATCTAATAGTTTATGCACATACATTGTATGCTCAGGCCACTTAGCAGGGCTGCCGTAGGCTGGCAAGGGGTCTGGCCTGAGGCCGGCCGGCCTGCCAGCCCGGCCTAACAGGTCGGCCTGGTAGGCCGAGTTATTAAAAATTATTGCAATTAAATATTAGTTATCATTAATTATCAATAGTTTAATTAATTACCCTTGCGCGCGTACGAGTACGATCACGACAACGATGTCAATCACCGAAATACCACCGCCGCATGGATCGGTTTCTACACCTTCAGCTGAACGGCTCAAGCCTACTACTCCAAACCCGGATCTGTGGGAATACAATTCCGAGGAATTAGTAAGATTCACCCCAATGAGGCTTAGTAGTTGTCTGGTCGCACTTCAAGATACATAGATCAAAGGAGTACGCGAACAAAGTTTGGTGTGATTACTGTCACAAACCGTTTGCCAGGGAACACTCAACTATGTCCAGACACATAGAACGAAATCACAAGGACAAAGTGAGTGAAGTGAGCCCAGTGACAAATGCCGACGGCTCAGCAGTGGCGGTTTGTTCAAAAAAAGAGAAAACAATTTCGACTGCCAAGAAATCGCAGCTTGAGCAGTACTTCACATCGCAAGTCCCTTCTCTTACTAAAGCTGAGCATGACGAAGCCATGAAACTGTTGACACATGCCTGGTGTGAAAATTTGCTCCCCCCAGTTCTTGCTGACAGTCTAACATTCAGTAAGTTTGTTGCATGCATCTCAAGAGGATCCTTTAAGATGCCTGGAAGGACGAAGGTTACCTCAATGATAGATGAGTTGTATGAAGAAATGATGATGAAGCTAAAGGACATGTTGAAGCAATCCAGCTCTGTTTCACTTACCACTGATGCTGCAAAGATGCCAACAGGGGATTCATATGTTGCCATCACCGGACACTGGATTAGTTCAGAGTGGGAGTTGCTCTCAGCTGTCTTAGCTGTGAGTGTTAGTAATGTGTCCCATACGGCAGAGGAGATTGCAACATTAGTGCAGCAACTTGGTATCAAATACACTTTAGATGATAGGCTAGATGCAATTTCAACAGATAATGGTGCGAACTTTGTTGCTGCTATGAAAGAGTTGTTGGAGGATGGGATTTGCGAAGAACATGTGCGATGTGCTTGTCACACTCTCCAGCTAACCATCAAGAATCACATCGATCCACCAAAGCCTATAAATGGCTCCGCTGCAACAAATGCAACGAGTGAATTGGTTGGAATGTATCGGAAGTTGGTTAATAAAATCCATGCTTCCCCTTTGCTGACAGAAAATCTTAGAAGTGCTCAGTCTGGAGGACCAATTAGTAACATCTTGGTAGAAGTGGAGCCTGATGATGAATCTTCTAATGGTGATCTGGTAGCTACATCCAGTGATGCTCCTGCTGCTACAAGAGTGTCTTCACTTCATGCAACTCCACGTAGCCATACCCTTAAGCTGATCAAAGATGTGGTAACAAGGTGGAACTCAACATTCTACATGCTAGCACGCTGTGTTCTTCTTGAAGTCCCCCTACGTAAAATGATCGACGAACTTGGTCTAGATGGGCCTACTGATGATGACTGGTCAGCTGCTCAGTTGCTGTGCCACTTCATGAAGCCATTTCAAGTTGTCACTGATTTTCTTCAAGGTGAAAAGTACCCAACACTTGGTAGTTTGTCCATGAAGTTATCACAGCTCATGTTGTACTTGAGCAGGCCAAAACCACCACAATCATGGGGCTTGGGCAAGACCTGGGCAAAGCAGTGTTATGTATGCGAGACTTTGTCCTGGCTGACATGAAAAGGCGATGGGATATAGGCAGTATTCTTCTTGGAATGGCTGCAGTTGTGGATCCAAGGTACAGAAGTTTAGAGTGGCTGCCATCTTCAATACAGTGCACCATTAGACAACAACTGTTGGTGGAGATGTTTGCTGTAGCAGGGATTTCATCTGAAGCTGATGATGAATCCATTGTGCCAAAGTCCACTAAACGCAGAAGATTTGAAGACTGTGATTTTTTAAATGATTATGAAGAAGAATCTAATGAATCTGTGGTTAATGATGAACAACCAACTGTGAGTAGCAGCAGTCTTCGCAACACAGTTCAGGAGGAGTATGATGCTTGGCTTCGACTCTCAGATGTCATGGCCTCATTAGATCCATTGGAATGGTGGAAAATACACTGCACACAATTTCCCACCATTGGCAAGCTTGCTCGAAAGTACCTGGCTATTCCAGCGTCATCCGCCCCATCAGAGAGAGTATTCTCAAGAGCCAAGTTGATCCAGGATCGTCAGCGATGGAGCCTACTTCCCCAACGACTGGAGGCATCAATCATGCTAAAGCACAATGCATGGATGCTTCGAAAGAAATAAGCAACTGCATGTGCCTGCTATGAATTACAAAACTGTTCCATATGTTGATCCGTTACTCAGTTAGTATGATTATACAGTCATTTCTCAATCAATACACTAATAATGTTTATTTCATCATATGCATGATGCAGTGCTGTATATAATACATGGAGTGGGCATTACATGGAGTGGGCGTGGTCCGGCCTGACAGGCCAGGGGTCCGGCCTGACAGGTCAGGCCAAGGCTCTGGCCTGTCAGGCCGGCCTGACAGGCCGGCTGGCCTACGGCAGCCCTGCCACTTAGGAATGAGGCATTTCAGGTTTGTACTACCCAGTGCACACACAAGAAGGATACCCGCTGAGATTTGGAATAGTTTATAGATACCCCCCAGCCACTCTTCGTGCTTATAAGATTACGCAAACCTAATTTCGTTAACACAGCTGTTGCGACTATCAGACAAAAGACAGCCCCACTGCAAGGGAGTATATTTAGCCAATGAAAATTATAAAACATGTCTGCACATGCAAACTCGATTTAATTTGATGACTAACTGTGTTCTAGAGGTTAGATTTATGTCTTCTTTGCTCACTTTAATGACTACCCATACAATTTTGATAAATCTCTCTAGGCTATTTCTGGTACCGATCAGGCAACGTTGTCTTTTTAATTGTACTCAAGTCTCCGTACAAATGTATGGCTCACGAGCGCCGTTTCCAATTCCCTTATGCTTATAGTATACAACGTGCACCAGTTTTTCCCCTCCGATACACAAGCCAGGGTGGAAAAAGGTACCACGGCATTCGAAATAGCTATAACACATACGACATGAACATACCTAACGATGAACGCGCTGCTTCGGCCACACTCACTCAGGCGTTAGAAAACACAACACGATTAACCGATTGACTAATTTCGAAAGTTAATTGCCTCGCCGATAATAGTTTATTAAACACGTTGTTCGTACCCAGACCATCTGCTTCATGGAGTCTGAAGGGCTGCTTACGGCAGGTGAAGTCTTCGTATTAAACTAGATATACGTTGAAAGCAGTGGTTTGTATAGAAACTATTGATGCCGATGAAGGAGTGAAAGCAAGTCTAAAACGCAGAGACCCACCGGAGAATGATACGAGCGAGCCCAAGAAACCGGAATCCGCCTATGCTTTTTACTGCGCGGAAAGGATACCAGCAATAAAGGCTGGGCACCCGGAGATGTCACTGGCCGAAATAAACACCACCACGCTATCCGAATGGAACGACCTTCCGACGGATAAGAAACAGGTCGCTATTTTACTATTTTTAGTATTTATAATTTTACGTTACACCTGTCCTACATGTACACACTCGGGTGGCTATAACACTTGGCCCCGATCATAGCGCTACTCCGATGCAGCAGCGGCTGACGAGGCCAGGTACGCGAAGGAGCACGAAGCCTTCACCGAGATGAACGGTCCCTTAGAGAAGAAGCCCAAAAGTACGGTATCAAATTATGTGGATGTATACAGTATAGCACTACTGTGTAGCACGTCCTTCAGTTGTAGACCAAGCTGAAGAGCAATCTGGCGAACAGCTGGTGGAAGTGAGTATCCCGCCCACCATGTAAACGTGTTTTGAATTTCAATTTTTTTTTTCTTGTATGGTGCAAATAGCCTCCCAGCGAAGAAATAAAACAGAATGGCAAGCCCACACGGTCTCCTGGGAGACCTCCCTCCAGGCAGGACTATGTGCTGGGTACAAATGTTCACATCTTCACAGACCAATTTATGCAGCACAACAGAGGTAGCAGCCCTCCCCCTGCTATGTCAGTCATGGCTCAAACATCCCTATATATATATATGCACACACACATACATATACAATACATGTATGCATACACACATTATACACATGCACAAACACACCTACATATACACAATACACATGACACATGTACACACTACAATGCTTGAACACACACAATACACACCTACGTGTACACAATACACATGCACGAGCACACCTACATGTACACACTACACACTGCACAAACACGCACTCAACATTACGTGCTATACAGAGATGGATTCTGAACTGCGAAGGTTGCACACAACCAACGCAAAGCTGAAGGAGGAGAACGCACTGCTCAACAGCCACATCACCAGCATGCAGGCCCTAGCAAGCAGGCTGGGCAGTGAAGTGAAGGGGCAGCAGGACAAGAACGGTGCCATACAGGCACACCTGCACAGGCTAAGGGAGGCTGTGGTGGCTGCCTTCAAGGACCTGGCTATCCCTGGGTTCACAGGGTCTCCCACTCTGCACACTGCAGACGAGTGTGTGAACATCCTGAATACTATTGTTGGCACAGCTGCTGTTGAACACGCGGAATTGGTTGCTAGGGTTACCAAACAGCTCGAAGAACAGTTGTCGAACATTCAGAACATGTAAATAAAATAAAAAACAGCGACAAACACAAACACCATGCGAATCACGTGCATTGCTCTCGGTTCGTTCATTTGTTGCCTGCCCATTCGCGTAGCTGTGCGAATCTGTTTGCGAAGTACTCGGCAGCGGGACTCCGTTTATCGGCAGATCCGATGAAGTAGCCACAAGCGGTCCGCACAACACTGTTCCAAGAAGTGGTGGCGTAAGTCAGGGCAGTAGTACTCTCATCCTTGTACTGTGGGGAAAGATTGTTAGCCCCTTGTCATACAAATCCCAACGAAATACCTTAGTTTCGGGAACAGACGAGGGATGGATTTTTATAGCTTCTTTCCAGGACTCGTGAAAGTCGTTCAATTTCTCACGAGATCGTTCATGATCGTTCCACACGCCCACTTTCACTGTGCCGTAGGCCCCTCCACCGGCAATGGCAATTCGTATCGCTGTGGGCACTACACGAATGATAGATACAAACGACATGTTGATGTGTATAATCTTAACCAAATTTCTTTCTGATATTGCGCATAAATAGAGTTCAATACAATGAGTGGCAGCGAAGAATGGACACGAGTGCCCAGCAAATCACATCGAGATCGACAACAGGTGAACGGTAGAAGTGACCGTCAAGGGACGTGGAGAAATGAACCTCAGCACAGTGCACAAAGGAGGGAAAAGCCAGAAGAACAGCCCGGTGTGATGACATCACGTGATTCGAGCGACGTGGGCAGAAGACAACGTGGAGGCGACAGAGTGCACCAGGAGCCACTATCTGACTCGCAACGTAATCCTCGTGGCATACTGAGAGTGCCACATTTCGTAAAAGGCGCACCGTCACAGCCGCCCGCATGTAGGCCTAGGTCACCACCACCACCGCCACCCTCTGAAAAGCAGCTGTGTGGCGATGACTGGCCCGCCATGGTGAAGGAGTTGGATACACGTGAGGCGGGGACAAAGTTGCTGTGGTCTTCCGTGGTGAGAACGGCCCCGCAGCAAGCTTCTCGGGCCCAGGCCGTTGCGCAACCCATTGCGCCGGTCTCTGCGGATTCGTCCGGCAGCGAAGCCGAAGCGGGGGCGGGAGAGGCAGCTGTTCAGAAGAAGAAAAGGAGAAAGAAGAAAAAGAAGTCCGAAGGGACCCAGGCCGCCCCGGTGAGGAGATTTACCCAACCTCTGGTTATTGAGCTCGGGTCTGTGCTCCAAGAAGCCACAGAGGGCCACCAGCCCAAGGTCACTGTGGTAGCTGGTGCTCCTTCACAGGCCCTGCCCAAGAGACCCGTGCCTGAAAAAGCGAAGGATGAAAAGGTGAGTACCTTTTCTCTTTCTCTTGCCTTCCACTTTCTCTCCCCTTTCCTTCTCCCTTCCCTTCCTCCCCTTCCTTCCCTCCTCCCCCTTCCTTCCCTCCTCCCCCCCACCCCTTCCCCTCCCCTTCCTTCCCTCCTCCCCTTCTCTTCCTCCCCCTTGCTCCCCTTCCCCCTCCCCTTCCCTTCTCCCTGCACATTATGAGGTCATTTCCTTCTACAGTCCATACCTCGTAATGCTTTGGACTCCAGTGCCCCTCTGGTGCGTAGAGGTAAGGAGAGGGAGACACCAAAGAAGAAGAAGCCAAGCGCTCTTAAGAAGGTTGGGCTAATTGTTGTCATGGCAACTAGGCATGACATTGTTGTGTGCATACGTAGGTAATAGCCAAGGAGAAGGAAGAGAAGAGGAAGCTGAGGGAACAAGGCCTTAGCATCCCTGCAGAGTGAGTGTGTGTGTATGTGTGTGTGTGTGTGAAGAGGTGCTTTAGTATGTGAAGGGGTGCTTTAGTATGTGAGTAGTTAATGTTTAGCTCAATCATTGAACATTGTGTATGTACATGACACAATTATTGTGTTAACCCTCTGTGTCATAATTGTGATGTATGTTGTAGATTAACCCTCTGCTTTCACCCAATCTGCATCCCCTCTTTCTTCACCACCCACTTTCTGCACCACCCACTTCCTGTACTGCCTACGTATAAAGTTTTGATGTATACAAGTTGCAACAGAAAGCTGAAAAGAGCGAACTGGAGGGCCACTCTGAAATTGAAACTGAAATAACTGTTAATGCCAGCAGATTTTCTGAACCAGAATCAAAGGCTGATGCTGGTGGACATTCTGAGACTGAAACAAAGGCTGGTGCTCATTCTGAAACTGAAACAAAGGCTGCAGATGAACAGGACAGGGTAGCGTGTTGTGCTGCCCCTAAGACTATTCACAGTCGAATGTTTCGGAAGTAAGTTATAATTAATTTCAGTTGCCATGTACATGTAGACAAATGCTATATGCTCCCCTTCAATGGGACTATTCCTCCTTCAATATAAAAGTCGTCTGACATTCAACATTAGATCCTATTCAAATGAAATTAATCTTTTTGCATAATGTGGTTTCCTATTTACATTTTTACCATCCCAAAATACACACAGCCATTGTTGTAATGTGTCGCATCAAATAGAACTTCAATGGACAGTGGATGATAACTTTGGATGTACCCAGTGGGTGGGTCATGCGAGTGCACATAACACATTGCACATTTCAAGAGCACGTGACTAACAACCACTCTTGGAACATAATTATAAAAATATTGTTTATTGCTTATTACATGTATAATGAATGCATATGGTCAGTTCTAATAAGGATTCAATTGTATGTATTAAAGCCCCCTGGTATCAAGAGGCAGGTATGTATGTACTCTGAATAAGTATCCTAATAATGCTCAAGCGTAGCAAGTGACATCCATGATGTCATCACCATGGTCACCAATGTCTTGGCTCTAAATATTGTTCTGGGTGTGGTCAGATGCGGTAGACCAAAACCATCGTACCAATCTGGCTGCCTGCTTATTGCATTAAAAAACTACTACTGAACAAAGACAAGACACGATCATTTGCCTCTTGATAAGGGTGGCTCTAATAAGAACTTACCTAATATAATTCCCTGCATGGAATCCTAATTAGAGCCTACCATGTAGGGTGCCCTCTCTTCAGTGTGCACTTGTGCTGGTTTCCATGTGTGCTCTCTGCAGTTACTGTGACCACCTGGTCACCGAGGAGATCAACCACTGCTTGGAGCAGCTGGTCACGGACCTGGTGCGGTTCCAGGAGCGCCAGTACCTGCGGGACCCCATCAAGGCCCGGGCCAGGAAGAGGTACGTGTGTGGGCTGAGGGAGGTGGCCAAGCACGTCCGGCTGAAGAGGCTCAAGTGCGTCATCATCCCTCCTAACCTCGACAACATCCAGTCCACCGGTATGTGGGTATCCGCGAGTAGTCTGGGGACAAGGGGACCGGCATTGTTGTGTGCAGTCAGGGCGGGCCAAAGTGTACATCTATTTATAAATGCGCCGATAGTCTGTCTGTCTGTCTGTCTGTCTGTCTGTCTGTCTGTCTGTGTTTGTTTTTGAGTGATTGGCTGGGCCGTTTTGGACAAAAGTGAACTCTTTAGACTCCTTTCAATGATGCGCAGACAGTGATGGACTCTTCCTGCTGTTGTTATTGTTAAATGGCGCTCATTTTCAATATTTAATTACCGGTTCTCCCGTTGCTACGTGACATGTTGTTTTCAAAGAAGTATCGTGACTGTAATTTTATACCCTCCCTTCCCCCTTCCCCTCCCTTCCCCCTCCCTCCCTTTCCCCTCCCCCTCCCTCCCTTTCCCCTCCCCCTCCCTCCCCTCCTCCTCCCTCTCCCTCCCTTCCCCTTCCCCCTCTCCCTCCCTTCCCCCTCCCTCCCCTCCCCTCCCCTCCCCTCCTCTCCCTCCCCCGCATGTTGATTTCGAAGTATTGGGTCACTTTAATAATGAATACAACTATGTACATATAAACCATTAATGGCTAATGCATGCAAAGTTGCAATGGGCATCTAGTATGTCTTGTTTATATTGATATATAATGTTATTCATAGCACGATGAATAAACAACTGACATATATGTACATGTAAACCATTAAAAATATAGTTACCAGAACAAGTTTGAATACAGGCTGCACAATGCCTAGTAATCCACTAGGCTTGTTACTTAGTCATGTGATCCTCCCCCCCCCCTATTAAGTCAGGCCAAAGTGTACATTTATGTACTGAACTTTTCTGGAACTGTGTTTGTGTTGATTTATAAAATAGAATTCATAGTAAGAGGAATTACATAACAACTGAAGCAATGCCTCTAGCATGGTGCAGCTGCCTGTTTACATGGTACCCTTACGTAGTCATCCCCTCCCCCCCCCCCCCCCCCCCCCCCCCATTAAGGTGGAATAAATTCTGTGGTGGAGGATATAATTGGCAATTGCAGAGAGCTGAACATCCCTGTCCTTCATGGCCTCTCCAGGAGGAAGCTTGCTTACCTTCTCAAGAAGAAGCACAAGGTTGGCTGTCTTGGGATCTTCAGCTATGATGGCGCAGAGGTATGTCCCCCACCCCCCTCCCACCTCCCATGTCCATGTTGCTATGGTGATGACTTTTGTGTTGTTCAGGTTTGGTACAAGCAGTTAATGGAACTGGTGGGAATAGCCCGGGAAGAGTACCAGCTGAAAGTTGCCCTGCTCTCAGTGGAACAGGATCCATCTGCACTCCCACCTGCTCCATCACTACTGGCACAAGCACAGGAAACACTTCAAGTGCTGGACCTCAGCTCAGAGAGCGATGGAGCATCACATGACGAGGCAGACAATGAGTGTGAGAGAAGCGATCCCCCAGAGCCAAAGGGCGTGTTGGAGTCACCTTGGAAGATTTTTTTTGATCAAGGCACTGTTGCTAGGGAACCGGGTGCTAAGGGAGGTGGATTGCCTAGTGATGCTGTGGGTGGAGCCATTGGGCGTGGCCCAGTTGGGGATTTGGGACATTCACTGAACGTTACTGCAAGTGAATTTGTACCTGCCACGCCCACATTATTCAGGTTCAACATCAATGCTGAAGCATTTGTACCTCTTACACTTGATTCAAACAGGACTCTGAATTCATGAATTGCATTTTGTTAAGGATAGCGTTGTGTGTGTGTGTTTGTGTTTCTGCATTTCCTGTGGTGTATTAACCATTAAAGTGCTCACTGTATAGCTATCCATTTGTTGCATAGGTAGCACCTGGAGGACGGGTGTGCTTCTGAAAGGGATGTGATGTGATGTGATCGCTTACTTAAAATAGCTAGCTTGTACCACATCAGCAGTGGTTATCGCTTTGTTGTTCAGACCGATTATCACAGTCCCATCACTCAGCTATCATTACGTCATTGCAAGGCATGTTCCAATTATTCCATATTCATAGTTAATCGTAGGTATAGATTACGATTACGATTGAATAATAACCGTAAAACCTGGGAATATATTGCTTCGCGCTCGCCAGTGGCTGGAAACAAGAAGCAGGTTTGTATACGCGTAGTAGCTGATGTACTAATTTATTTGTTCGTCGCAGTGGTGTCCTTTGTACACTTTCTATGTTTGATATAAATAATAACGGGTCTGCAGCCAGGGACATTCTCTGAAGGAATGAGAGGGAATTGGGGGGGGGGGGGGGGAATTAATCGGCGCATGGTGTCTTTTTGCAGGCTTGTTCGCTTCAACTTTTCTTTAGGCCTGCATGTGTGCGTAGCCAACGTGGAGGCTGTGTGCCGAGTGCTCTCTATAGGCATAGAGGCATTGCGTGTGGGTGATTTTGTCTCTAGTTTTGTCGAGTCCAGTGTGTGGCGTACATTCCCCTGTGTGTAGACTCTTCCATAGATATTTAATACTACTGAGTGCTAAAGGTACAGCACGTACGAGGCGGAGCCAATGCTTACGGGTATTCCATATTTGAAGCATTACTGACAAGCGGTTTCACTCTCAAAGTTATGGCTCATAGCACGACACTACATTTCCTGCCTAAATGACAGCAGTCATTGTAAAGCAGTCTGTCCGCTGGTTAAAAGTTAGGGTCACGTCATGCAGCATAAATTGTGCTGCTGCCATGCATCTCAGAACTTCGGTGTGCGTATGTGGTGTGTGTGTGTGTGTGTGTGTGTGTGTGTGTGTGTGTGTGTGTGTGTGTGTGTGTGTGTGTGTGTGTGTGTGTGTGTGTGTGTGTGTGTGTGTGTATGTGTGTGCGCGTGTGCGTATGTGGTGTGTGTATGTGTGTGTGTGTGTGTGTGTGTGTGTGTGTGTGTGTGTGTGTGTATCAATTGCCATTGTTGCTATCATAGCAATGTATACACCACCTTACAGGTACATGTACATGTATTGATTTTGTCACTTTATGAATAAAATTACCACTGTAACGTTTACTGTATATGTCTGTTTACTTACATAGCCCATGACGTTCAACAAATGGCCTCCAAAATAAAATTGGTAAGTTTTCATTAGATGTACTCCAATGAGTGCACACTTATCTCTGCTCTACGGACGCTGGTGCCTGATGGAACTTCCTCATAATTTCATTCCATTTTGCTGCACAGGATGCCAAGTTGGTTCTGGGGATGGAGGAGAGGATGAAGGTTAGGGCCCAATAGGTGTACATGTTGATGCCCACATTGTGTGTAAGAGAGGGAGCATGCACATCAGTGAGGGGAGTGTTCACGTGAAGGGAGGAAGGACCGGATATCACATTTCAGCAGTTCTGTTTCCATCCCACTGCAGGGTGAGCTCACAAAGATGGCAGAGGTATGTGTCAAAAGATTTACGTATTGGCTGGAATATTAGTACTGGACATTTTGGATTTGCAATACATGTAGTAACATTTTACTATACTAACTATGACCTATTCACAACTGTTTATAGTGGACTAGAAAGGATTAGAAATGCAGTGCCACTGTGCCAGGGTGTGGAAGCTAGTAATTATTGCCTTGTTCCATCTGTTACTACACAATTATACTATGTTGTGTGAATTTAAAAGTGCAAGAGTTGCAAATGCAAAGTGTTAGGGTCTTCCCTACAACCCAATGGGGGAGATTATAGCACTCACCCATACCCCCTAGCTGGGCTGGAGGAATATCCCTACCCGCCTGTGCCTATTACTTGCCCCCCCCCCCCCCCCCCTCCTCCCCCCCTTCCATGTATTTGAGCATATTTACATGTACATTAATATGTGGGATGGGGTGTGGATGTTGAGTGTCAAAGATGAAATTGTTTCAATGTGCATGACATGAATGTGTACAGCCTCATGAATTGAGTACCACACCAGTACACCAAGAGGGGAGGCATGGGGCGGAGGGGAGGCATGGGGAGGAGGGGATGGGGAGGAGAGGTGCCTGTTGTGTGCACACCAGTACACCAAGATCCTTAGGGCATGGGGAGGCATGGGGAGGAGGGGTGCAAGTTGCGTGCACACCAGTACACCAAGATCATGTTCACCAGCAAATTTATTGACATAAAATGTATTTACCTCATCTGCCCTCCCCCCAGGAGATGGCGGGCTTGAGGAGGGAGGTGGAGGGCTTGAGGAAGGAGGTGGAGGGCTTGAGGAGGGAGATGGAGGGCTTGAGGAGGGAGGTGGCTGACTGGAACCTGAGGCGTCAGCAGGTTTGTGTGCGAAAACATTTAGAACTACACTGTAACAACAACATCTGTGCTGGAGGGGGAAGTATTGGCCTTGCAGCAAAGATACTGTAACAGTTTGGCCTGTGTTTGCTGTGCTGGAGGGGGAAGTATTGCCCTTGCAGCAAAGATAATACAGTACACTTGCTCATAATGCATAATGACGGTTTGGATATAAAGCAATGCATTATTAGAAAAATGCGATACCATGTTCCTAGTTGGACAGATGGAACCAGCTTGGTTTGACCCAATCCGAATGCATGATGAGAATTATGCATTAGTGTAGTATGCATTATGAGCAAGTGTACTGTAACAGTTTGGCCTGTGCTGGAGGGGGAAGTATTGCATGTACGCAGCATTGTATAATATGGCAAACATTACACCACCCAATGAGCTGTTGGAGGGCATTATGTTAGAAGCCTTGCACCAATGTCTTCTACAGCCACTCTCCCTTCCAACATAATGTGCGGAGGGGGGGGTGGGGACAAAGGGAGGGATTACATGAGTGACAAGCAAGGTAGAGGATGTGAAGGGGAAGGCATGGGGAAGAGCTGGCTAGGGGAAGGCACGGGGAGGAGAACGCAGAAAAGGGGAAGGCACGGGGAGGAGGTAGCGAGGGAAAGGCATGGGGAGGAGAATGCAAAAAAGGGGAAGGCATGGGGAGGAGTTGTTGGCATAAAAATGTCAGCTCTATCAGTTGCACTTATCATATTGTATTACATCATACTAGGATGACCCCTGGGTGCTTGCCCCAGAGGAGGATGTGCCCATGGTACCCCCACTGGTATCCCCCCTGTAAGTTATGAGGGAGGAGATTAATGCATGTTTGTATCAAGGGAGAATGGTGGGGGGGGGAGGGGGGGGGGGGGCATATTGACTCAAGTGTGTGTGTGTGTGTGTGTGTGTGTGTGTGTGTATATGTGTGTGTATGTGTGTGTATATATGTGTGGATCCAGACATATCGGTTGCACTGGTAATATTCTATGGCCCCCCTAGGAAGAGGAGGAAGAGGAGGATGAGGAGGCTATCCCAGAAGCAGCGCCCAAAGACAAGGAGATCTGCAGAACAGGATGGGCACACATCCCCACCCAGTGAACCTGAAGAACAGGATGGGCAGACATCCCCACCTAGTGAACCTGCAGGACAGGATGGGCATACATCCCCACCCAGTGAACCTGAAGAACAGGATGGGCAGACATCCCCACCCAGTGAACCTGCAGGACAGGATGGATGCATATCCTCATCCAGTGGACCAGAGAGGAAGAAGAAGAAAAAGGAGGAGGAAGAGGAGGAGGAGGTGCCCCCCAAGAAGAGGAGGAGGACGCTGTCCCAGGTGCAGCCCTTCAGGAGGAAGAGCCAATGGTGAGTTATGAGACACATTGTGATGCATGCAACTTGAAAGTTTATGTGCAATCAGACTTTGATATTAATACATTAGAAAAAAATCACTCAATACGTTTTTATGTTCAAACATCACAGTATATTCACTGCCGTTTCTCCTTCAGTCTGCAGGTAAAACCGACTCAACATCAGTGTGAGCAATGTGGAATGGAATTATTAAAGAAGAACCTAAAAAGACACATGCTCACTCACACTGGAGAGAAGCCACATCAGTGTCAACAATGTGGAAAGGCATTTTCACGAAAGTCAAATCTGCGAACACACACATGCTCACTCATACCGGAGAGAAGACTTGATTATGTAATCATAATAGTGATAATTATGATTTATAGGTGTATCATACTGCTGATTTGCAGATTGTACAATTGGACTTTAGCAATGATATTGGATAGCTAGAGCCCTACAATGTAGTAAAACTGCTGATGCTTACAAAGTTCAGGAAGCAGAGCCGGATAGATTGTACAATTGGACTTTAGCAATGATATTGGATAGCTAGAGCCCTACAATGTAGTAAAACTGCTGATGCTTACAAAGTTCAGGAAGCAGAGCCGGATGATGCTCACACATGAACCTTAGTGTGGTTGCTACATGTAACTCATGATCATGAATTCAGGAGTTCCATTAGTATTAAAGAACACATGTTAATGCACATGATTTCTAGGGACATATTTGTTTCTAATGGGACTCCTGATTCGTGCGTACGTACATCTATACTACTCCACACCCTCACTACCTCCTTTTCCCTCCACACCCTCACTGCCTCCTTCCCTCCACACCCTCACTGCCTCCTCTCCCTCCACACCCTCACTGCCTTCTCTTCCCTCTACACCCTCACTGGCTCCTCTTCCCTCTTTCCTCAACACTCACTGCCCCTTCTCTCACCTGAGGAATTCTAAAAAATTATTAGCAAGAACTGTGCTGGTTATTAAAGCCTGAATTGCAATGGCTGCAATGAGGATCTGCCCAGGGTCCCAGGAGGATACATGTGGATCATATACAGGAATGTCCTCCACAAATGCATGCGCATGTCCTCTAGTGGCCCCCACCAGAGCAAATCAGGTGCTGCTCATTCAGGCTGCACTGGTAACTCCATAAGTTATATTTAACATCGCCACAAGCACTTGTGTGGAGGTGTGCTTATGTGCTTGTGTTGAGGTGTGCTTATGTGCTTGTGTGGAGGTGTGCTTATGTGCTTGCGTTGAGGTGTGCTTGTGTGCTTATGTGGAGGTGTGCTTATGTGCTTGTGTGGAGGTGTGCTTATTTGCTTGTGTGGAGATATGCTTATGTGCTTGTGTGGAGGTGTGCTTATGTGCTTGTGTGGAGGTGTGCTTATGTGCTTGTGTGGAGGTGTGCTCATGTGCTTGTGTGGAGGTGTGCTTATGTGCTTGTGTGGTGTGCTTATATATTACCCTGGGTTTTGTTCGACGATCCCAGGTTGATCCCAGGTTGATAGGCTATTAACAAAATTCACAATTGACTTGGCGGACCTCAATGGTTGATTTAGTCGTTATCAACCTGGGATCGTCGAACAAAACCCAGGCTGGGGATACCCTGTGTATTGCTTGTGTGGAGGTGTGCTTATGTGCTTGTGTGGTGGTGTGCTTATGTGCTTGTGTGGAGGTGTGCTTATGTGCTTGTGTGGAGGTGTGCTTAGCTGTATGTGCTTGTGTGGAGATGTGCTTACATCTCTAAACTATCTATGCTTACATGTATGTGCTTGTGCATGTGGAAGTGGAGGCGCGCAGTATTACAACCCTGCCACTGGCTTACCAATCGACAACAATGCAATATGCGGGCCGCATAAGTACCTATCTTGTAGGCCTACTAACCTAACTTGCAGTTGTCCTTACGTACGTGCGGATGGTTAATTCGAACGCTATGTAAAATTTATACAATTGGTGGATCATTAATAATAGTTAAACCGTTCAATTCTAGTTTTAACACCAGAGAGAGAGCCGGTGCATCGTGAGGTATGTTTATATCATTAGTTCTTTCGAATACGATGGCACTACAAATTACGTTAGTCCATCCTGGCTATTGTATCTCAGAATTTTTTTGAAAAAAAAACCTCGCAGTACCGGGCCGGGGGTAGTTCACGTGAGACGTGTGTTTAGCTACTGGTAATCCAACAGGATTATATTGAATAGCACGCGCATCTGTGTTCCTGATTACGTCGATACGCTCGTTTAAACACAGGCCATTTTTCCAATCCCTCACTAGCTAGTCATTGTACATGTGTCACCACGGCTTAGTACATATAGTGTTGCTGCTTGTCAGGGTCATGGAAATACTTATGGCAGCTCGTTTCCAATCCCTATATATATTATCTCTGCTAGGATGTTGCTCTAATATGAGGTACTTTAATAAATTGCATATGCGTAGGCGGAAACTGGTGATCTAAATTCCGTCAAATATTGTGACCTTCTCTACGAGTGCTCAAGAAGATACGCGTTTTGTAAAGTTGTTTGGAAGGTATTTAGGACTTTATTACTAGGTTAAAGAAGAAAAGGGGTTGCACGATACACTAATGGTGTCGAAATGTAAGGCAGCATTCGGCGTAATTGTGTGTGCCTTGTTGATTTTTATAGTATTCTATCGCGATTAGCCATTCCCTAGTTTTTAAAGATGCCAACTTGAGGAAGCGTTTGCCATATTTATTGGGTTATAATCTATACCAGGATACAATTTCATGAACTTTGGATGGTGCCCAACGGTCCATTTAACGGCACAGGTGTTTACTGTTGGATTGCTTAGAGCTCGATATAATATTGCTTAACATGATATTTCTGTGTTAGAGCCCTATGAATTAAACTTAATTTTAGTATTTTCAATGCATAGACAATCTTATTTGTTTGTGTGCCAAAGAGTGTTTTGATAGCTCTATTTAATACACACCAAATTCGTCAAGGTGCGCGTTAGTTATTGAAACTGTTTTACAGTACGGATCCTCGTGACATTAAAAATAGCTGTATTACTGTGATATGATGGTGCCCACACAGCGTATTTTTCAAGACAATATATTCATGTTAGTGTATCCTAGCTATGCAGTAACATAGAGAAATGCATGCTATTTGTATTGCTGTTTTGTTCAAGTGTTCAGATGAGCATTACAAACTGCTAGTTCCTGAAATAAGGAATGGGTTGGTGCTATACATTAATATAGACCTGGCTAACATCATCAGCACCAGTGGACAATATGTTTGCTGAGGCCTGGCTGGCTATGACTTTATAGAAATGCACTTTTCTGTCGGTTGAGGAGCAAAATATGCTCCTATAGGAATGTAGCCAACAAATTGTATGTTAAGGTATAGCTGTTGAAGGGTGTTGATATCCTGGTATGTTGGATACCATGTCATGGCCTCTGTGTTAGGCTGTTGATGAGTGTTATATATGCATACGCAAAGTGCCATGTGGTATAAGAGATGGTTTCTGCAGATGCGTGAGCATTCTAGGTGTCACGTGAACGGTCACTATAGTGGTGTTATAGCTTATCAGTGCACAGGCTTCTAGAGATCTGGAGTAGAAGAAGGCCAGTGGCAGCAGATCATGATCAGGAAGCATCATGACACTTAATACAAATGTATATATTAGTTGTGGCCATATGCCATGTCGTGATATTATTTTGTTTGAATAGAGCCAGCATGGTTTTTCCCCTCACTTCAGTGAGGTTTTCCCCTAAGGTGGTATGGGGCCACCATCTCTAAATAAAGTAGGTTGGTCCCTGTTCTGTATGTAGGTTCTCAGTGGTATGAGGATCATGTCATGTGACATTTTGTATTGTGTCGGCATGTATAGCACCAATTATATGTCAAAGTGGATTGGGTTATGCAACCATGATATAGGAGAAGCGTCTAATATTAAAGTAGGGTTCCTTGTTGGAAAGGTAAATGGGACAATGCAGTGGTTGTATGCACACTCTAAGAACGAGCAAGAAAATATAGTTCATCTATAAAATTAGTTAGTAAACAACATTTTTATATTACAAGAACAGAGACCTAAAGATATGAAGAGAGCAGTTTAAGGAGAAAGATAGAAAAAAAGTTGCAATTGTGGCACAAAAGGAAGTTGAATTATCAAATGAATTTCCAGATACCTCGGAATGTAAAATGAATATAATATTTATTAATGTGTCAGTCAGTCAGTTATTAATGGTCTGTATTTTGAACAGCTATGGTAGCATCACAATGTGCTATATAATATGTGTAAAGCAATCAAAGAAGTCCAGCAATTATTAAATAGAATGACTGCGAAGTAGTAGGAGGGAACATTACAATATCACTATACGAGCTATTGGCAGCGGATTGTATAAACGGGGACCTAAATTTAGATGTAATGTGTATTTGACACTGTGAGCCTTATCAAGAGTATCTATGTTGTATTTAATGCAATTGTGGCATCGTTATCTTGAATACTTGTACAGCAGCTGCATGGAGAAGTCAAGCGGTCACAGTTTTTAATAGCGTGGTCCATTCACATTGCGTACATTGTTAGTTACCCGCGACGCAACGTTTGAAACGTTATAACTTTTGAAATAGTAATCTGTTTTCCGTGGCAAAAGCATATTTTTGATGCATTCAGTTTGCTCTTTTAGGCTGTGCATAAAAGTTCTAGTTTTATTATTTTCAAAAATTTATTAAAGTACCTACTAATATTTTTTGCTCATAAATGTTATGGTTGCAGAGATTTATGTGAAACTGTGACCTCTGTGCATGCAGTTCAGATATTTTTGGGCAACCAGATTTTATAGCAATCTTTTCAGTCTGCAAGTAAAAATGGCTTCAGGAAAACGACCTCATCAGTGTCAGGAATGTGGAAAGGCATTTTCACATCTAAAAGATCACATGCGCACTCATACTGGAGAGAAGCCACATCAGTGTCAAGAATGTGGAAAGGCATTTTCAAGACGGTCACATCTGAAAAAACACATGCTCACTCATACTGGAGAGAAGCCACATCAGTGTCAACAATGTGGAAAGGCATTTTCACTAAGGTCAAATCTGAAAGCGCACATGCTCATTCATACTGGAGAGAGGCCACATCAGTGTCAAGAATGTGGAAAGGCTTTTTCACAAAAGATAACTCTGAAAACACACATGTTCACTCATACTGGAGAGAAGCCACATCAGTGTGAACAATGTGAAAAGGCATTTTCACGACAGTTAGATCTGAAAAGACACGTGCTCACTCATACTGGAGAGATGCCACATCAGTGTCAAGAATGTGGAAAAACATTTTCACAACCATCGTATCTGAAAATACACAGGCTCATTCATACTGGAGAGAAGCCACATCAGTGTCAAGAATGTGGAAAGGCATTTTCAGTGCAGTCAGATCTGCAAAAACACATGCTCACTCATACTGGAGAGAAGCCACATCAGTGTCAAGAATGTGGAAAGGCATTTTCACAACAGTCAAATCTGAAAAGACACATGCTCACTCATTTTGGAGAGACGATTTACAAATGTTTCTGTAAAAGATCATTTACAAGCTCACACGCATTGAAGGCCCACTGCAGGATTCATACTGGTGAGAGGTTGAGGTGTAGCAACAGTGGATGTACCAAATCTTACCTGTACAAGAACAGTTTAGATTTCCATCTTAAGTCATGTCACATGTAACCAATTAAAATTTGCTAATGTTCATTGTAAGTATTTTGTATACTTAAGAAGTGTGAAGTTTTCTAAGTCTAAGCTTCGATATGCATAACAACTGTTTGCTAGGCCAAATTCATCTAGGCCGCAGTGGCGGATACAGGCGGGGGGGAGGGTCCGGTGGTGTCCCCCTCAGACCCGAAATGAAAAAATTAAGTATCAATACTATTTAAAAAAATGCAATTAACAACATCCCAAGCAATCTGTTCACTCACCTCATAAAGCAAGTATCTTGAGTTACTTTTCCAAGAAAGCAAAAGGTAATTATTTAATGCGCTAAAAGATTTAGGCCTTTGCGTACAGGAATCACGCACCCGCCCCAGTGGCGGATCTAGGAATGGGGCTATAGGGGGGGCGGTTGGTTGGAGGGGCGGCCGGGGGCGGGGCCCACCCACTCACCAGCAAGGGGGTATGGGGGAGCGCTGTAAGCTCCCCCATCGGGGCCGGGGCTCCGCCCCAGAAGCTTTCACATTTTTCGCTTCAAAGCCGCAAAAAATCAGCGTATTCGCAGCGCAGTGAAAGAATTTACATACGCGCGAAAGACAACGAAGTTTATTGCGACAACGCGCCTCGTAACGGTCGTCAACAGGCGTCTAAGAATATTGGATATGCTCGCGTGAGCAAACCGTACTTCTCCTCTATATTGTCGTTGTGATGTATGTAAATCGCTTTAGAGGCATGGTGATGTAGCAATTGAAGCAGCAGCAGCTGTGAAAATGTACGGAACGGTGCACCTAATTAAACCTTTAGAGACAATCGGTAGACCATGTACTTGTACATTTAAAGACTGAAACTTTGTTATTGTTAATTATGATCGTGATTCAGTTAAGTTAGTATACACCTATCAGTGGCGTAGCAAGGGAATATAGAGTGCAGCGGCCAACAAAGGTGGTTCCCCCGCCTCCCCGGGGAGGGTACGGGAGGGGGGCACCCCTCCCGGCCAGCTAGGGGCACGGGGGATCGCTGTAAGCTCCCCCATCGGGGTCTGGGGCGGAGCCCTAGAAGCCAACGCTTTTTGTGTAGAAACCCCCCAAAACAACGCTAAAACTGTAACCAGGTTGATTAGTTTTGAGACCTTGCCTCTGCGCATGTAATATAAAATACAAAACGGCTATAGTGCAGCCAAGGCCACTTTTGGTAACCGTTGTACACTGGGTAGCCTAGCTTGAGCTAGCTCTCGCGATCGATTTGAAGACCACTTGCATGTCATTAACTATAGCAGCAATTGCTCAGCTATAATTGAATTGATACATGCGCGCTTGTGAACCTATTATTATAATATATTTTTTGTTGTTGTGAAAAAGTGCAGCGGCCATGGCCGCTGCTGCCGCCCCAGCTCCTACGCCACTGCCTATGCACATGCAGGCAAGATTTCGAAGGAACGAATAAAACGTTCGAGGTTATTAAATAAAATTTCCGGTATTAGATTAAATTTCGTAATCACTGAAATTTTTAAGAAATTGCCGCCACCCCCCCCCCCCCCTCCCACACACACACACAAAAGGTGTGCATGCTTTCTAGATGCGCGTGCGTTACGTACGGTAGGAAGTGCGCGCGCACGCTGTGTGGGGGGAGGGGGGGCGGCAATTTCATGACAGGGGCGGCATTTAAAATGAATGGGGGGGGGGGGCGGCCGCCCCCCCCAAGGCTATGCTAGATCCGCCACTGACCCGCCCGATCGCGTTATCTCGTTATGCCCGGTATTCACTGTACTTTTAAGTTTATGGGTCTTCTATAGTCACACTTACCAGTTATCACACAGGCCACTTTTTGTATCGAGCCCAAAACGGACAACAACCATTAGTTCAATCAAATGTGAAATGCAGATAAATACGTTCTGTTCCATGTTCCTTTCCACTTCACCCCCCCCCCCCCCCCCCCCCCCCCTTATTTGCCGCCATTTTTTTTAGTCTTTCGCCCCAGTTTAAGGCTTCAAAGTATTGATAGTCTGTGTCGCTAAGAGCGGGCCCCCAAAAAGCTTCCGCGCTTCGCGTTCGCGCAGGAGGGGGCACATCCCCCTTCCGCACCCTCCCCCTATTTATTATTCATATCGGACCCCCCCTCCCACCTTCCAGATTTCCTGTATCCGCCCCTGTAGGGACAACCTAGAATACTGCTTGATGAAGGAGGGGCCGGCACCTTGAGGGCATCACAAAGCCTTTTGTGGTCTCCTCAGGGAAGGGCACAGGCCTGGGGAGGAGGAGGGGAAGGTCATCAGCTGTAGTATGAATCCTATGGGCCTTAACAGGCTAGAGCTCGTCAAACTACTGGTTGGCCTGCATGATATGTGTGCTAGTGGTATATATACAAGTGTCCCTCTACCTTGAGAAATGTCAACTGCTTTTCCACCCAATTCAATCAGCTCCAACATGCCAATAGAAAATTAGCATTAATATTGAAACATTCAGACCTCAAATTAAAAGCAAAAACCTGCACTCTTGTCATTTGCCACTGGAAAGTCTCATCACTTGACGTTTCTCAGTGAGCAGAAGGTATTTGATCTGGCACTGGGCTGACAGGCCAGGATGTCATGATACAAGAAAACCTGCAGCCATTGATCAATAATGATCTACCTTGGGGTACAAATTCCTTTCAAAGCAGTACCTCATTACAAGGGAGCAAAGGTATGGATGGGCATCACAGAGCCTTTGTGGTCTCGCAGTTGTTTAG
Organism: Spongilla lacustris; assembly: GCA_949361645.1. NCBI lineage: Eukaryota > Metazoa > Porifera > Demospongiae > Spongillida > Spongillidae > Spongilla > Spongilla lacustris. The sequence continues at coordinate 15,368,146 of OX442417.1, forward strand.
TATAGAATGCCCCATCACTTGACATTAGTGAGCAAAAGGTACTTGAGATGGGGCAAGGGCCAACCAGTAGATTGACTAGCTAAGGACCACTGGTGAATGATCTTCCAATTCCTCCTTCCCAGGCCTATTTCCTCCTCAGGGACAACAAAGGCTTTGTGATGCCCTCAAGGTACCCCTCCTCCATCAAGCAGTGTCCTCACATGGAGAGTGGTACATCTTATATTTCTTCAGCCGCCTGTGGACAGCTCACCACTGTGGTCAGGCACTACCAGCCACACACAGGGGGAGACATATCTTTGATAGAGAAAACAGACAAGTGGACACGCACATAAATACACACCAATATAAATACAAACTCGTCCACAAAGATCTTAATAATGGTATCTTGGAGAACATGATTATATCATGCACATTGCACCAATTAACTGAAAGAAGTTCCATGCAATGTAACCATTATTTATAAATATCCACTCATGGAGCTCTACTTCAAATAGAGTATATGACATTAAAAAAAAAATCATACATGTATATTGAACTGAGACACAACAGACATCACTACTGTCTACTGAACCAACAATGTCACTTTTGCTGCTCTGATGTAAGCAACTTTTCCTTCTTTTCTATTATGTCACACCCCTCCTCCTCCCCTTTCCATCGCCTCCCTCCTGCATAGTCTCACTCTTCCCTTCAACATCACTCTTTGGGGCGTGTACTCTTCTGCGCTTATGACATAACCCTCTCTGCAGAGGGATCAGACATTGCCCTGTAAGTGGGCCTGTTAGCAGCATGGCACATGGCACTCACAAATGGCCTTCCAGTGAGGAACACACACAGCTCCCCCAACACCAGGGCAGTGACCAGCACACCAATCAGAATGCAGGGCACAAGGAAGAGCAGAGCTGGCTGGGCATGCTGCATCAAGTTCAGTGAAAGGAAGGTGGCAGCAAGCCCAATGATGTAACCTGCATTTCCACCAATCAGTTAATGGAGCTAAGCCTTGGAAATAGAAAGTAACATGATGCTCACCAAAACATCCAACCATGTGATACAGTTTCAGTTTCCGATTCGGATGCATTTTCAGATCAAACTTGAGGCAGAGGGCAACAAATAGAGCTGGCACGGCCACAGGCCATACTGGCTGCACTTGGAGATGAGCAAGCTGGGGACCAACTTTGGAACTGTGAAGACAATGGGAAGGGACTCCCCACTGGTCCTTAGGGAGCAGTCTGAGGACAGGCCTCCTCCCCCTCCCGTGGCCGCCTTCTCCATAACACTGACACCATCCTGTGGGTGTGGTTAGAGACATGAAAACTCCACCCCTTTGTTCATGCTCCACCCCTTTCCACTTCAGATAAATCATCATATACAATTTATGTAGTAAGTTTCTATTTACAAGAAAGAAAATTAGATTACAGACTAAATTAATAACCGGCTACAGGACTTAATAACTGCAAACAACACTGGACAAATCTCTCTACTCCCCAAACACTTCTCCCTTCCTCCCTCTCTCTACTCCTCCCTCTTCTCCTCTCTTCCCTTCCCTTCCCTTTCCTTCCCTCCCCTCCCCTCCCTTCCTCCTACCTTAGTGAAGTATGGAGTGATGAAGACAGCCACAATATCATACAGACATAACACAGCCAACAGGAGCACAAGGTACTGAGGTGGAGGGAAGTGAGAGCAATAAGAGGAGCCACTTAGGACATGACATACCTGTACACACATACACAACACACATGTACACACATACACACACACAATGACATACATAAATGTACACTCACACAAACACACACACACACACACAATACCCATGGAACTATATCTATCTCTGTAAAGACTGAAGCAATGAAAATGATGTAAGCAAATCCCAAGACGAGACAATCCATAGTAGAGCACCACAACTTTTGCCACGGCCCTCTCAAATCCTTTTCATTTTTCAGCAATCTGATAGGGCTCATTGAGATTAGTTATTATGCACAGTTTCACTTTCGGATACACTTCGGTTAATTGACAATATTTTGTCAACTTCGTAAGCGCCACGAAATTTTGTGATCACTATGACTGTTTTGCAAAGCTACAGCAATGTGTCCATAAGGTTTTGATTGAAACTGTTACTAACACTAGAATGCACTCACCTCATGGGTGTACACATATGTATGTGTTGTGTGAAAACCTTAATAAACTTAATATTTTGACTAGTTGTTTTACACTTCTCAAATTATCTCAAAACACCCCTATTCATTTCTCTATTTCAATTTAACCCCATGACAAGACAGGTTATGAAGTAGTTAATGCATTAAAATTAATTTAGGGTATCCGTTCCGCTAGTAAGTTATAAATTGATTTGTGTCAAAAACATTATGTTTCTTTGAGCTGCCGCTTGACCACAAAGTTTACACAGACGTAACGATGCTATTAAAACAGACGTAACTACGATAGAAGGGCGTAGCCCAAGTTGCAAAAGAACGGGAAGGTCACGTTGCACGCTGCGCTACGCTTGCTAATATGCACTTTTAGCACGCATGACACTTCAATTCCGATACAACAATAGTGGCGCTCTATAAAGCATAGCAAAACTGTACGTGCCATATTTATCTACTCATATACATGTGCACAAAGGATCACACCATATGTGTAGTGCTGTAGCAACAAAAAAAAAAAAAAAAAAAAAAAACTAACTGCTCAGTCCAACTTGAAGGGCTCTTCGAGCGATACAGTATCACTAAGCCTGTAGCCTGTAGCAGTGGGGGTCAATGACCCCCACTGCTACAGGCTTAGTGATACTGTATCGCTCGAAGAGCCCTTTAAGTTGGACTGAGCAGTTAGTTTTTTTTTTTTTTTTTTTGGCCCACCACACAACAAGGCTTGCACATAGAAGAACCTCGGGTCAGGCTGGTACCTAAGTATCCACAGCTTGTTCTCTGGTATCCTGGGGGGTGGAGCATCAGTCATGTGACATGGAGGGAGGGGCACCTAGTCCCCAGGCTTACCTCCAGGTACGCGTGAGTGGGATGAGGGCCACAAAGGGGGACAGGCAGTGGTACAGACTTTCAGCAGCTCCAACACAGAACAGACCAATCACGATGTAAACTGCAATTCCATTGGTGGAAGCTTCCATTACACACAATGCACACAAACAGTACTAGGCACACAGCTATGTGGCAGGGCTGATGTCATGTCTCTGCACACTCTGGCAGCTATTATGACATCATTATTACTAATATTCACATGATTCTAGCCCACATGTACTAGATGGGAGCCATTGTGGGAAGAGGGAGGGAGGGGGAAGAGGGAGGGGGAGGAGGAGGGTGGGGGAAGAGGAAGGGGGAGGAAAGGGGATGAGGAAGGGGGAGGGGGAGGTCTAAGAGTATGATGTACATGTACATTGTACAGCAACAACACTTCTCAAACTGGTTATCACAAATCCTGGTTATCAAGTCCCGCATTAGTCCCTAATTAATGTAGGATTTGACTGTCATCACGCGCACCGCACGTGACAATACAATACACTACATCTCCCTTTCCCACGCGCACCGCATGCACATTACATCAGATCTCCCTTCCCATAAGGTCAAATATTCGTTCTTCTTTCCACTGTCTTCACTCCATGCACTCCCTTGCTTCTGTGTCTTCTTTGTTCGCCGGCTTTCCCGCACATATTCTCTTCGGCATACGCTAATTCTTGCACCCTCTCTTGCACTTTCCCAGTTCCATTTCCGCTTTTCACCATCTCGCCTCTCTTGGCTCAGGCCATCTTGCCTCTGCCTCCATGCTGTCTCTTATTGGCTCTCGCCCTCAGCTTGGGGATCAGCGTATCGCCATACGTAACATCCCAGCGTCAGCACTCACCCTTGGCTACGGCACTGGCCCCACTGGCTCTGGCCGCTCGCCTCAACTCAGTCTCTAGGCTCCTGGCCCTGTCTCGACACACATGGCTACATGCCTCTCCTTCGCGGAAGCATAATACCCTTCTCTCCCTAGGCGACAGAGCCTCTTCTCTCCACCCCGGAACTTTATCCAGTGGATTGGCACACACTAGCTGCCCTCCCTTGCGGCAGGCACACATTAATATCGTCTTCCCCAGCAGCAGGTACGCTCACTCCTCCCCAGCGGCAGGTACTATCAGTCCACCCCAGCTGCAGGCACTCTCTGTCCTTCCCGGCAGCAGGCACTCTGTCCTCCCCGGCGGCAGGCGTTCTGTCCTCCGGCCCCGGCAGTAGGCACGCTCTGTCCTCCCCGGCAGCAGGCACTCTGTCCTCCTCGGTGGCAGGCGTTCTGTCCTCCCCGGCAGTAGGCACGCTCTGTCCTCCCCGGCGGTCGGCGCTCTGTCCTCCCCGGCGACAGGTACTATTGGGCCACACGCATGACCGTGCCTGTTTCGACGTCGGACTATGTCTACGACTCCTTCCCCATGGCAATCCAGGTAGCATAGGCTTGGTCAGGGTGGCGGTGGTAGGTACCATCACCTTCTCCTTTCCTCCTCTTTCGAGGTTGAAGGACCCGCCACACCGCTGCCACCATGTAGGATTAGATCTAATACACTACAACAGTGAACCCTCAACTGGAGGCGCATCGCTACCCTATGCCTCGTCCAGAAGATCTTATGCAGAGGTTGGGCGGTGGTCATGGTTTCACTAAGATTGACCTCTCAGATGCCTATAATCAGAGAGTCAGAAAAGACTGGTACTTCTGCAGATGAGCCTTCCTTTTGGCATCAGTTCTGCCCCTGGCTACTTCCAGGAGATAATGGACAAGCTGACTAGTGATCTTCAAGGTGTAGCCGTATAAGGGTCTGGGGACCCTTATGTAAGGATATAATTACGTAACATTAATTGTATCGTATATACCAAGAAGCGGCTCTTGGCAGGACGCTACAGCAGGAGGGAAAGAACGATCCTTTTCCTCGGACCCCTTCGTAATGAATGTTAACGAAACCTATTGGACGATATGAACGCTAAAGGACTATTTAAGCATACAGTTGTGTGTATGTAGATTATCGTGCGCCTACCTATAAAGGTTATACACCCTATACGGCCAGGGTTATAGCGCAAGCCACGTATCGTTGCGCTCTACCAAGGACAGTCAAGGCAGAACCTTCACATTTTGGTGGCAGCGGTGGGATTCGGCAGTCGTACGAAAGACGACGAAACCCAAAAAGCTTGTAAGCGCTTTATGTCAACACGTTCAGGACTTTTGTTCAGAATAGAGACAACGATGGTGGAGAAGGAGGCAGCAACAATGAACGATGTCCTAAAGCTGCTCATGGAGACCCAGCAGAGGCAGGTCGAGGCGGAGCACCGACGGGAGGAGAGGAGACAGGAGCGACGGGAGGAAGAGCGGATACGGCGGGAAGAGGAGCGGGTACGGCAAGAAGAAAGTGAGCGGATAAGGAGGGAAGAGGAGCAGATATGGCGAGAAGAAAGTGAGCGGATACGGCGAGATGAGGAGCAGATACGACGAGAAGAAAGCGAACGACATTTAGAACTGATCGCTAAGCTGATGGAAAGACGGACGAGGAAAGGGCCGAGCGAGAAGGACGTGCAGCTAGTAAGACTAACTGAAAAGGACGACGTAGAGACCTATCTTACTACTTTCGAGAGGGTGATGGAAGCTTACGAAATTGATAAGTCGAGATGGGCTTTCAAGTTGGCTCCATACCTCAGTGGAAAGGCACAGCAGGCATATGCGTCCTTATCCGCAGAAGAGGCTGCACAGTACGACAGCGTGAAGGAGGCAGTCTTCCTCCGGTACGACATTAAAGAAGAGACCTATCAGCAAAGGTTTCGGTCGATGCGGAAGGGACCAGGGGAAACGTAGCGGGAGCAGGCGAGCAAACTAAATGACATGGCCAAGAAGTGGCTAAAAGGGTGCACCACTGTGGACGAATTGCTGGACGCTGTCGTTAAGGAACAGTTGGTCGACACCTTGCCACAAGCCCTCAAGGTGTGGGTGAGCGAGCGAGAGCCAAGCTCAAGCAAGGAAGCTGGAGAGCTGGCTGACATTTACCTGCAGGCTCGAGGACTGGAATGAGGAAGGGCCAGACAGGTAGAACGTGGAGAAAGACCACAGACGGACAAGGAACAGTTCTATCCTAGGGGCGGAGAAAGGGAAGAGGCAGAAGAGACTCCGAAAACCCCAGGAGACGGGTACCGAGGATACCTGAGGAATTCGAAACAGGAGGCAAGCGGAAGAAGAGGACCAGGCAACGTCAGGTACTATAGCTGTAGCAAGACGGGCCACCTCTCGTGGAATTGCCCTGAGAAGGCGCGGAACCTTCACAAGCCGTGTACATGGAAGACAGTAATACTGGTCAGTGGGGCTACTGCTTCAGAACATCTCCAGAACCTTCGCTCCCTCCTAAAACGCTTATAGGAAAGAGGTCTTCGTTGCCGCCTGGAGAAATGTTCCTTTGCTCAGTCATCCATGGAGTACCTTGGACATACCCTCTCACAGCAGGGAATATCAAAGGGAAAAAAGGTGGATGCAGTTAAATTGATGCCACCTTCTGAAAATGTTCACTCCATTGTGTCTGACAATACAAAATCTTTCACTTCAGAGGAGTTTCAGGGTGCACTCTACCATCCTGCCACCAATGGAGCAGCAGAGCGCCTGGTCCAGACATTTAAGCAGGCACTCTCAAAATCATCCCTTCCACCTTGAGCAGCTCAGCAGGAATTCTTTATGCAATATCGGCGAACACCTCTAGCAGAGGACTACTCCCCAAATGAACTACTCAATGGCCGGCAAATCAGGGCTAGAATCGACACACTGGTACCTTCTCCTGCACATATGGCCCAGGGTCGGCAGGCCAGGGAGGCAACTAAATAACAGGCGCAAGAGGACCTTGAACGTGTCACATCTACTGCATTGGTACACCTTGTTATGCCCTTTACTGTGGCCCTAGACAAGGGAAGGATCCGAGATGGGTACCAGCAGTGGTAACCAAGGTTTTTGGCTCTCGTAGTGTCAATGTGAGAGTTACTCCCTGAGGTGGCACTTGGCAACGTCACATTGAACAACTAAGACCACGATACGGGGTAGAGGAGGATGCAGATCCAGGGGAAATGGTTGACAGTTCACCACAAGAGGGTCAAGAACCATCTATTCCTGTTAATGAACAGACATCCTAAACCCCTGAGCTGCCTTCAGTTAAGCCACGTGCAGTGCGCCCAAATCCCAGATGGCCAACCGGTAGTCAGTATGGCCCTGGTCATCCCCGTCGATCTACTCGACAGAAACCTCACCACCAGTGAGGATTTTTCGCCTTTTTTCCTTCTTCTATTGCTACATGGGTACTTCAAGGCTGGCAGGGAGGTGTTGTGACAATGGACACTTACATGCACAATGGTGGCCAGTGGAGCACGCCTCACTATGCCTGCGCCTGCCTCTTCACACCTCCACTAACAAGTGGAGCACGCCTTGCTATGCCCGCGCCTCTTCACACCTCCACTAACAATTAAACCCTGTCTTTGTGTATTGTTCTGTTGTTCATGTTCTACATATATTCTGGTGTGATTTCCTGTATAGATATTCTTTCTGTATACGTTTTACTAAAGGGATTTCGTTATTCTAGTTAGCTGTGCCAGTACTAAGTCCTATTTCCCGATCCATCGTGTACGAAAACACGACAGTGATCCCATGTTTATCTGTTAGCGCGTAAAATCAGATCTGGTACCAACCCCCCCCGGGTACCTCCCACACCTGTCACGTGACATAAAGTCACACATTGATGTTGATAAGTCACGGGTGATTTGCACTTGAAAGTCTAGTTAAATGTTGCCCAGGGGGAACTTTCGCAAGAAACCGCAAGCATTCAAGCAGCGAACATCATCTACACAAAAAGGAAAAAGGAAATATTGTACTGCAGTTTTTCAACTAATATTATTATATTGGTCATTTGCTTGCAGTAGGCCTCGTCCTACCGAAGTTATCTCACCTGTCTGCTGTGAAGGCCAACAATAGAGCACTTGTCAGAGAAATAGGTCAGTGCATTATTGCCAGTGGTATAGGAACGGTTCAAAAAGTGTGTGTATGTGTGTGGGGGGGCTGAAATTAATTATTCATATGTGGGTGTGGTATAGATATTCTTTCTGTATTCGTTCTACTAAAGAGATTTCGTTATTCAAGTAAGCTGTGCCAGTACTAAGTCCTATTTCCCGATCCATCATGTACGAAAACACGACAGTGATCCCTAGTTTATCTGTTAGCGCATCAAATCAGAGATGGTACCAACCCCCCGGGGTACCTCCCCCACCTGTCATGTGACGTGAAGTCACAAATTGATGTCGCGGGCGATTTGAACTTGAACGAAAGTCAAGTTAAATGTTGCCCAGGGGAAACTTTCGCAAGACGCCACAAGCATTCAAGCAGTGAACATCACAAAAAGGAAAAGGTAAATATTGTACTGTCGTTCAACTAATAAGCCTATTATATTGGTCATGTGCTTGCAGTAGGCCTCGTCCTACTGAAGTTATCTCACCTGTCTGCCGTGAAGGCCAACAATAGAGCACTTGTCAGATAAAAAGGTCAGTGCATTATTGCCAGTGGCATAGGAACGGTTCAAAAAGTGTGTGTGTGTGGGGGGGGGCTGAAATTAATTATTCATAAGTGCGTGTGGTATAGATATTCTTTCTGTATTCGTTCTACTAAAGAGATTTTGTTATTCAAGTAAGCTGTGCCAGTACTAAGTCCTATTTCCCGATCCATCATGTACGAAAACACGACAGTGATCCCTAGTTTATCTGTTAGCGCATCAAATCAGAGATGGTACCAACCCCCCGGGGTACCTCCCCCACCTGTCATGTGACGTGAAGTCACAAATTGATGTCGCGGGCGATTTGAACTTGAACGAAAGTCAAGTTAAATGTTGCCCAGGGGAAACTTTCGCAAGACGCCGCAAGCATTCAAGCAGTGAACATCACAAAAAGGAAAAGGTAAATATTGTACTGTCGTTCAACTAATAAGCCTATTATATTGGTCATGTGCTTGCAGTAGGCCTCGTCCTACTGAAGTTATCTCACCTGTCTGCCGTGAAGGCCAACAATAGAGCACTTGTCAGAGAAAAAGGTCAGTGCATTATTGCCAGTGGCATAGGAACGGTTCAAAAAGTGTGTGTGTGTGTGTGGGGGGGGGCTGAAATTAATTATTCATATGTGGGTGTGGTATAGATATTCTTTCTGTATTCGTTCTACTAAAGAGATTTCATTATTCAAGTAAGCTGTGCCAGTACTAAGTCCTATTTCCCGATCCATCATGTACGAAAACACGACAGTGATCCCTAGTTTATCTGTTAGCGCATCAAATCAGAGATGGTACCAACCCCCGGGGTACCTCCCCCACCTGTCACGTGACGTGAAGTCACAAATTGATGTCGCGGGTGATTTGAACTTGAACAAAAGTCAAGTTAAATGTTGCCCAGGGGAAACTTTCGCAAGACGCCGCAGGCATTCAAGCAGCGAACATCACAAAAAGGAAAAGGTAAATATTGTACTGTCGTTCAACTAATAAGCCTGGTCATGTGCTTGCAGTAGGCCTCGTCCTACTGAAGTTATCTCACCTGTCTGCCGTGAAGGCCAACAATAGAGCACTTGTTAGAGAAAAAGGTCAGTGCATTATTGCCAGTGGCATAGGAACGGTTCAAAAAGTGTGTGTGTGTGGGGGGGGGCTGAAATTAATTATTCATATGTGGGTGTGGTATAGATATTCTTTCTGTATTCGTTCTACTAAAGAGATTTCGTTATTCAAGTAAGCTGTGCCAGTACTAAGTCCTATTTCCCGATCCATCATGTATGAAAACACGACAGTGATCCCTAGTTTATCTGTTAGCGCATCAAATTAGAGATGGTACCAACCCCCCGGGGTACCTCCCCCACCTGTCATGTGACGTGAAGTCACAAATTGATGTCGTGGGCGATTTGAACTTGAACGAAAGTCAAGTTAAATGTTGCCCAGGGGAAACTTTCGCAAGACGCCGCAAGTATTCAAGCAGTGAACATCACAAAAAGGAAAAGGTAAATATTGTACTGTCTTTCAACTAATAAGCCTATTATATTGGTCATGTGCTTGCAGTAGGCCTCGTCCTACTGAAGTTATCTCACCTGTCTGCCGTGAAGGCCAACAATAGAGCACTTGTCAGAGAAAAAGGTCAGTGCATTATTGCCAGTGGCATAGGAACGGTTCAAAAAGTGTGTGTGTGTGTGGGGGGGGGGGCTGAAATTAATTATTTATATGTGGGTGTGGTAATGGAAATACTGAGAAAATGCCTTGCAAAAGGTATTTTGAAGCTGTATCAGTGAACTTTTGAGCACATGGAAACTTGAAACCTTATTGCTGGTAGCGCTAAGCTTTAATACATTGTATCTTCCATTGTATACTTAAAAGATAGTTGAAACATTCATATGTACACGTGCCCGTGTGATACGAGTGTAGGTAAATGTACGTGTGCACACAATTTACATCATGATTTTAACATCGAATGCTCAGAGTATATAAATCAAGTTAAAATTCAAAAGCTTCCAAAAAAATTTCTTTGACGATCATTGGCTTGTGAAAAGTCTTTCACTACAGCCATTAAGTCTAACACATCTGCTCGCTCTCCATTTAACATCATAACATTGTTAAGTCTTTCCTGAGTCATGGTTGACCTTAGGTATGTTTTAATCCTTCTTAGAGTAGAAAAAGACCGTTCTGCTGTTGCTGTTGATACAGGAACTGTAAAATGTATTTTTATGAGCTTCACTACCTCTGAAAACAGTGCTCGTGATAATTCTGACCCCGTCAGGAGACCGGCTAGTATTTTCAAATTAGTTATCTCTTTTAAGCATTTATACTCATCCATTATTTTCATCTCTGCTACAAAATCAGGAATTAGGTTTAATTGCGTTATCAATTTCTTACTGTCTATATCCTTGGTGTAAAAATGTAGTACAAAGTCTTTCACGCTAATATGTTTCTGTCCTTGTTGAAAGTTTGCTGCCTTCAGCAAACCTTGGTCAAAATGCCGTGCAATTTTGCTTCTTACGATATCAATGACTTCAAAATACATCTGCCTATAATAGTCGTCAGGTGTTTGATGGAAGTGCGGGTCAGAATCATTGTCATACCGTAGAGGGGGACGTCTAATGAGGAAGAGTTGGTGGTTCAGTAAAGTTCTTTGACTCCTCCACAACTTGTTTATAAAAATAACAAGATGCTTCATCTGATCGATTCCATTCAAAAAACCTTACCGCTACGGCGGCTTGACGAAGTGCCTCTTGCAAAGAAACATCCTTTGTTTGAAGAAAACAAGAAAGTTGCTCAGTAGCGGAAAAAACAAGGTGAGAAAGCTACCAAATGTATGAAGTTGAACCAAAATTCCTCCTGCCTTGGCTCCGTATACATCATGGCTCGTGCGATTGATTTCTTCCATAGCTTGGGTAAGTGGTTCGTAGTTTTCTACAACTGACTCTATTGCCGCAGTGCGCATAGTCCACCTAGTTGGGCATAATGGTTTGAGTCCTTGAGAGTCAGGGCTAACTTCATTTTTGGTGTTGTTAAAAAGAAATGTACCTTTGGGAGAGTAGCGAATTATTTGCCATAACAAGGCTTAAACAGTCTCGAACATTTTTATTAATCTTTGCTGCATCCTGTAAGCAAAGGTTTAAGCAATGGGCCACACAATGCACATGAATGGCTGTTGGTTCTTCTTTTCTCAGCTGAGTTGCAACTCCTCTTAAGTGACCCATCATGTGTTCGATGCCCCATCATAACCCTTCCCTCTACATTGCAATAGAGGCAAGGTACATTGGGTCAAAACATCCTTTATTGCTTGGCAAATTGAATCCGCATCTGTTCTATCCAACTGAACTAGTCCTATAAAGTCTTCGTGGATATCAAAGTGCTGGTCTACACATCTAATACATATACATAATTGTTCACAATTGCTTGTACGTCCCTTGTTTCATCTGCTAGTATAGCAAACATGTTACTATGCGTACGAATCTCATCTAGTAAATGTCTTAATAGTATGCACAAAGTAGACAGTTGTTTCAAAAACAAAGTCCGAGCGGGAAGGAACGACTCCGAGCATTGCCATTTTATTACGCAAAGGTCTGCTAACGTGACACGATGTCTCAAGGCAACCGCTGTGGTTTTTACTCCGGATGTGACATTTATTGTACTAACGATATTTCGTGCAAAGGGTCCATTACGTCTAGTTAGTGTATTAATCACATGGTAAATATGCTCTACATGTATTACAGAGCACTACAAACTGCGATGCCGAAAATTAAAAAAACAGATTTTAAGTCTTCGTCGGGAAAGACATGCGCTGACCAAAGGGATTGGCAGGCTCAAACATTTGGATCTTTCGTGCGAAGGGTCAATTAAGTCTAGTTAGTGTATTAATCACATGGTAAATATGCTCTACATGTATTGCAGAGCACTACAAACTGCAATGCCGAAAATTGAACGAACAGATTTTAAGTTTTCGTCGAGAAAGACATGAGCTGACCAAAGGGATTGGCAGGCTCAAACATTTGGAGGCACGTGCATATGCAAATATGCACTAATGTGAGGTGCCCCCCAAGAAGAGGAGGAGGCTGTCCCAGGTGCAGCCCCTCAGGAGGAAGAGCCAATGGTGAGTTATGAGAGAGGCAGATACAGGGGGGGAGGGTCCAGGGTGTCCGGACACCCCGCGCTTGGAATCATTGATGAATATACTTTCGTGCAAAGGGTCCATTAAGTCTAGTTAGTGTATTCATCAGATGATAAGTATGTTCTACATGTATTGCAGAGCACTACAAACTGCGATGCCGAAAATTAAAAGAACAGATTTTAAGTCTTCATCGGGAAAGACATGAGCTGACCAAAGGGATTGGCAGGCTCAAACATTTGGAGGTACATGTACGTGCATATGCGAATAGTCACTAATGTGAGGTGCCCCCCAAGAGAAGAGGAGGCTGTCCCAGGTGCAGCCCCTCAGGAGGAAGAGCCAATGGTGAGTTATGAGAGAGGCGGATACAGGGGAGGAGGGTCCAGGGTGTCCGGACACCCCCCTTGCAGTGAGGGTGTGGAGTCAAGAGAAGTCAGTGTAGATGTAGACACAAGTCAGGAGTCCCATTTGAAACAAATATGTTCCTAGAAATCATGTGCATGAACATGTGTTCTTTTATACTAATGGAACACCTGAATTCATGATTTGCATGTAGCATCCACACTACAGTGGAAACCATCACACTTGCTCCTATAATTTTTTTGTACTGTTATATTGTTCACTTGAATATATTTCAATAACAATGAGATCAAATGGAAATCTGACAACGCAGGTATAGTGTACAACTATTTTTCAACATATACTGAAAGTTAAAAAGCATCACGTGACTATTTACTTTTGTTATTAACACTTGTTGTGACCCCAGTACAAAAAAAATTGTGAGTATAATTCCTCCTCCTGTAGGCAATAGATCTTGACCATATTCGCAATATATCTAAAGAACAAGCATTAGCAACCTTTGGCCGAGTCGGTTTTTAAGTCCGGTAAATAGTTACGGTATTATCGAGCTAGATATGCGTTTTTAGCTCGTAAAAGCTTAGCGATGCTATTTCGTAGTACGCTCTCACTGGACTGCTATATTTCGCTTCCGAGTCGTCACATGTTAGATCTATCGCGAAATCGTACGTGGGAGGCAATAGACCCTTCTTTGCCGTTAAAAAAGTGCCATCAGAGCTGAGTACCTGAAAACCTCCGCCATATCGCGATGAATTGCATTTGAAACGTCATCATTGCGTCATTTTGTATCGTGAATATATTTATAATGTGACGTATCGGCAGAGATAATATAGCATCAAATTGGGCAGGTTACAAGAAACGTCAAAAAGCAAGAGGCAACTCTAAAGCTGGAAGGAAAGCGTACCCAATTAGCTATTTAGAAGCTGCCATCAAGGATTCGAAGCTTTGGGTGATAGAACGCTAGCCTTGGCGAGTGGCCCATAAAGCTTCCCAATTTGATGCTACTGATTTACTAAACGTTCGCCGTGAGTGGCTACAAGATGCAGCATCGTTAGGTTAAGAACCGTTTTCGCAATCCTCACTAAGTCAATGACAGCACTTGGATCCATTCGTATTATCGTCACATTATAAGTATATTCACGATACAAAATGACGCAATGATGACGTTTCAAATGCAATTCATCGCGATATGGCGGAGGTTTTCAGGTACTCAGCTCTGATGGCACTTTTTTAACGGCAAAGAAGGGTCTATTGCCTCCCGAGTACGATTTCGCGATAGATCTAACATGTGACGACTCGGAAGCGAAATATAGCAGTCCAGTGAGAGCGTACTACGAAATAGCATCGCTAAGCTTTTACGAGCTAAAAACGCATATCTAGCTCGATAATACCGTAACTATTTACCGGACTTAAAAACCGACTCGGCCAAAGGTTGCTAATGCTTGTTCTTTAGATGCATTGCGAATATGGTCAAGATCTATTGCCTACAGGAGGAGGAATTATGCTCACAATTTTTTTTGTACTGGGGTCACAACAAGTGTTAATAACAAAAGTAAATAGTCACGTGATGCTTTTTAACTTTCAGTATATATTGAAAAATAGTTGTACACTATACCTGCATTGTCAGATTTCCATTTGAGCTCATTGTTATTGAAATATAATCAAGTGAACAAAATAACAGTACAAATAAATTATAGGAGCAAGTGTGATGGTTTCCACTGTATAACGCTCATATGTGGGAACATGTGAGCACTATCTCTGCTGCCTGAACTTTAATTTCTAAGAGTCAGCAGTTTTACTACATTGTATGGCTCTAGCTATCCAATATGCTTGCTTAATGCTGTCTGAATGCTCCCTCATGCTTGGTATACTATATGCACTCTGATCGTGATACCCATTCTGCATTGCATCAGAATGGGATAAGAAAGCATGTATTGCATGAGAGAGATAGTGGTCTGATATGGAGCCATAGCCAGAGGAGCAGTGTGATTAATGCTGCAGGTGAGTGGCGGGACAGAGACCTCATGCCCAACCATCCTCTGCTTAGGCTTAACTGGGCCTGCTGCCAGGCAACATCAGTTGTATCAACTGCATTGCATGATAAAAAATATCTACGAACATATTCATCGAAAAGCTCAAGAGAAGCCATAACAATCGGAGGAGTGGCACGGCCGGGCTAGATGTGCAAAAGAGTTTAAAGTGTTCATCACCCCATACTGGTGTATGGGGGTAATGAAATTGCTTAACATAAAGTACTATCATTGTATCTCATACATATATGTGTGTATATGGGTTAATTATATTCATCAATGATTGCTTCCTCTTCCCTCCACATACCCTCACTGCCTCCACATACCCTCACTGCCTCCACACCCTCACTGCTTTCCACTGCCTCCTTCCCTCCATAACCTCACTGCCTCCTCATCCCTCTACACCCTCACTGCCTCCTTCCCTCCACACCCTCACTGCCTCCTCTTCCCTCCACACCCTCACAGCTGAGCAAAGTCCAAAGGCAAGAGTTACATGCTTTTCTCAATGAGTGTCATTCCCTTTTAGCAATAAGCCGGGAAGAACTGGGCTGGTCAAAGCACTGTAAAGAGACAGGAACGGCACGCCCATCAGGTTACCATCATATCCGATTCCCCGGGACACCGTCAAGCAGGAGATTAAGGAAATGCTACAAGCAGGGATAATCGGGCCTTCCAACAGTGAGTGGGGAGCTCTGTTGGTCACAAAGGCCATTTTGTGACGGGCATCTTCGATGAGCGGCACATGCCAATATCCACGGGTTAGATCGAGAGTGGAGATGTATTTGGCCTTTCCAAAAAGGTCAATCAGGTCGTCGATACGAGGCATCGGGTAGGCATCCGACATGCTGTTCAGTCTCCTGAAGTCAACGCACAGACGAATTTACGAGGACCGCCTCTGGTTTATACCATTTCAACGTCATGCCTTTTGGACTAAAGGGAGCTCCAGCCAGTTTCCAGCGTCTGATGGATAATGCCATTCGAGGTTTGGATAGCACGAGTGCTGCATACATCGATGAGGTGATTATCTTTAGTACCTCATGGGAGGATCATCTAAGTACAGTGTTTACTAGGTTATGGGAGGCGGGGCTCACAGCAAAGCCAGCTAAATGTACCCTTGAAGCAACTACCTGTACGTATTTAGGTCATGTGGTGGGGGAATGGAGTTGTTCGCAGAGCCTTCCAAGCTGCAGGCAGTTGCTAATTTCCCTGTTCCACAGACAGACCAACGTGAGAGAATTTTTGGGTTTGACGGGGTATTATTGCAACTATGCAATTCTGGCCGCTCCTTTAACCGATTTGACGTGAAATCAGCTCAAATACAGGTGCAGTGGACCGAGGAGTGCGACCGCGCCTTCAACAAGTTGAAACAACAATTGTGTTCAGCTCCAGTACTGAGCAGTCCAGATTTCTCAAGACCGCTCGTGTTGCAGACTGATGCATCTGAGCGTGGAGTCGGGGCAGTCTTAAGCAAGCACAGTGACCAAGGCGAAGATCATCCGATTGCTTATTTTAGCAAGAAGCTACTTCCACGCGAGGAAAGATACTCCACGATCGACAAAAAGAGTGCCTTGCGATAAAGATGGCGACGAATATCTTTAGGACGTATTTGATTGGCCACCACTTTACTGTGGAGACAGATCATCGCTCCCTGGTGTGGCTGGACGGGAGCCCAATGGAGAGAGGCGTACCATGCAGCAAGGTCTGGGCACCAGCCCGGGAACCTTAAAGTGATAAGTAGATTATATACTATTCAGGTGGAAGGCCTAGCCGTCAGCATCCAGCGTGGCGGTGTAATAGCCTCATTGTCTGTATATGCGCCGAAAGGCTGAACAATACTGTGTACATGTATGTATTTAAAGCATTTGTGTGTTGTATTTTTGCTGCCCTTAAACTTACTGCTCTTGCGAAGCCATTGTTGGTTGCGCTCCGATCACTAGGCATCCAAGTACAATCCATCACAGTGCCATAGTGAAAGCCATAACACACAAGGGTACTATAAAGAAGGTCATGGTACATCAAGGTGCCATAGTGAAAGCCATAGCACACAAGGGTACTATAAAGAAGGCCACGGTACAATTGAGAGCCATAAAGGAGGCTACTGTAATAAGGCTGCAAGACAGCATAATGTTTAAAATCGCATTCCCTTTCTGCTCCTTTGCCTCAGTGGAAAAGAAATATTCACAGGTAGAAAAAGAGGGCCTGGCGATTATCTATGCAGCTATGGAGCAGTAAGATTCCTCTGAGCGCCTACAATTATGCAGCTTGGAGCAGACAGATTCCTCTGAGTGCCTACAGTTATGCAGCTATCAAGTGATCCATGTCCAGGACCGCTTTGTAATAACAGCAAATCAATATTATTGGACGGATCCATCCAGAACACAACTTCAAATGACTATATAAACAGTGATTGTGCGTATCGTTGTATGTCTTGTGTGAGTATGTGCTAGAGTCATTAGGTAGGAAAAAAATAAATCAAATAGTTTTTCGGTTCAACCATCACAGTATATTCACTGCAGGTAGAACCAGCAAGTGGAAAACAGAAGTGTGAGGTGTGCGGGAAGGAAGTTGTGAATCGAAACATGCAACACCATATGTCGACCCATTTTCACATCAATGTGAACTGTGTCAAGCCAAATTTGGTCAGCTGTCCCATCTCCAAAGACGCATACTTAGTCATACATGTATGGGAGATAATCCACATCAAAAAAGGCATTTGTGCAAGAGTCAGATCTAAAACGACACATGCGCAGTCATACTGGAGATAAACAATGTAAGTTTGACCAGTGAGAAAAAAATTTATACAAGAATCAGATGTGAAAAGTTGCTGATTTTCTTGTTCCACAGACAAAGACCCACGTGAGAGAATTTTTGGGTTTGACGGGGTATTATTGCAACTATGCAATTCTGGCCGCTCCTTTAACTGATTTGACGTGAAATCAGCTCAAATACAGGTGCAGTGGACCGAGGAGTGCGACCGCGCCTTCAACAAGTTGAAACAACAATTGTGTTCTGCTCCAGTACTGAGCAGTCCGGATTTCTCAAGACCGTTCTTGTTGCAGACTGATGTGTCTGAGCGTGGAGTGGGGGCAGTCTTAAGCCAACGCAGTGACCAAGGTGAAGACCATCCGATTGCTTATCTTAGCAAGAAGCTACTTCCACGCGAGGAAAGATACTCCACGATCGAGAAAGAGTGCCTTGCGATAAAGATGGCGACGAATATCTTTAGGACGTATTTGATTGGCCACCACTTTACTGTGGAGACAGATCATCGCTCCCTGGTGTGGCTGGATGGGAGCCCAATGGAGAGAGGCGTGCTATGCAGCAAGATCTGGGCACCAGCCCGGGAACCTTAAAGTGATAAGTAGATTATATACTATTCAGGTGGGAGGCCTAGCCGTCAGCATCCAGTGTGGCAGCGTAGAGTATCTTTGTCTGCATATGCACCGAAAGGCTTAACAATACTGTGTACATGTATGTATTTAAAGCATTAGTGTGTTGTCTTTTGCTGCCCTTAAACTTAGTGCTCTAGCGAAGCCATCGACGGTTGCGCTCCGATCACTAGGCATCCAAGTACGATCTGTCACAGTGCCATAGTGAAAGCCATAGCACATAAGGGTACTATAAAGAAGGTCATGGTACAACTTGAGAGCCATAAAGGAGGCTACTGTAATAAGGCTGTACAACAGCATAATGTTTAAAATTGCATTTCCTTTCTGCTCCTTTGCCTCAGTGGACAAGAAATATTCAGGGGTAGAAAAAGAGGGCCTGGCGATTATCTATGTATATCATTGTAAAAATGTAGCAAAGAATTTGCATTTGTAAGCACTGTACGTAACTTTTAAAAGCATTTCTACGTGTAGAATACTTGATAGAATAAGTACAAATGCAAATATCATGATTATGTGCTACCCGTTTACTACCATATACGGAGGAATCCTAAAAACGGTTGGAAAATGGCTTTCAATGTTACGATTTTTAGCATTTCATGGATTGTTTAATGCCGATAGCAAGCTGCCAAAAAACTATTATAAATTATATGGATACCCCAGAGACCTCTCATTTAGAAAAAGTAAATTTTAATTCTTAAGTCAAACTAATTTGTCCGAATTCATATGAAGACCACGCCTCCCTCTGAAAAGCGATACTTTCCTACCGATCTCCACAGCGAGTGAGACTTAAGAGCTCAACACAACACTATAGGTACTCACCAGTATTGGGTACATACAAAAAAAAATTTGGTAGCTTAACTACAAAGTATAGAGGAGTTACAGCCTTGAACATCCAACCTGACCAGCAGTTGTTTACTATGGTGCATTGTTTTGTTTACAAGTTATAATTGAATTAAAGCAAGTGTACTCTGTTCAGAAGTAGATGCTGAATCTAAATTGGCATGATACAATTATATACAATTATACACCATTCATGAGATAAAATCAAAAATGTGCATTATTGCATTTTCCCCCTCTTTCGGTGAACACCACTGTATGGAGCAGAAAGATTCCCCTGAGCGCCTACAGTTATGCAGCTATGGAGCAGAAATATTCCCCTGAGCGCCTACAGTTATGCAGCTATGGAGCAGACAGATTCCCCTGAGCACCTACAGTCAGTGATTATATTAGGCAAAGGAACACAGCTTGGTTCACAGCTTTGGTAGGCGTAGCCACAAACAAGGTTCTGTTACTGTGGAGCACAGAGCTCCCCATCATCTAGTGACAGCTTAACTAAATCCACAAGACACATGCCTCTTCTGAACTGATACCTTTTCAATTGCCCATTTGTGGTCTTGCCGTCTCACCTTGCTAATACTACCCATGTATCTTGTTTCTAAATACACCTGGCTCGGTATCTGTGCAGCTTTCCAGCCTTGAGGAGGGATTGAGGCTTTACAATGCACCAGCGATAATGACCGGATTGAGGCAGCACAAATAGTGTAGGCAAGCCAATAGTGATGTGCTTTGCAGACTTGCCTGCACAGCTTTCTGGTAAGCTGAGACATCAGTTAGTGGAGAAGGACCAGAAGTGCATACAAAAGTGACAATCCATATTGATTGATCAGACAAATGATGTACGACAGCATGGGGCAGACTGTCCAAAGTATACTACTGAAAGGTAAAGGCTCAATTGGTGAAATGAGCATGTTGGTGGATACAATGGCTTCCAAGCATGGACATGTAGACAGGGGGGAATATAAGAAACATCATGATTGTGGTGATGAAGAGAAACTCAAAGGGTGCAGTATTGGTTGACCTTAAAGCGGCTAATTTGTAGTCTACCACTGGAATGCTAAGCTTGTGGCTACGATGCCATTGACGTTGTCATTGCACCTAGGAAGCACATATTTCCAAAGCAGTAGTATCTGAGTTCCTACAGTTCCAGGAGGGGCCAGGTAATCTTCAATAATTAAATTATTGTTACCAAGTTAATTGTTTGGCATGTATCAAATGTTCTCCTTTCCACTCTACTGTACATTCTCCCTATCATACTACATCTTGTATTTTGTAGCTATGTAACCACTTATACATCACATCGTTTTTTTTCAATAACATGAAATGCATGTACGAGAAAATAACACAAACGCAAAACCAATAATAAAAAATACATCACATGGTACCTGAATTTCATTAATGGTTAACAGCACTTTGGAGATACTACATTTTTAGCTGAGCAAATCTACTCTATATTTAGTTTAACATTTGCCATGTGATGCACATAATGGAACTTCATGTTAAAAATATCAGTCTATTTTTTTTTTAAATAACTTCTTGTTAAAAATATATTGGTTTGTATTTCTAATTAACACACATGTACATGCTCCATTTGACATTTCTGTTACCAGCATTCTATCCATCAGTGACAATGATACATGCACACATACCAGAGGTTTGAATATCACTTCCCCCAACACATTTATGCGCATGTACATGTACACGTCTGATATACATATATATATACAATAAGGAATCAGATACACGCACATGCTGGAGGAATGGTGAAAGGGCCAAGGCCAACAATGTTAGCTCAAAAATCTATCCCTTGGTAAAGCTAAATCCACCCATATCAAATTTTCTCAGGAACTCATGCACACACATACATGTATGCACATTTAGGAGCATGCATAACAGAACCCAGTCCTCACAGCACACCAGCACACACAACATACGTTTAGACGTGGTCTTGGATATACTGCCTGAGGTGAACCAGAAATGGTCTCTCTTCCACAGGACAATTCACAACAGAAGGTGTCTCCACAATAATGACAGAGTATCACTGTGAGAAAGGTATAGAACGGGAACATAAATGGAGGGTGTAGAAGAGAGGCACATGGGGAGGGACATACAGGGAGGGGAGGAGGGGCACATTGGGAGGGGACATACAAGGAGGGGAGGAGGGTCACATGGGGAGGGGACATACAGGGAAGGGAAGAGGGTGAAGGTGACTCAATGATGACAATGACCTAACCAGTATCACTACATGAGAGGTATAGGAGGGAAGCATACAGTGAGGGGGTAGGAGGGGGTAGAAGGGGAGTTATGGAAAGGGAAAATACAGGGAGGGGGAAGGAGGGGGACACAGGGGGAGGGAACATACAAGGTTGATAGTTGGATAGGACCAAATGCTGAATATATACATGGGCAGAACCTGTCGCCTCTAGCATACTCACCACCTCCTCCACATCCCCTATGGACGAGAAGCTGTGCCCTCCGCTCAGCAATGTTGGTCTCCAGAGCTGAGTCTTCCTGTGATGGTGATGGTGCTGAGGGCATGAGGGGATGACCAGACAGCTGATGGTGGTAGGTGATTCAGCTGCTGCTCTAATGCAGCTATCTTTCATCCGTCCCTTTATGCTGCTTCAGTTCTAAATAAAAGTAAATATAAAATCATAATCCATCCCATATTGCATATCTGCATAACATCAATGAACAACACCACAGCAAGCTGATTGTGTGGGCCAGTGTGGAGGTGCAAAGGTGAGTCACGTGACACCACATCTTCTCTATTGCCGTATTGGCATGCACTATAGGTGATCCATTCAACACTTACCATGTGTCCGGTCAGTGGTGTTGGATTGGCAATTTCTGACTGCAGTGGAAAGTAGCTGATAATAGCGACGAGTCGGCTTTTTTTTTTAACACAGGTTATTTCACATTGTGGCAGCAGTGCTTTGTAAGTGTTGTGATGGACATTGGCATTATGATTAACATTGATATTTTCTATTTGATGCGCACTCCACATGCACTGTGCGCTACGGGCTATGTAGCAGTGCAGTATACATGCATAAAGCGTATACAATGTACTATACATGTAGCGATAATCGTACAGTACACTCAACTCTTCGGATCAGGTCTGAGTACGAGAACTATACGCTAAATAATTCATCCGTGTGATCGAGGGGGGGGGGGCAAAAAAAAAAGTTATAGACACCATCCCAAAAATTCTTAAAACCAAGGGCCAGGTCAACCCCCCCCCCCCCCTCCGCCTTCGACCACGCCCATTTTTCGACCACGCCCCTTAAAATAATTACGTAATTGACAATTGACCACACCTACAATTAAGATGATATTACAAATTGAAAGCAGGCTTCGTTGCAGATTGCTGTTGCAGGTGTTGTCACTTCGTCGCTTGCAGCTGGAGACGCTGTTTCACTTGTACCATAGAATTTCGCGATACTCAATCTCTCGTGCCATGACGTAATGCACAGGCTGTAGGCCTATCGAATATTACATCCCTGCCCATCAATTAAGGTTTGCGGTACTCCAACAAGATTTTGAAGAACGGCACACATTATCGTTCATGATTTGGTAAAGTACTCGTTTAAACAATAGCAGGCGGGGCATGCTCGCGTGAGGCGTGAGTCGGCGTGACCTCATGCATGTTACTTAGTACCAGGTGTATCCGTGGCTTACT
Organism: Spongilla lacustris; assembly: GCA_949361645.1. Taxonomy (NCBI): domain Eukaryota; kingdom Metazoa; phylum Porifera; class Demospongiae; order Spongillida; family Spongillidae; genus Spongilla; species Spongilla lacustris. Next base: position 15,391,069 of record OX442417.1, read on the forward strand.
TAGTAGCGTTAGTATAGTTTTTATCTTTACATTGCTTTGCGACGCTTCAATTGTTGCACTATTGGGTAGTGAATTGGTATGAAGGCCACGCCCACGAATTGTGTCTCAGTCACGTGATAATATGCTTCAATGAAATAGCTTAGAATCGCACTACATGTAGATAGGCAGTTAAGCCCTATCTTTGCACGAATTGGACACCCATGAACACTACAAACAATATGATTCCATCATTATGTTGCTGTAGTGCGAGCTAAAGTGCAAAAAAAAAAAATTAAGAAAAGTGATGAATATTTTTTTTTAATTTTTTTTTTGCCAAGACCCCCCCCCCCCCCCCTAACTTTGATACCTCATAACTTTTTTTCCTAGACCCCCTGAAAAAAAGAATAGCATATTCGTGATGCTCTCAATGAGCTCTTCAAAGTTGGGGGATGGTGTCTTCCACTTTGTTTTTTGCCCCCCCCCCCTCGCGTGTGATTATCAATTATTGGGCATGCCACCGTCCCCACACATACAGCTACTATTACATGCAGTGGAGAGAGGAAAAGCACGGAGAGAGCTAGGCACGGGTTACCCTAGGCACGTGCACGCATACAACCATGACTCGTCCAAGATAACTACGTTTCGTTTTTAATTAGGATAATTAGCCTAATACATCTTCATGCTGACTTACCATGGGCATGGCGTCAAAGCAAATGCTTCACGTAGCATGTCACCTGCATTCGACGGAACCTTTTCCCAAGCCACCACGGTCCGGTTGAGCGAATTATGCCCCCTAAATGCATCATTAATAAAAAGTTTGGGGAAGTAAAAGACGAACAGAGGCTTACTCTTCTTACCTGCCAAGGCACGGTGTACCCGTCATGGCATTTGAAGCTAACGAGGGTTGTAGGTCGCGAGAGTGAAAGACGAATGAAGCTGCGTGTGGATAAACACTGGCTACGCATACATATAAACACACAGCTGTGCCACCTACAGGTTGTACAGAGCAGCCATGACAGAGTTTTTCTGAGCACCGGTGCCGAGCCGAATTTTTTTTCCAGTAAAGATAACTGCGCATGCGCGCGCCAAAGGCGGCATTTGGTTTTGAAGGGATCAATTGGAGTTCGAGTGTCTATCTGCCAACCCGTGCCTTGAGTCCCGAATAAATCGTGTACAGCATTTGTGTAGTGTCTGTCAAATTTAACCTCTCTGACAACTTAACCTTCTCATCCACAATCATTGATCATAAATCTGAGACTATCAAACAAAAACCACAAGGGAATCTTTCAGCTGTCTCCTCCCCTTCCCTTTCTATCCTCCTCCCTCCCTCCCAAGAGGGTGTCACATGACCTGGTATATGTACTTGTACTGCTTCATTCAGGTGGTTGGGTACATGTATGTGGCTGACCTTGGTACATGTACTGGTGTAGATGTACATGTGATTAAACCTTTGGAACCATTGAGGATCATTTCAATGGATAGCTCCTCCTCCATACATGTACCTGTAGACACCATTGATGAGAAACTGCTGACTGAAGCCATGAATCATCTTTGTACTACAGCTCAGCTTTGTGTATTGAAAGGCCTGACCTCATTTTTTAATGCTGATCCCACCTCACATCCATACATATACACATGTCTCTTCTCCTCCCCAGGCCTTCCTGCCCCTCCCTCTTGTCATCCACTCAACAAATATTATCCACCTTGAAGCCTGCCCCTTCCCTTCATGAGCACCCCTCTCCCTGGAGAGGAACAGGTGGGCGGAGGCTAGACAACAGTTGGTAGCAGACCCTAGCAACGCCAGTGCTCTGAGCAGGATAGACTCTGCCTTGTTTGAGGTGTGCCTTCATGACAGTGACTAGAGCAAGTCTCCCATGTCCTTCTGCACTACAAGGGAGGCCGATAGGTAGTGTTGGGGGAGGGGGGCACTAAAAGGGAGTATGGGGAGTATTGAGTGGAGAGAACTAATAGGTAACATGGGGGGGGGGGGGGGGGGGGGGAGGAGAATATTAAGTAAATAAAATTATGTGAAGGTTGGAAGGTATATAGGATTTGAAGGCAATGGTGGGGGTCTATTATATGTACATTTGTGTGCTAAACATAGAACTATCCTTATTATTAGACCCTTGTTCCCTTCGATTTTACATTACCATTGTAGATACATGTACATGTACATGTACATGTACATGTAACCCCTGGATACTCTATAACGTACACATTTACTTCCAGATGTACACTTTAAAACCCCATACCCATAATTCAATATACTCTGTAGGCATGGGCAAACTTATGGATAACACCAGTCCAGCTTGTCAGTTCTGGGGAACGGGCATCTTGAAGGAGAGAAGGTAGTCCACACAGGGCTTCTTCACCGAGGCAGATATATGAGGCTGAAAACTGGGGACTAGGGTGTACACCTGGGCGGGAAATATGAATGTATATTGACACGGCATTTCCACAAACATCAGTGCATGGTGAGTGCAAGATTATTGTAGGAAAGGTGTAGGGGATCTGATATAATGTACTCTAACCTGCCCTCACTAACCTTAATTTATTTTGTAAATAAGTTACACAATGTATTTTAACAGTTTGAAAGTCATACACATACACACACATCACACACATGCACACACATATATGCACAAACATCACACACACTACACATCACACACACTACACATCACGCACACATCACACATCACACACACATCACACATCACACACCACATGTCACATACACAAACATACACGTCATACACACACTCACAGACACATCACACACACACACTCACCACATATATATAACACACCATACGTCACACACACAAGCACCACACACATCACACACACCATACGTCACACACACAAACACCACACACCACACACATCACACACACAAACACCACACACACCACACACATCACACACACCATACGTCACACACACAACCACCACACACCCCACACATCATACACACCATACGTCACACACACAAACACCACACACCCCACACATCATACATGTACACACCATACGTCACACACACACAAACACCACACACACCACACATCATACATGTCATACACACATACTCACAAACACACGTCACACACACCATAAAGGTCACATATACACATACACATGTACACACATATGCACACACATAACACACACCACACACACACTCACCACACATTACACATACCACATGTCACACATATACACCACACACACCACACGCACATCACACACATCACACATACCACACCACATCACACATACCACACCACATCACACATACCACACATACACACACACCACACATACACATACCCTCACCACAAACATCCTGCACCACAAGTCACACAATATATATACACAGAACCTAATAACTACAAACTTATACATTGTAGATTCGACAAATCTAACACTGATCCATCTTCTCATTTCCCCTCTCCTCCCTCCCCTCCACCCCCTCCCCTCCACCCCATCCCCTCCCCTCCCTCCCCTACCCCCTCTCATCCCCCCTCTCCTCCCCTACCCCCTCTCATCCCTCCCTCACTCCCCTCTCCTCCCCTACCCCCTCTCCTTCCCTACCCCCTCTCCTCCCTCCTTCCCTCCCTCCCCTCCCCTCCCTTCCCCTCCCTCCCTCCTACCTTAGTGAAGTATGGAGTGATGAAGACAGCCACAATATCATACAGACATAACACAGCCAACAGGAGCACAAGGTACTGAGGTGGTGGGAAGTGAGAGCAATAAGAGGAGCCACTTAGGACATGACATACCTGTACACACATACATCACACACATGTACATCACATCAACACACACACACATTACACAAAACAGATGCTCTCACACACATACATGCACGCACATGCATACACATATGCACACATGCACACACAAACACACATGTACACACACATGTACACACCACACACAACAATGACATGCCATCTCTGTAAAGACTGAAGCAATGAAAATGATGTAAGCAAATCCCAAGACATCATGTAGTACCCAGATGTAGCTGGAGGGGGAGGAGGTGGTAGGTGGGTGTGGCTTAACCATGTGTGAACTTTCTGTTTAACTATTTAACCCTCCAAAATACGATCTATTGATTGTACTTCATGGGATATTGGATTTGATGTAAAACATGAAACTATGTTCAAAGTGGATATGAAGATAAGATAATTTCAATGTTGAGCTTATCAGCGATGTGGTGTATTATTCAGCAATGCATATACCATTAAGGTTATTAAAGTAATAAATGGTCAAATGTCTTCTCATATGATCAATATCTGAGAGAGGTGCTGTCCATCTCCTTAGTCAAAGGAGGTGTATATTGACCCCCTGCACAAGCTAGGTTACCCTGCCACCACATGCTAATGAGGGCCACATGTATGCCTGTGTGTGCACATGAACATTTCATGTTGGTGATGCTGGATACAGCATCACCAACATGTCACATATTAAGGCATAGTGTCATAGGGATTACAAAGGTGTCCTAGTGAATCCAGAGTCCAAAGGTGTCCTAGGGAATCCAGAGAGTCAGCACCAAGCCCATTAATTAAAAATTAGTTGTCAGAAAATGGGAAATAGACTAGGAGGAAGGATGGGTAATGGAGACAGAGGTTAAACTACATGAAGCAGCAGGACTTGCTCCCGTGTCCATGCTTGCACTGTCAGTAAACATATCCCAACCAAATGGGTGTAACTACTCCACTACAAGTACTGGTCACACTAACTGATTCAACCACTTCACCTACCACGGTACGTCAGACTCCTTTTACACTCACACACATGCCACCAAAATACCACGCCCACTGACACACTTACACACCCTGCGATCAACAACCTCCCCACATTGCCATGATGAAGTCCACCTCTCCACCATCCTCTGTAGACATCATTGGAAGCCTACCCGAGCTCACCATAGCCAGCTTTGGAGGGGAGGGAGGAGAGTCCATATCAAGCTACCACCTTATCATTAATCAAACACACATATAGCAGATTAAATTTCATCTTAGCTCGGAGCTTGGCTATATAGGTAGGTCTTGTGGATGCGGCATACATATTGGAGTACAGACATACATACACATTTGCTAGTGGTGCTCAGATGTCAGATTACCACACACACTGCAGACAATGTCAATAAATTCAAAGGCACTCACGTCAATAGCGAAGAGAAATGCCATGGAGTTAGATGATGACACTGACAGTTGTGCTGTTAAAAAATAAAAACAATTGCGCTCTACAAAGCCGATCCCGAAAGTAAGGATCGATATGCTAGCACAGTAAGAAGGATAGAGGGATAGAGTGGAGGTGGGAAACCACTGAATGCAATTGGCCATCGCCATGGCATTGGTTGGCCATTGGTGACGTGTATGGTTGGTTGGTAGGACCATTCCATTATAAGTGAGTTCCTGTAGTAACAGGAATGTCCTCCACAAATGCATGTCCTCTAGTGGCCCCCACCAGAGCAAATCAGGTGCTGCTCATTCAGGCTGCACCCCACAAGTCATATCTAACATGGCCACAAGCACTTGTGTGGAGGTGTGCTTATGTGCTCGTGTGGAGATGTGCTTATGTGCTTGTGTAGAGGTGTGTTTATATGTGCTTGTGTGGAAGTGTGCTTGTGTGGAGGTGTGTTTATGTGCTTGTGTGGTAGTGTGCTCATGTGCTCAAGTGAAGATGTGCTTATATGTGCTTGTGTGGGGGGGTGTGGAGGTCGTGTGCAGTATTACAACTGTATCACTGTCACTGGCTTACCAATCGACAACAATACGGGCCGCATAAGTTCCTATCTTGTAGGCCTACTAACGTAACTAGCGCATTTCCAGTAGTAGTACTAGCATAAACATATATTTCCTGTCGGTTGAAAGAATTGAATTAGACAGGAAATAAGCTCCCGTCTAAATGTGACGGATATGGTGATTGGATGGAAGCAGAGATAATATATAGAGATAATATATACCTCGTTGAAGCGTGGTTTTACAAGGGAGTGTAAGGGTTATTGAGTCATTCTAAGCATTCTACAGCACGTCGTGTCCTGCAATTTTAACGGTGAATCATTAAAAGTTAAACGTTCAATATTCAATATACGCGATCAATTCTAATAATCTTTCCTTTTAGAGAGCGCCTTTGCATCGTAAGGTATGTTCATTGACAGTACTATAGTTCTATCCAATACGAAGGTACTACAAATTATATCTGTCCATCCTGACTATTTTATCTCAGAAAAACCTCGCAGTACCGGGCCGGGAGTAGTTCACGTGAGACATGTGTGTTTAGCTACACCATAGACGTACAAAAAATGTCTAAATAATCTATGGCTACACTCAGCGTCAGATCGGATGCACGCACCTGTTTTAAAGAACTGGTACTCACACAAGATTATACAGAATAGCACGCATGCATCTGTGTTCCTGATTACGTCGATACGCTCGTTTAAACACAGGCCATTTTTCCAATCCCTCACCAGCTAGTCATTGCACATGTGTCACCAGTGCTTAGTACATATAGTGTTGCTGCTTTTCAGGGTCATGGAAATACTTATGGCTAACCTCTAATATTTGTTGCTCATAAATGTTATGGTTGCAGACGTGCATTATGCATGAAAACGTAACACTTTAGACCTGTGACGTCTGTGCATAGTTCAGATATTTTTGGGCAATCAGATTTTCATAACAAATTATTGAATCTGCAGGTAAAAATGGCTTCAGGTCGACGACCTCATCAGTGTCAAGAATGTGGAAAGGCATTTTCAAATCTGAAAACACACATGCGCACTCATACTACAGAGAAGCCACATCAGTGTCAAGACTGTGGAAAGGCATTTTCACAACAGTCAAATCTGAAAAGACACATGCTCACTCATACCAGAGAGAAGCCACATCAGTGTCAAGAATGTGGAAAGGCATTTTCACAACAGTCATATCTGAAAAGACACATGCTCACTCATACTGGAGAGAAGCCTCATCAGTGTCAAGAATGTGGAAAAGCATTTTCGCTACAGTCAAGTCTTAAAGATCACATGCTCACTCATACTGGAGAGAAGCCACATCAGTGTCAAGAATGTGGAAAGGCATTTTCACATCAGTCAAGCCTTAAAGATCACATGCTCACTCATACTGGAGAGAAGCCACATCAGTGTCAAGAATGTGGAAAGGCATTTTCACAACGGTCAAGTCTTAAATATCACATGCTCACTCATACTGGAGAGACACCACATCAGTGTCAAGAATGTGGAAAGGCATTTTCACGACAGTCAAATCTGAAAACACACATGCTCATTCATACTGGAGAGAAGCCTCATCAGTGTCAACAATGTGGAAAGGCATTTTCACTACAGTTATATCTGCAAAGACACATGCTCATTCATACTGGAGAGAAGCCTCATCAGTGTCAACAATGTGGAAAGGCATTTTCACTACAGTTATATCTGCAAAGACACATGCGCACTCATAATGGAGAGAAGATTTACAGATGTTTCTGTAAAAGGTCATTTACAAGCTCAGATGCATTGAAGGCCCACTGCAGGATTCATACTGGTGAGAGATTGAGGTGCAGCAACAGTGGATGTACCAAATCTTACCTACATAAGAAGAGTTTGGTTTACCATCTTAAGTCATGTCATGTGTAACCAATTCAAATTTGCTAATGTTCATTGTAAGTATTTTGTATACTTCAAAAGTGTGAAGTGTTCTAAGCTTTGATATGCATGACGTTCTGTTACCTAGGCCAAATTCATCTAGGGACAACCTAGAATACTGCTTGATGGAGGAGGGGCCAGCAGCTTGAGGGCATCACAAAGCCTTTGTGGTCCCTGAGTAGAAGGGCACAGGCCTGGGGAGGAGGAGAGGGAAGGTTACCAGTATGAATCCCATGGGCCTTAATAGGGCTCGTCAATCTACTGGTTGGCCTGCATGTACATGTATGCTAGTGACAAGTGCCCCTTTACCCTATACCACATCAAGTACAGTCTGCTCACTGAGAAAATGTAATGTGCTTTTCCAAATTTGCAGGGATGTTATGATGCAAGAAAACCTGCAACTACTGACCAATAATGATCTACCTTGGGGTACAAATTCCTGGTACCTCATTACAAGAGAACAAATTAAGGTATGGATGGGCATCACAGAGCCTTTCTGGTCTTGCAGTTGTTTAGTTCAAAGTCACGTCACTTGACATTTCTCAGTGAAGAAAAGGTACTTGAGATGGGGCAGGGGCCAATTGCAACCAGTAGATTGACTAGCCTTAATTGTTAAAGACCACTAACCAGGCCTATGTCCTCCTCAGGGACAACAAAGGCTTTGTGATGCCCTCAAGGTACCCCTCCTCCATCAAGCAGTGTCCTCACATGGAGAGTGTAGACAGCTCACCACTGTGGTCATGCACTACCAGCTACACATAGAGGGAGACAGATCTTTGATAGAGAAAACAGACAAGCAGACACACACATAACACACACCAATATGAATACAGATAGTTAAAATCTATAAATGGGCATGCTGCATCAAGTTCAGTGAAAGGAAGGTGGCAGCAAGCCCAATGATGTAACCTGCATTTCCACCAATCAGTTAATAGAGCCGGCTAAGCCTTGGAAATAGAAAGTAACACGGTGCTCACCAAAACATCCAACCATGTGATACAGTTTCAGTTTCCGATTCGGATGCATTTTCAGATCAAACTTGAGGCAGAGGGCAACAAATAGAGCTGGCACGGCCACATCCCCATAACCCAGGAGCATGTAAGGACGCAGGCCATACTGGCTGCACTTGGAGATGAGCAAGCTGGGGGCCAACTTTGGAACTGTGAAGACAATGGGAAGGGACTCCCCACTGGTCCTTAGGGAGCAGTCTGAGGACAGGCCTCCTCCCCCTCCCGTGGCCGCCTTCTCCATAACACTGACACCATCCTGTGGGTGTGGTTGGAGACATGAAAACTCCACCCCTTTATTCATGCTCAACCCCTTTCCACTTCAGATAAATCATCATTTATGTGTACATGTTATTGCACTACGTTTATGGTACAAGAAATTAAAAACTTGCTACAGGACCTAATAACTGCAAACAACACTGGACAAATCTCTCTCTATGTCTGTATGATATTGTGGCTGTCTTCATCACTCCATACTTCACTAAGGTACCGGGTGGAAAAAATCGCGATAATATCGCGATATTTTTAATCGCGGCGATTATCGCGATAATCGCCGACAAATCGCGCTAAACCCTAGCACTGTTCTGTAAAGATGGCGTATAATACCGTATGTCATTAATGCCTCGCCCCCAGGAGGGCGTATCACAAATCACGAGATCCATGTAGCACAGTGCAGTCGTAACTTGAGCTAGGAGTAAGCTCGATCGATAAGTGCGTTAGACTAGTGTGTGCATGTGCGCGCGCGCGACATGTACTCAACTAGCTGTTGTAATACGTGTGGTTTGTGTACAGGTATCAATACGTTGTTCTTTGCTTCTGGGTGCATGCAGCTGCAGCGTGTCTTGTTCTATAGGCTATAGCTAAATGCTTATCTTCGAACCAGTGCTAATGGAACACCGAATATAAAAAGGCAGAATGCCAATATTGTGTGCTTGCGTAGGACAAATGGTGTTCACTCTTCTATGAAACGGAACTCAAAAAGACTATGATCTACTTGTATACATGTAAGTGTCCATTAATATTGCAACTCTATACCGGTGTAGGTATTGCATTTAGCTGGGATGAATGAATTTGTGTTCTGTTTCTGTGTTGTGTATGTGTGCACACCATAATACAGTTTTGACCTACAATGCACCTAATACATTACAGCTGTAATAGCACAGATCCATGCATGTGGTGTTAGCGGGGTCGGGGCCATGTCTTCACGTTTGTCAGAATGTCTATATATGCAAGCCTTGTCATTGTTGGCTACATGTTTGTGTGTGTGAATGTGTATGTGTGCTTGTGTCCCTGTGAGTTGTGTGCATGTGTGAGGTGTCTGGTATGCTTGTATGTGCTGTGTGTATAGCTCGTAAGCTGTTTGTGCATGTGTATGTGTGCATGTGTATGGTGTCACATATTACAGTGCATGTGTGTGTGCCCAGGCCCTATATTGGAGGGGTCTAAAATAGGGCCTGGTGTCCACTGGCAAGGTCCTATAGCGCACATGTGCTAGAACAACAGCCTGGGACAAGGAAACAATAGAGCTTTTTAACAAGAGCTAACAACCACTTTCTATTAAGTACATATCTGAAGATGAAAGTGGACAGGACGGTGAACAGTTTCCTGTTCACCGTCCAAAGTGTAGATCTGATTGTATTTAACATGGGAAAAAAATTCACCTTTTTTTTCTTCATATTATGTACATGTAGTACTGTCTGAGTTTCTACACACCCTGGATTTAAGAAACAATGCTGAGCAGCTTCTCACCACGAAATGTGCTGCTCCAAAGAGACCTTGAAAGGCAGCTGGGCATTTGACTCAGGACTCTCCTCCATCTGAGCACCAAATTGGACTTTGTGCACAGATTATTAATGAACAGTACTGTGATTTTGCAATTACTATATTAATGCATTTCCAAGCAGAGGTTGAAATGAAATCATATATCAACAAACACACACACACCCAGAGTATGTGTACCTCATGTGCATGTCTAGATCATTATATCTTATGCATGAGATCATATGGTATCAAATGATCTTACAGCTGGTCAAAATAGAAACTTAGTACACAGCAAGCCATACATGTACATGGAAATAATGGGTGCATGAGCACATTCATTAGGAAGATCTCATTCTGGTTCTGGAATGTGACAGCAACTCTAACATTTTAGCCTTTATCCAGCGACAATCCATGCTCGGACATGGGAGCTATGCTATGCATGATATTACCACTGCAGTACAAGTAAGAAACACTAGACGTGCCCTCCCCCACTGCAAACATTACATGACCATGAACGAATATATACATTTTTAAAAGCATGCACTCCAAATTCAATATAATACATGCATATACATATCTTATTAAGCTTAATGTGGACAGCCACATTTTCTTAATACAATACCTGGACAAAATCAAATCTGGCTGAGTAATGAGTATATTTGACTTCAAAGTTATTAACAGATATATACATATAATTATAATATTATATAATATTATTTATATATAATATAATTATATTTTCATGAAGTGATATCTCTCAGTGATAATATATCCTTCATAGCTTATATTTACCTGAAGTGATATAGATATTTATTGATGTTCACCCCTCCCCCTAGCTGCAATGATATGCCCCCTACATGTTGTTATAGTGACACGATCCATCAACATTGCCATCCTATTCTACCTGTGACCCTGATGACTGTAAAATATTGTCTAAGGCATGGGTATAGTCAAGTAATATTATAAAAGACCCCTCCCCCTTAGCTGAAGTTATATGCCCACAAGTTTCATGTCCATCAACATTGCCATCCTACAAAACACCACATGTATATGTACATGTACATATATATGCTAAGGTATATTATGGACTACACAGCTTAAAAATTTCATATTGTATCAGCAGTGATGATATACTCAATATATCATCACTGCTACGTTATGTTTTGTCCCATCACTACTGATACATTATGAAAGTTTTAAGCTGTGTAGTAGGGAAAGGGTTTTTCCAATGCCCAAACCACATCTTAATGTCCTATGCTACATGTATCTTATATACCGCTTGTTGATATCTTATTTAGTAGTGTTGCCATGTCACTGAGGTACAAACAAAATTGATCTCATCTTTTTAAGCACAATTACAAGATTGCACAGCAAAATCTGTTCTTGAATACTGACAAATTGATTGCAGTTTTAGCTTGAGTGAGATTGTGAAATCTTTATCCTTCCTTCCTCCCTACCCTGGTGATCAGCTCCAATCTGCCAAAATGAATAACAACCAATTGTAATATTGGGTGACAACACACACATGCACACACGCACACACACATGCACACACACACACACACACACACACACACACACACACACACACACACACACACACACACACACACACACACACACACACACACTACAGTCGACATCCACCACTGGCACATGCACACAGACGTATTAGGAGTTTAGGATGAATAGTAGACTGTGAACTGCCCTCAGAGGATGGTCCCCTGCCACTCGAAGGATGGTCCCTACTGTGGTCCCCTGCTGCTCAGAGGATGGTCCCCTGCTGCTCAGAGGATGGTCCCCTGCTGCTCAGTAGATGGTCCCCTGCTGCTCAGTAGATGGTCCCCTGCTGCTCAGAGGATGGTCCCCTGCTGCTCAGAGGATGGTCCCCTGCTGCTCAGAGGATGGTCCCCTGCTGCTCAGAGGATGGTCCCCTGCTGCTCAGAGGATGGTCCCCTGCTGCTCAGAGGATGGTCCCCTGCTGCTCAGAGGATGGTCCCCTGCTGCTCAGAGGATGGTCCCCTGCTGCTCAGAGGATGGTCCCCTGCTGCTCAGAGGATGGTCCCCTGCTGCTCAGAGGATGGTCCCCTGCTGCTCAGAGGATGGTCCCCTGCTGCTCAAAGGATGGTCCCCTGCTGCTCAGTAGATGGTCCCCTGCTGCTCAGAGGATGGTCCCCTAATTTGGTCCCCTGCTGCTCAGAGGATGGTCCCCTTCCCCAGTATGGCTCCATCACACATCAGACCAGCATTTAACATGATACTACTTGAAAGGGCAATGTCAAAAGGTTGATATTCACTGAGCCCCTAAGATCCGCCAGTTCCATTGATGTTTTCCAGTAACCACGGCTACCATGGCAGCCATATACAACAGTGAACAGCACACCATGATGCACACAGCACTTGCGAAGGAGGGATGTGCCTTAGAACTACTGTGCCGTCCACTCACAAGTTCACACCTGCTCGTGGTCAACTCACAAGCAACTCGCGAGTGACTCACAATCTGTACTCACTTCGAGCAAGTTGAATGTACATGTATATTTGGAAGGAAAAAATCAAAGTTAATATAGCGCTTCTCGAACTAATAAATTGCTCACTAGAAACTACGTATAGTAAGTAGGAGACATAACAACACTTCGAACCACCAGGCCACCGTACTATAGCATACCAGTGCCATATATATATCCGTCTTACTGTGACAATCGAAGAGTCATTGTAAACCACTGCATGTTGCTTAGTTATGAATGGTTAATTTTAATATGAAATCAAATGCTTATATGTACATCTCTACACACACACCCTCCATCTCACCACTACACACACACACCCTCCATCTCACCACTACACACACACACCCTCCATCTCACCACTACACACACACACCCTCCATCTCACCACTACACACACACACCCTCCATCTCACCACTACACACACACACACCCTCCATCTCACACTACACACACACACCCTCCATCTCACCACTACACACACACACCCTCCATCTCACCACTACACACACACACCCTCCATCTCACCACTACACACACACACCCTCCATCTCACCACTACACACACACACACCCTCCATCTCACCACTACACACACACACCCTCCATCTCACCACTACACACACACACCCTCCATCTCACCACTACACACACACACCCTCCATCTCACCACTACACACACACCCTCCATCTCACCACTACACACACACCCTCCATCTCACCACTACACGTACACCCTCCATCTCACCACTACACACACACCCCCTCCATCTCACCACTACACACACACACCCTCCATCTCACCACTACACACACACACCCTCCATCTCACCACTACACACACACACCCTCCATCTCCCTACACCATCACTACACAATCCAGCACCGCAAATCAAATACATGTATGACTACATGTAGCAGGAGGAGGGCTATATTAAATCATTCAAAAGGAAGGTGGAAGCTGTTTGGGGACAATGTATCAATTGGGAGAAGGGGAGGGATAAACCAAACTTTACTAAGTACACATCCACTCACCTACATGTACACTGTAACAGTATGATAAAAACAGGCCATTTTTTTCCTGGTATGTGCTGACAGTGATAGTTATAACAAGCTGAACCCAGGAGTTTAGTATGACGTTGAAAACAGCAGTCCCTGTAGGTCAGTGCACAAGCATAGGGTTAACTTGTATACCTTGTCTCAATCCCTCACCCACACACATATTTGCATCTTCATCTCTCCTTTGGGACAATCTGGCCCAACCAACATTTCGACAATACCATGTCAAATGTCTTCCTAACTTTACATACATGTACATGTACACTCTAGCAGGCCCCAACAGGTTGCCATAATTCAAATAATCATGCACTGTCAGGACAATATGACCTCTCAAAGTGGTAGACCTTTTGTATTTTTTGTACTGTGCTTCCTCTTTTTGTACAAACTACAGCTGTTGCATCCTTGTAATCTACTCAAAAATTTTAGTATCAATAACATGCAGTTATTAAGTAGCTGAGTTTGCAGTCCCATCCATTTGTATGCATCAACTTCATAGCATGGGAAAGTGGTGTGGCAATAAAATCCCTGAATCAAGTTAGGCATTTCTAACAAACCACGAAGCCATACTGTATAAACTGTTTACATCAGCTGCTTGTTATCTTGGTGTGTAATATGACAACTTAGTTGCTGTGTTGCATCATCCCTTTGGATGTGTCAGGGTCAACAGATGTCTGCAAGTCACTGATGTGCAATGTTAAAATGTCTGGTGTGTTGGGATAGTGGAACAAATTGCTGGGACCTTGGGAGTGGAGAAATATCCTGGTGACTTCTTGCGGGGTATGTCACAAAAACAGACCATTCTCACAAGGACATTTCTCCACTCGCATGGTCCCAGCAGTTTGTATCACTATCTCAACACACCAGACATTTTAACATTGACTTGCAGACATCTGTTGACCCTAACACATCCAAGGGAAGATGCAACACTGACAAAACTCTGAAAAGATGGTGCACTACAAAGATAACAGTTAGCTGATCATCATGTAAACAGTTTATACAGTATGGCTTCATAGTTTGTCTTTGCCCCCCCTATGACAAAGAAGTGGCACACCAGTTTGAGGTCATATTGTTCCAACAATGCAAAATTAAAGATTGATCATTTGAATTTGGCAACCTGTTGGGGGCTGCTAGCAGCATGTAAAGTAAGGAAGAAGTTTGACATGGTAGTGCAAAATATGGGTACACTTGGGCCTTTCCCCTCTCTCAACTATCTCCACCTTCACCTTACCTCATTACAATTGTATACACACATCACCCTCTCCCTACACCCTTATATCTTCCTCTTTAGCCTCATATTCACGCAGCACACATCACTCCCTCCCTAACCCTAACTCCATTAGGGGTGTGTAAATTAGATGTGTGTGTGTCACTGTGATAAGGGAGTGTGTGCAGTGGGTGGATGTGCATGGGGTAGTCATGCTGTGAGGGGATTGCAATGTGGAAGGTGGGTGTACATTGGTGTGTACAAGAGGAGTGTGAAGACGACAAGGAGTGTATGTACAGTTGGATTGGTGTGTGCAGGGGATGTGCATATGGGTGAGTGACAAGGAGTCTGCAGTAATTTGTTACAAAAGCAAGTTATCATACACACCATGCACATGTCTTCCTTCAAGGGCTTTAATAAGAATTATCAATTATGAATCCCTCAATGGCAGTGTCGCAAAACACACTCTTCTGCACAATCCGCGTGGACAATAGGATTGTCTAACACTTAGTTTCACTCCCAAGTACTTACTTTATAATAAAGCGTCAACAGTTTTCCGCGGCCGCTTGACAGCGTCCATGTCAACGACAGCGTCTTAACGAAGAGATCCAAGCGCTAGTTGCATGGTTTGCATTAGAGCGCCGGCATTATAGCGTGTACTAGCGTATCAACTGATAAACTGATGAGACCGATTTTTAAAAATATTTCTCACATGCACACGATCGACAGGTGATAGCATCTAAATTAACTCAAAACAATAATTCCTACGTCTCCATATACAACTGCATGACTTTTGAGTTATTTAGTGTGGTATTACCACTTGCATTTACTGTTATGCCAAACTGTACGTGTTTTCCTGGTGTATGAGTTTACATGTAGTTGCCAAGTGGGTATGCTTGGCTTCTATTACGGTGTGGTGGTATATAGGAGTCTCAAGCAAGGTCACCTTGTAGGCCTATTTGACACATCCCTTATGACATGACTATTATAATAAACCATGCCAAACTGTTATCCTGGTGTATGAGCATAGTTATCAAGTGGGTATGGCATTGGGAAAAGCTTGGCTTCTGTTACAGTATAGTATAGAGGGGTCTCAAGTAAGGTCTGGGGACCTCGTAGGCCTTCCCTTACGACATACTGTTACAGTAAACCATGCCTAACTGTTCTCCTGGTGTCTGAATATATTTACCAATTAAGTGCCTTGGTACCTAAACACCAAAAACTGTTCTATCTATGTTCCTGAGTAGGGTAAGTCAGCTGATAAAATTTTTAAGTCAGTTGGGTTGTACCCTCATCTCTACTATATGTATTCACACCTATGTACGTTCAGATAAACATACTTAGATGGCCAGTGGGTATAGGGGCTTACTATGTAGGGCACATGTACACACACACACACACACACACACACACACAACACACACATGCCGGTGATCCAGCATATGGCTGCCGGGTAGCCACACTACAAAAACTTATGTTTCACCAGTGCACATGTGCCTCCGTCATAATGAAACTTATATGCATTTGCTGAGAGCCTTTTTATTATGATGATTCAAAAACATTAGACAACCTTGTTCAATATAACTGTGATGCATAAAAAATAATATTCACAAAAAGGCAATAAGATCAAACTACTGATTTTCACAATGTTTATATATAGCTTGTAATGTCAATGAGCACATCGTAGCTGAAGCATCCACCAGAAGGTCAGATTGGAGCCTATTGAGGGGAAGGAAGGAATAGAGCAGTAAATGAAAGGGCATACAGACAGTGTCACACATGTCACACACACCACATACACATGTGTGTGGAAAGGATGCTTTGTGTGGGAAGTAAGGCGCTGTGTGTGGAGAAAGGGTATCATCCCACCCACCTAAATCTGAATTGATATACTGGTTACCAAGTTTGCCTCAAAATGGCTGGCTGAAGTCTGATACTGGGAAAGTCAGTGTGCCCATTGAAAAGGGCATATTGGATAATGATCTAATAAGTGGGAAGGAGAGGATAAATGAAATGGCACATATGCCAATAATACAACATCAATGGATGGCATGGGCAACACACACACACACACACACACACACACACACACACACACACACACACACACACACACACACACACACACACACACACACACACACACACACACACACACACACACACACACACACGCAAATGAAATGGCATCCAGTGTCATCATGTGTGAAGGGTGCTTTGTGGGTGAAGGGTGTTGTGTGTGGGAAGTGTACACATTAATGTCTAATGTCCTGGGCTTGCTCTGAGGTGCATGTATGTACATCGCAAGGTACGCAAAGCAGAGTTTTTTTTTTGCATCCTAGTGAAGTTTGACTGCTTTACCACATTGTATAACACCCCGAAGCTTTGAAGGCCTAATACCTTTTGCTGCTCTTACAGCAACTCACCATAGTGGAGGTACGAGAAACTTCCAGTACATAAGTTAAAATATCCATTGTATGCCGTATAGTGTACCTCCACTGTGGCGAGTTGCTGTAAGAGCAGTGAAAGGTCTTAGGCCTTTTGCCCAAACAGATAAGGTCTTATGCAATGTGGCAAAGCAGTCGAACTTCTCTAGGATGCAAAAAAAACTCTGCTTTGCATACCTTGCGATGTACATACTTGCACCTCAGAGCAAGCCCAGGACATTAGACATTATTAATAACACATACACACACATGCACAAAAACACACACACTGATCTATTGATTAGCAAAAGGCAACCCCAAGTAAGCAGAGGTCATTGGACCAGTACAAACCACTCAGACAAGCTGGACTGATGGGGGATCATGGTGAGGGAGCACATATACCTCTCCACTTTCATGCAGTGCAGATTATTAACAGAAATGTTCAATGACTTATGCGTGCCCATACCCTTCCACTAATATCCCCCCCCCCCCCCCCCCCCCCCACTTCCCCTTCCCTTGCAGTGTGGAAGGATTGGGTTGAGAAGGTTGGTGTGTGTAGGGAAAGGGGTGGAAGAGGGTGGTGGGTATGGATCAGAAGTGTTACCAGGGAGAAGGGTGGCATGGATTGAAGTACATGTATCTAGGCATCATAATAAGTATGGATTCCCTTTTCGGTCCTCTCCTACAATGCACATCACATCAGCATAATGTCCGAATTGTACACCCCACCCACCTACATATACGAACACTGTACCCTGGGCATCTGGGTGACTTACAGAATGAAGATGAGGACAGGAAATACATTTGTAGTGTTACACATGTATCTCGAGATTTCCAATAGTCACATTCAGGGTGCTGTTTTGGACAAGCAGGTTTGGCTGCTGCCTGGTAGACAACATACATGTACAAGTAAATGATCAAACTCACCACCCCAGTACTTCTCCATTGTCCCAGTCTTCCGTACATACACACACCGTTTCACTACATGTAGGCCTACATGTAGGTAAAAACGTAAGAAAAGTAGTAAATGTAAGTAGACCAATGTGAGGTGAATGTGGAAATGTGCTTCGTGCATGTGTGTAGGCCTATGCAATAGCCCACGTGACAGTATTACTATATCTTACCCCATTTTAAAATCGTGATCGCTCCTCTGCTTTCGCGGTCTGAAACAGTGTTTGCCTTCATGCAGGTAGCGCACCAGCTCAAGCACCGGCTTACTAGTAGACATAGTTGGAGCACCGTATGCGGATAGCGTCTTCGCTGTGACACATGATACACATCACATAAACATATAGATCGACACAATATGCCTGCTCGTTTATCGCTTGCATACAGAGAATGTCTACATTTGTAGCGCGAACCGAGTCACCATCGATATGTGCTACGGCTACGTCCGCTCCCTCGTATAATAGTAACTGTTACATTGTAGTGGCTATACCGGCTACCAAGTATACGGAGAACCGGATTTAGTGGCCTATAATTGAGTTCCCTCTCCGACCAGCTCCATCTTTAATATTAGGGGATAATCCAGGCCTATTTTATTAATATTCCTAAAATAACAAATTTACTATCGTCCAAATACATGTAATTGGATATCATATCGTCATAGAATGGTTGTCATGACAATTGACTTGACACGTTTACGTCATTTCTGTCCGGCGATTAATCGCCATAATCGCCAACTATCGCGATATTATCGCGATTTTTTCCACCCGGGATATATATATATACGTAGGAGGGAGGGAGGGGAGGAGAGGGAAGGGGACAAGGGTGGGAGGAGAGGAGAGAGAGAGAAGTAACTCAGCCAACAGGAGCACAAGGTACTGAGGTGAGAGCAATAAGAGGAGCCACTTAGGACATGACATACCTGTACACACATACATCACACACCAATACACACACCCAACAACATACACACCGCACACACAAACACATGCACACACACAATAACCATGGGCTATATCCATCTCTGTAAAGACTGAAGCAATGAAAATGATGTAAGCAAATCCCAAGATATCATGTAGTACCCAGATGTAGCTGGAGGGGGAGGAGGTGGTAGGTGGGTGTGGCATCACCAGAGGTACACATAGACACCACATGTCCCCAGACCTACCTCTCAATGGCCCACCACACAACGAGGCCTACACACAGCACCAGAGTGATGAAGAACCTCGGGTCAGGCTGGTACCTAAGTATCCACAGCTTGTTCTCTGGTATCCTGGGGGGTGGAGCATCAGCCACGTGACTTGGAGGGAGGGTACCTAGTCCCCAGGCCTACCTCTACGTACGCATGAGTGGGATGAGGGCCACAAAGGGGGACAGGCAGTGGCACAGACTTACAGCAGCTCCAACACAGAACAGCCTAATCACAATGCAAACTACAATCCCATTGGTGGAAGCTTCCATCACAGCCCTCTCATAACAGAGGCTAAGTTCTCCCTAGGTGTAGTCAGCATTGTGACTGGTGTTGAGAACACCACAGCTGTTGCCATGGCAACCCACCCTAAAATCAACAAAGTGGTGTTTGTGTGATCAACAGAACACCAGGTGCTGAGTGAGGCTGGAGGGAGCCAAGCTGGAGGGAGCCAGGCTGGAGGGCGCCTGGCTGGAGGGAGCCAGGCTGGAGGGAGCCAGGCTGGAGGGAGCCAGGCTGGAGGGAGCCAGGCGGGAGGGAGCCAGGCTGGAGGGAGCCAGGCTGGAGGGAGCCAGGCTGGAGGGAACAGCCTGAAGAAGAAGAAGGTCACCACGATGCTGCACAAGTAAGGAGCAGACATTTTATCGAAAAGGTCACACTTGATGGCAAGTGCTCCACCATAAGCAGACATCAATTATGCTTGTAATAAGATCTGGTTGGATCAGCCCATACCTTACACATTTGTGGGGCAGTCAGTCTACAATAATTTTGTGAGCAAGAGTATTACAGAGGCGAGGAATTACCTCGGGGGTAATTTCAAGCGCACCAGTAACATTGTTGGCCCAAACAAACAACCTGTAATGTAGATTTTGATATTCAATGGCACTTTTCCTCGTCTCCCCAACAACGACCCCATGTGTGATATTAGCCAGCTCAATGACTGGCCAGAAGGATTTGATCCTGAAGAAATGGTCCAATTTGCGGACCGTTTTATGGAAAGATTGCACTGAACGTATAAGCAAGGTAATTAGAGGTCTCAACCTCGACATTAAGTTTCATATTGCTGACAATAGACCTTCTCCACAATGTTAATGTGCAGTTCCATTCACAAGAGCAGTATCAGAGTTTGATGATGAAAAGAAGGCTTATCAAGATGCAATAAAATATCGCATGGAGATTTGTAGAATAATGCATTACAATACAACGTGGGCGCACTAACTGATATCGATGATCAGTGTATAAAACTTCAAGAGGTGCTGAAGGATTCAGTATTTGGGGTATATGATGTTCTTCAAAAAAACCTTACTGAAGTGGTTGATTGGCATAAAATGCTGATTGAACAGGATGATACAATTGATGGCAATTTAATACTTGCTGATTATTTTGCGCAATGTGCTGAAGACAATGCAACAATTGCTTTGATGGAATACCTTAAAAACAATTATCCCAGCAAGAGAGTGGCATCAGTGGACTGGTTTAGCACTGAGTGGTCTGAAGATGGCACTATTGTACACAAGCCTCTCTGTGGGGTGTGTGCTATCAGATTTAAGGACCGTCTGGAGTTGCTCCTCCTCATGTCCTCACGGGTGAGTGTTTTAATAGCTTAAGTGGGGGGGGGGGGGGGGGGGGGGGGGTGCATCTTAAAGGACATGCAGGAACCTTAATAATACCACCCACCTTAAGCATGCCATGGTCACACTCATTATGGATGGGACTGGAATATACAAATGTGTAGGCCTGCCCTGTTTTTATGCTTTTTACTAGCCGTTAACCTCATAGGGTGCTTTTATTTCCACACACACTGCAGGACGTCAAGTGCAATAAGATCTTCATTGAAAACCGAATGTATGACTCCACAAGTAGGGCCACATATCCCATCATCAACCCCTCCACTGGGGACAAGATATGTGATGTTGCTATGGGCAACAAGGAGGTTGTGGACTTTGCTGTGGCTGCCGCCCACAAGGCCCTCCAGCCAGGCAGCCCATGGCACACCAGGCAGCCCATGGCACACCATGGAGGCATCAAAGAGGAGGGACCTTCTGAACAAGCTGGCTGACCTCATCGAGAGGGACAGTGAGTACCTCACCCACCTGGAGACTATGAACAGTGGAAGAGTGTGCAGCAAAGACCTCCCACGTGTGATCAAATACTACTGGGACTTTGCACAAACTATGAGTCAAAACACCCATGAGCCAGTGGGCATAGAGGGTCACATCATCTCTGGGGACTTCCCCCTCTTGAGGCAGGCCTGGGTATTGGGTTCCGCCCTGTGCAGAGGAAACATGGTCATATTGAAGCCAGCAGAGCAGACCCCTCTTAGCTCTCTCTCTATGTTGCCTCACTCACTGCAGAGGCAGGGTTTCCCCCTGGTGTGGTTAGCATTGTCCCTGGTGTTGGGTCCACTGTGGGTGATGATGCCATGGCAAAGAACCCTGACATCTTCCAAGGTCAACCCATGTATCCAAATTGATTGTAGATTCATATACATGTATAAACACACTGCATGTGCTATGTGATTTCATTCTTGTTGCTTACATGTATAGATTCGTTACATGCACCATTAAAATTTAATCTATTATGGCCTGCATGTGATTGAGCTATTTATAACTAGCAAAGTCAGTTAACAAAATAATTATTTTTGAAAGACTCTACTTCATGATCTAGGGGGAGGGGCTAGTAAACAGTTATAAAAGAGTGTCTTACATTAAAAATCATACATTCAACTGCGACACAACAGACATCACTACTGTCTACTGAACCAACAATGTCACTTTTGCTGCTCTGATGTAAGCAACTTTTCCTTCTCATCTTCTTTTATGTCACACCCCTCCTCCTCCCCCTTCCCATCACCTCCCTCCTGCACAGTCTCACTCTTCCCTTCAACATCACTCTTTGGGGCGTGTACTCTTCTGCGCTTACGACATAACCCTCTCTGCAGAGGGATCAGACATTGCCCTGTAAGTGGGCCTGTTAGCAGCATGGCACATGGCACTCACAAATGGCCTCCCAGTGAGGAACACACACAGCTCCCCAGACACCAGGGCAGTGACCAGCACACCAATCAGAATGCAGGGCACGAGGAAGAGCAGAGCTGGCTGGGCATGCTGCATCAAGTTCAGTGAAAGGAAGGTGGCAGCAAGCCCAATGATGTAACCTGCATTTCCACCAATCAGTTAATAGAGCCGGCTAAGCCTTGGAAATAGAAAGTAACACGGTGCTCACCAAAACATCCAACCATGTGATACAGTTTCAGTTTCCGATTCGGATGCATTTTCAGATCAAACTTGAGGCAGAGGGCAACAAATAGAGCTGGCACGGCCACATCCCCATAACCCAGGAGCATGTAAGGATGCAGGCCATACTGGCTGCACTTGGAGATGAGCAAGCTGGGGGCCAACTTTGGAACTGTGAAGACAATGGGAAGGGACTCCCCACTGGTCCTTAGGGAGCAGTCTGAGGACAGGCCTCCTCCCCCTCCCGTGGCCGCCTTCTCCATAACACTGACACCATCCTGTAGGTGTGGTTAGAGACATGAAAAATCCACCCCTTTATTCATGCTCCACCCCTTTCCACTTCAGATAGATCATCATTTACAATCTATATGTACTACGTTTCTATACAAGAAAGAAAATTAGATTACAGACTAAATTAATAACTTGCTACAGGACTTAATAACTGCAAACAACACTGGACAAATCTCTCTACTCTCCAAACACTTCCCCCTTCCACCCTCTCTCCACACCTCCCTCCCCTCCCTCCCCTCCCTCCCCTCCCTCCCCTCCCTCCCCTCCCCTCCCTCCCCTCCCTCCCCTCCCTCCCCTCCCCTCCCTCCCCTCCCTCCCCTCCCTCCCCTCCCCTCCCTCCCCTCCCCTCCCTCCCCTCCCCTCCCCTCCCTCCCCTCCCTCCCCTCTTTCCCCTCTCCTCCCTCCCTCCTACCTTAGTGAAGTATGGAGTGATGAAGACAGCCACAATATCATACAGACATAACACAGCCAACAGGAGCACAAGGTACTGAGGTGGAGGGAAGTGAGAGCAATAAGAGGAGCCACTTAGGACATGACATACCTCTACACACATACACAACACACCAATAACACACATCACACAACACACAATCTATATGACATACACACCACACACACATACACACACACATGCACACACACACACACAATACCCATGGGACTACATGTAAATCCATCTCTGACATTCTCTGTAAAGACTGATGCAATGAAAATGATGTAAGCAAATCCCAAGACATCGTGTAGTACCCAGATGTAGCTGGAGAGGGAGGAGGTGGTAGGTGGGTGTGGCTTCACCATGGGTACACACAGACACCACATGTCCCCAGACCTACCTCTCATTTCTCTCAATGGCCCACCACACAACGAGGCCTACACACTGCACCAGAATGATGAAGAACCTCGGGTCAGGCTGGTACCTAAGTATCTACAGCTTGTTCTCTGGTATCCTGGGGGTGGAGCATCAGTCACATGACATGACGGGAGGGGCACCTAGTCCCCAGGCCTACCTCCAGGTACTCAAGAGTGGGATGAGGGGGACAGGCAGTGGTACAGACTTTCAGCAGCTCCAACACAGAACAGACCAATCTCACAATGTAAAGTGCAATCCCATTGGTGGAAGCTTCCATCACACTGTCACACAATGACAAACACATTACACACAAACAGTACACATATATGGCTGATATACATTAAGGTTCTCAGGGGTGATCCATTTTTTTTTTCAAAAACACTAAGTTAGTATACTACATGTACACGTTCATTTAAATTTTTATGCATGATGTCCCCTGAGCTTGTACTGCCTTGATAGAGCATCACCCACATGTCACATATTAAGGCATGGCGTCCTAGTGATTCCAGAGTCCAAAGGTGTCCTAGGGGATCCAGAAAGTCAGCAACAAGCCTGTAAATTATTCTTTGAAAAATGGGAAATTATATGTACAAGTACATTTAAAATATTAGTCCCCAGCACTTGTACTGCCTGGATACCACGTCACCAACATGTTCACATGTTAAAGCAATGAAGTCATAGGGATTACAAAGGTGCCCTAGTGGATCCAGAGTCCAAAAATGCCCTAAGGGATCCAGAGAGTCAGCACCAAGCCCATTAATTAAAAATAAGTTGTCAGAAAATGGGAAATAGACTAGGAGGAAGGATGGGTAATGGAGACAGAGGTTAAACTACATGAAGCAGCAGGACTTGCTCCCATGTCCATGCTTGCACTGTCAGTAAACATATCCCAACCAAATGGGTGTAACTACTCCACTTCAAGTACTGGTCACACTAACTGATTCAACCACTTCACCTACCACGGTACGTCAGACTCCTTTTACACTCACACACATGCCACCAAAATACCACACCCACTGACACACTTACACACCCTGCGATCAACAACCTCCCCACATTGCCATGATGAAGTCCACCTCTCCACCAACCTCTGTAGACATCATTAGAAGCCTACCCGAGCTCACTATAGCCAGCTTTGGAGGGGAGGGAGGAGAGTCCATATCAAGCTACCACCTTATTATTAATCAAACACACACATAGCAGATTAAATTTCATCTTAGCTCGGAGCTTGGCTATATAGGTAGGTCTTGTGGATGCGGCATACATATTGGAGTACAGACATACATACACATTTGCTAGTGGTGCTCAGATGTCAGATTACCACACACACTGCAGACAATGTCAATAAATTCAAAGGCACTCACGTCAATAGCGAAGAGAAATGCCATGGAGTTAGATGATGACACTGACAGTTGGGCTGTTAAAAAATAAAACAATTGCGCTCTACAAAGCCGATCCTGAAAGTAAGGATCGATATGCTAGCACAGTAAGAAGGATAGAGGGATAGAGTGGAGGTGGGAAACCACTGAATGCAATTGGCCATCGCTATGGCATTGGTTGGCCATTGGTGACATTTATGGTTGGTTGGTAGGACCATTCCATTATAAGTGAGTTCCTGTAGTAACAGGAATGTCCTCCACAAATGCATGTCCTCTAGTGGCCCCCACCATAGCAAATCAGGTGCTGCTCATTCAGGCTGCACCCCACAAGTCATATCTAACATTGCCACAAGCACTTGTGTGGAGGTGTGCTTATGTGCTCGTGTCGAGATGTGCTTATGTGCTTGTCTAGAGGTGTGTTTATATGTGCTTGTGTGGTAGTGTGCTCAAGTGAAGATGTGCTTATATGTGCTTGTGTGGGGGTGTGTGGAGGTCGTGTGCAGTATTACAACAGTATCACTGTCACTGGCTTACCAATCGACAACAATGCGGGCCGCATAAGTTTCTATCTTGTAGGCTTACTAACGTAACTAGCGCATTTCCAGTAGTAGTACTAGCATAAACATATATTTCCTGTCGGTTGAAAGAATTGAATTAGACAGGAAATAAGCTCCCGTCTAAATGTGACGGATATGGTGATTGGATGGAAGGTGTGTGGTTTTATAAGGGAGTGTAAGGGTTATTGAGTCATTCTAAGCATTCTACAGCACGTCGTGTCCTGCAATTTTAACGGTGAATCATTAAAAATTAAACCGTTCAATATTCAATATACACAGCCAACCCTTACCAATATCGGCTCAAGGATGATAAACACAAAAACCTTGGTACAATAATGATATGAAACATGACCCAATACTGATAAATTATCTTTTTTGGGTCAATGTTGATATAGCAACATGGAGCAGGTTGATAAAATCCTGGAACAATATCTGAATATCATGTTTACATAAACCATGATATCAATATTGCTTCAATAATGCAATGGCATGATGTACATACATACATGTATATATCTATTAATTTAAAAATTATTGTTTCCAATGCCTAAAATTTATTAATTTGACGGGCATGCACGGCCATTCCTCCGTCAGCAGCACAGCTGCAAGTGTGTAAAGAGATCGCTCGCTCTGCCATCGTTACGTATGGTCTCTACTGAAAGCGTCTACAGTGACTACACATGATGAAGGTTGTTGGAAGCTTCGATCTATACATGGAGCCGTTTCACAGATTTGTTGTTTGCGACTATTAGTATGTCGCGCTGTTCTCTGTGTGAATCGGTAAGCGAGTGATTGTGTCGGTCTCTTTTCGGTTTAGTGGTATTTCACTTGCCAAGTTCCTTGAATTCGCTCATCTTGTACCTCTTATTAGAGCGCATCTGCACCGTGTGATCTGATTGAGGGTACTAATAGTGACGGCCCGTGGGGAAGAATTGGTAAAAAAAGGAAAAAGCGATGGAGATAGACAGGTTATATGAGGACGAGGTGTTGTCTTTGAGTTGGATGCTGGCCAGAGGTATATCTCTGGTGTGGCTAAGTGCGTTAAGAACATATAGGCCTATCATTTATTCACACAGGCTAATTCATCATCAAAACACCAGTGCGCTTGGTGTTGTCATTTATGGAGTCTTGCAACTTGGATGCGTGTGGCTACGTGAGTACTAGTGGACTTGATAACAGCATTTATTTTGTGCAATTCACACAGGCTAACTTTTGGATATCAAAACAACAGTGCGCTGGAGTCTTGCAACATGGATGTGTGTGGCTTTTGGATATCAAAACACCAGTGTGCTTGGTGTTGTCATTTATGGAGTCCTGCAACTTGGATGTGTGTGGCTACGTGAGTTGACTTGATAACATTTATTTTGTTGCAATTCACACAGGCTAACTCTTTTGGATATCACAAAACACCAGTGCGCTTGGTGTTGTCGTCGTGACTTGGATGTGAGTTGAATTAATAATGGTAAATATCCAGGGTGTTGATTTGTCTTACAGCTTTCCAAATGACCAGTGACACTGCAAGGTATGTGAACATTCGTTGGTGGTAATGCTTCTGCTATCCAGCACAGGGTTGTACACAGACCATCAAGGCTGTTGAGTGGATGCAAAGTATCCGTCCATTGCTCCGGTGGAGTATGCTACTTCGAGGACATGGTGATCGCAGTGAGAGAGAACAGAACAAGGGATTCAATAGAATAGTTTATTATTGTGATGCAATCTGTATTGTTTTAATAAAAATTTTGAATGCCTAAAAAGGAGGTAATATTGATGCCTTAAAAGGTAATATGCACTTGGGCCAATATTGTAATAACAGCATTGGGCCAATACTTTTGGTATATCATGCTTGGCACAATACTGCTATCATGGTTGGATCAACACTTTATCAATGTTATATCAATATTGCGTACACATGTTTGGGTCATGTTCCCCTAAATCATTGAACCAATGCTGATACCCATGTTGCCTACCCAAGGATGATATCATCTTGATCCAATAATGCGTCAATATTGGTCCAATTATTGATTTCTCGCTGTGTACGCGATAATCTATCCTTTTAGAGAGCGCCTTTGCATCGTAAGGTATGTTCATTGACAGTACTATAGTTCTATCCAATACGATGGTACTACAAATTATATCTGTCCACCCTGGCTATTTTATCTCAGAAAAACCTCGCAGTACCGGGCCGGGAGTAGTTCACGTGAGACATATGTGTTTAGCTACACCATAGACGTACAAAAAATGTCTAAATAATCTATGGCTACACTCAGCGTCAGATCGGATGCACGTACCTGTTTTAAAGAACTGGTACTCACACAAGATTATACAGAATAGCACGCATGCATCTGTGTTCCTGATTACGTTGATACGCTCGTTTAAACACCGGCCATTTTTCCAATCCCTCACTAGCTAGTCATTGCACACATGTGCCACCAGTGCTTAGTACATATAGTGTTGCTGCTTTTCAGGGTCATGGAAACACTTATGGCAGCTCATTTCCAATCCCTCTGTGCATTATCTCTGCTACCCTCTAATATTTGCTGCTCATAAATGTTATGGTTGCAGAAGTGCATTATGCATGAAAACGTAACACTTTAGACCTGTGACGTTAGTGCATAGTTCAGATATTTTTGGGCAATCAGATCTTCATAACAAATTATTCAGTCTGCAGGTAAAAATGGCTTCAGGTCGACGACCTCATCAGTGTCAAGAATGTGGAAAGGCATTTTCACGACAGTCAAATTTGAAAACTCACATCTTCACTCATACTAGAGAGAAGCCACATCAGTGTCAAGAATGTGGAAAGGCATTTTCACAACAGTCACATCTGAAAACACACATGCTCACTCATACTGGAGAGAAGCCACATCAGTGTCAAGAATGTGGAAAGGCATTTTCACAACAGTCACATCTGAAAATACACATGCTCACTCATACTGGAGAGAAGCCACATCAGTGTCAAGAATGTGGAAAAGCATTTTCGCTACAGTCAAATCTGAAAACACATATGCGCACTCATACTACAGAGAAGCCACATCCGTGTCAAGAATGTGGAAAGGCATTTTCACAACAGTCACATCTGAAAATACACATGCTCACTCATACTGGAGAGAAGCCTCATCAGTGTCAAGAATGTGGAAAAGCATTTTCGCTACAGTCAAATCTGAAAACACATATGCGCACTCATACTAGAGAGAAGCCACATCCGTGTCAAGAATGTGGAAAGGCATTTTCACAACAGTCACATCTGAAAATACACATGCTCACTCATACTGGAGAGAAGCCTCATCAGTGTCAAGAATGTGGAAAAGCATTTTCGCTACAGTCAAATCTGAAAACACACATGCGCACTCATACTAAAGAGAAGCCACATCCGTGTCAAGAATGTCGAAAGGCATTTTCACAACGGTCAAGTCTTAAAGATCACATGCTCACTCATACTGGAGAGAAGCCACATCAGTGTCAAGAATGTGGAAAGGCATTTTCACAACGGTCAAGTCTTAAAGATCACATGCTCACTCATACTGGAGAGACACCATATCAGTGTCAAGAATGTGGAAAGGCATTTTATCGACAGTCACATCTGAAAGAACACATGCTCACTCATACTGGAGAGAAGCCTCATCAGTGTCAAGAATGTGGAAAAGCATTTTCGCTACAGTCAAATCTGAAAACACATATGCGCACTCATACTAGAGAGAAGCCACATCCGTGTCAAGAATGTGGAAAGGCATTTTATCGACAGTCACATCTGAAAGAACACATGCTCATTCATACTGGAGAGAAGCCTCATCAGTGTCAAGAATGTGGAAAAGCATTTTCGCTACAGTCAAATCTGAAAAGACATATGCGCACTCATACTAGAGAGAAGCCTCATCAGTGTCAAGAATGTGGAAAGGCATTTTCACTACAGTCATATCTGCAAAGACACATGCGCACTCATAATGGAGAGAAGATTTACAGATGTTTCTGTAAAAGGTCATTTAAAAGCTCAGATGCATTGAAGGCCCACTGCAGGACTCATACTGGTGAGAGGTTGAGGTGCAGCAACAGTGGATGTACCAAATCTTACCTATACAAGAAGAGTTTGGTTTACCATCTTAAGTCATGTCTTGTGTAACCAATTCAAATTTGCTAATGTTCATTGTAAGTATTTTGTATACTTCAGAAGTGCAGGGGCGGCGGAAGGTATTTTCAAGTGGGGGGGTAAGTCTATGAATATATAATGAGTGGGCGTGGTAGATAGTGGTTGCGCACATGAAAATGAACTGCTTGTTGAGTAGCTACTTAACGGTTCACACTTTTATTATCATCCGATACCAGTTCTCTTTGGTTATAATGTACAACACGGTTAGTTACGGCTAATAATAATTATACTCGGTAAAGTTGGGGGGGGTAGATACCCCCCTACCCCCCCCCCCTCCCCGGTTCCGCCGCCGCTGAAGTGTGAAGTGTTCTAAGCTTTGATATGCATGACGTTCTGTTACCTAGGCCAAATTCATCTAGGGACAACCTAGAATACTGCTTGATGGAGGAGGGGCCAGCAGCTTGAGGGCATCACAAAGCCTTTGTGGTCCCTGAGGAGAAGGGCACAGGCCTGGGGAGGAGGAGAGGGAAGGTTACCAGTATGAATCCCATGGGCCTTAATAGGGCTCGTCAATCTACTGGTTGGCCTGCATGTACATGTATGCTAGTGACAAGTGCCCCTTTACCCTATACCACATCAAGTACCGTCTGCTCACTGAGAAAATGTAATGTGCTTTTCCAAATTTGCCGCGATGTCATGATGCAAGAAAACCTGCAACTACTGACCAATAATGATCTACCTTGGGGTACAAATTCCTGGTACCTCATTACAAGAGAACAAATTAAGGTATGGATGGGCATCACAGAGCCTTTCTGGTCTTGCAGTTGTTTAGTTCAAAGTCACGTCACTTGACATTTCTCAGTGAGGAAAAGGTACTTGAGATGGGGCAGGGGCCAATTGCAACCAGTAGATTGACTAGCCTTAATTGTTAAGGACCACTAACCAGGCCTATGTCCTCCTCAGGGACAACAAAGGCTTTGTGATGCCCTCAAGGTACCCCTCCTCCATCAAGCAGTGTCCTCACATGGAGAGTGGTACATCTTATATTTCTTCAGCCACCTGTGAACAGCTCACCACTGTGGTCATGCACTACCAGCTACACATAGGGCGAGACAGATCTTTGATAGAGATAACAGACAAGTGGACACGCACATAACACACACCAATATAAATACAGATAGTTAAAATCTATTAATGGGCATGCTGCATCAAGTTCAGTGAAAGGAAGGTGGCAGCAAGCCCAATGATGTAACCGGCATTTCCACCAATCAGTTAATGGAAGCTGGCTAAGCCTTGGAAATAGAAAGTAACACCATGCATACCAAAACACCCAACCATGTGATACAGTTTCAGTTTCAGTTTCCGATTTGGATGCATTTTCAGATCAAACTTGAGGCAGAGGGCAACAAATAGAGCTGGCACGGCCACATCCCCATAACCCAGGAGCATGTAAGGACGCAGGCCATACTGGCTGCACTTGGAGATGAGCAAGCTGGGGGCCAACTTTGGAACTGTGAAGACAATGGGAAGGGACTCCCCACTGGTCCTTAGGGAGCAGTCTGAGGACAGGCCTCCTCCCCCTCCCGTGGCCGCCTTCTCCATAACACTGACACCATCCTGTGGGTGTGGTTAGAGACATGAAAATTCCACCCCTTTATTCATGCTCCACCCCTTTCCACTTCAGATAAATCATCATTTATGTGTACATGTTATTGCACTACGTTTATGGTACAAGAAATTAATAACTTGCTACAGGACCTAATAACTGTAAACAACACTGGACAAATCTCTCTCTATGTCTGTATGATATTGTGGCTGTCTTCATCACTCCATACTTCACTAAGGTAGGAGGGAGGGAAGGGAGGAGAGGGAAGGGGACAAGGGTGGGAGGAGAGGAGAAGAGAGAGAAGTAACTCAGCCAACAGGAGCACAAGGTACTGAGGTGAGAGCAATAAGAGGAGCCACTTAGGACATGACATACCTGTACACACATACATCACACACCAATACACACACCCAACAATACACACACCACACACACAAACACATGCACACACACAGGGCTATATCCATCTCTGTAAAGACTGAAGCAATGAAAATGATGTAAGCAAATCCCAAGACATCATGTAGTACCCAGATATAGCTGGAGGGGGAGGAGGTGGTAGGTGGGTGTGGCTTCACTCTGGGTACACACAGACATCACATGTCCCCAGACCTACCTCTCAATGGCCCACCACACAACGAGGCCTACACACAGCACCAGAGTGATAAAGAACCTCGGGTCAGGCTGGTACCTAAGTATCCACAGCTTGTTCTCTGGTATCCTGGGGGGTGGAGCATCAGTCACGTGACTTGGAGGGAGGGGTACCTAGTCCCCAGGCCTACCTCTAGGTACGCATGAGTGGGATGAGGGCCACAAAGGGGGACAGGCAGTGGCACAGACCTACAGCAGCTCCAACACAGAACAGCCCAATCACAATGTAAACTACAATCCCATTGGTGGAAGCTTCCATCACAGCCCTCTCATAACAGAGGCTAAGTTCTCCCTAGGTGTAGTCAACATTGTGACTGGTGTTGAGAACACCACAGCTGTTGCCGTGGCAACCCACCCTAAAATCAACAAAGTGGTGTTTGTGTGATTAACAGAACACCAGGTGCAGAGTGAGGCTGGAGGGAGCCAGGCTGGAGGGAGCCAGGCTGGAGGGAACAGCCTGAAGAAGAAGAAGGTCACCATGATGCTGCACAAGTAAGGAGCAGACATTTTATCGAAAATGGCAAGTGCTCCACCATATTTTTTGTCTTTGCTGATGCAGAAGTCAATAATGCTGTTAAGAAGATCTGGTTTGCTCTTAGATTTGTATTAAGCAAGGATCAACCCATACCTTACACATTTGTGGAGCAGTCAGTCTACAATAATTTTGTGAGCAAGAGTATTACAGAGGCGAGGAATTACCTCGGGGGTAATTTCAAGCGCACCAGTAACATTGTTGGCCCAAACAAACAACCTGTAATGAAGATTTTGATGTTCAATGGCCCTTTTCC
Source organism: Spongilla lacustris (assembly GCA_949361645.1). Classification (NCBI taxonomy): domain Eukaryota; kingdom Metazoa; phylum Porifera; class Demospongiae; order Spongillida; family Spongillidae; genus Spongilla; species Spongilla lacustris. Next base: position 15,424,237 of record OX442417.1, read on the forward strand.
TTGTCTCCCCACAACCCCATGTGTGATATTAGCCAGCTCAATGACTGGCCAGAAGGATTTGATCCTGAAGAAATGGTCCAATTTGCGGACCGTTGTATGGAAAGATTGCACTGAACGTATAAACAAGGCAATTAGAGGTCTCAACCTCGACATTAAGTTTCATATTGCTGACAATAGACCTTCTCCACAATGTTAATGTGCAGTTCCATTCACAAGAGCAGTATCAGAGTTTGATGATGAAAAGAAGGCTTATCAAGATGCAATAAAATATCGCATAGAGATTTGTAGAATAATGCATTACAATACAACGTGGGCGCACTAACTGATATCGATGATCAGTGTATAAAACTTCAAGAGGTGCTGAAGGATTAAGTATTTGGGGTATATGATGTTCTTCAAAAAAACCTTACTGAAGTGGTTGATTGGCATAAAATGCAGATTGAACAGGACGATACAATTGATGGCAACTTAAGACTTGCTGATTATTTTGCGCAATGTGCTGAAGACAATGCAACAATTGCTTTGATGGAATACCTTAAAAACAATTATCCCAGCAAGAGAGTGGCATCAGTGGACTGGTTTAGCACTGAGTGGTCTGAAGATGGCACTATTGTACACAAGCCTCTCTGTGGGGTGTGTGCTATCAGATTTAAGGACCGTCTGGAGTTGCTCCTCCTCATGTCCTCACGGGTGAGTGTTTTAATAGCTTAAGTGGGGGGGGGGGGGGGGGGGGGGGGGGTGCATCTTAAAGGACATGCAGGAACCTTAATAATACCACCCACCTTAAGCATGCCATGGTCACACTCATTATGGATGGGACTGGAATATACAAATGTGTAGGCCTGCCCTGTTTTTATGCTTTTTACTAGCCGTTAACCTCATAGGGTGCTTTTATTTCCACACACACTGCAGGACGTCAAGTGCAATAAGATCTTCATTGAAAACCGAATGTATGACTCCACAAGTAGGGCCACATATCCCATCATCAACCCCTCCACTGGGGACAAGATATGTGATGTTGCTATGGGCAACAAGGAGGTTGTGGACTTTGCTGTGGCTGCCGCCCACAAGGCCCTCCAGCCAGGCAGCCCATGGCACACCATGGAGGCATCAAAGAGGAGGGACCTTCTGAACAAGCTGGCTGACCTCATCGAGAGGGACAGTGAGTACCTCACCCACCTGGAGACTATGAACAGTGGAAGAGTGTGCAGCAAAGACCTCCCACGTGTGATCAAATACTACCGGGACTTTGCACAAACTATGAGTCAAAACACCCATGAGCCAGTGGGCATAGAGGGTCACATCATCTCTGGGGACTTCCCCCTCTTGAGGCAGGCCTGGGTATTGGGTTCCGCCCTGTGCAGAGGAAACACGGTGATATTGAAGCCAGCAGAGCAGACCCCTCTTAGCTCTCTCTATGTTGCCTCACTCACTGCAGAGGCAGGGTTTCCCCCTGGTGTGTTTAGCATTGTCCCTGGTGTTGGGTCCACTGTGGGTGATGCCATGGCAAAGAACCCTGACATCTTCCAAGGTCAACCCATGTATTCAAATTGATTGTAGATTCATATACATGTATAAACACACTGCATGTGCTATGTGATTTCATTCTCCCCTCCCTCCCCTCCCCTCCCCTCCCTCCCCTCCCCCTCCCTCCCCTCCCCTCCTTCCCCTCCCCTCCCCTCCCCTCCCTCCCCTCCCCTCCCTCCCCTCCCCTCCCTCCCCTCCCCTCCCTCCCCTCCCCTCCCTCCCCTCCCTCCCCTCCCTCCCCTCCCTCCCCTCTTTCCTCTCTCCTCCCTCCCTCCTACCTTAGTGAAGTATGGAGTGATGAAGACAGCCACAATATCATACAGACATAACACAGCCAACAGGAGCACAAGGTACTGAGGTGGAGGGAAGTGAGAGCAATAAGAGGAGCCACTTAGGACATGACATACCTGTACACACATACACAACACACCAACAACACACATCACACACATCACACAACACACAATCTATATGACATACACACCACACACACATACACACACACACACAATACCCATGGGACTACATGTATATCCATCTCTGACATTCTCTGTAAAGACTGATGCAATGAAAATGATGTAAGCAAATCCCAAGACATCGTGTAGTACCCAGATGTAGCTGGAGAGGGAGGAGGTGGTAGGTGGGTGTGGCTTCACCATGGGTACACACAGACACCACATGTCCCCAGACCTACCTCTCATTTCTCTCAATGGCCCACCACACAACGAGGCCTACACACTGCACCAGAATGATGAAGAACCTCGGGTCAGGCTGGTACCTAAGTATCTACAGCTTGTTCTCTGGTATCCTGGGGGTGGAGCATCAGTCACGTGACATGACGAAAGGGGCACCTAGTCCCCAGGCCTACCTCCAGGTACTCAAGAGTGGGATGAGGGGGACAGGCAGTGGTACAGACTTTCAGCAGCTCCAACACAGAACAGACCAATCTCACAATGTAAAGTGCAATCCCATTGGTGGAAGCTTCCATCACACTGTCACACAATGACAAACACATTACACACAAACAGTACACATATATGGCTGATATACATTAAGGTTCTCAGGGGTGATCCATTTTTTTTTTCAAAAACACTAAGTTAGTATACTACATGTACAAGTTCATTTAAATTTTTATACATGATGTCCCCTGAGCTTGTACTGCCTTGATAGAGCATCACCCACATGTCACATATTAAGGCATGGCGTCCTAGTGATTCCAGAGTCCAAAGGTGTCCTAGGGGATCCAGAAAGTCAGCAACAAGCCTGTCAATTATTCTTTGAAAAATACGAAATTATATGTACAAGTACATTTAAAATATTAAAATGATGTCCCCTGCACTTGTACTGCCTGGATACCACGTCACCAACATGTTCACATGTTAAAGCAATGAAGTCATAGGGATTACAAAGGTGCCCTAGTGGATCCAGAGTCCAAAAATGCCCTAAGGGATCCAGAGAGTCAGCACCAAGCCCATTAATTAAAAATAAGTTGTCAGAAAATGGGAAATAGACTAGGAGGAAGGATGGGTAATGGAGACAGAGGTTAAACTACATGAAGCAGCAGGACTTGCTCCCGTGTCCATGCTTGCACTGTCAGTAAACATATCCCAACCAAATGGGTGTAACTACTCCACTACAAGTACTGGTCACACTAACTGATTCAACCACTTCACCTACCACGGTACGTCAGACTCCTTTTACACTCACACACATGCCACCAAACTACCACACCCACTGACACACTTACACACCCTGCGATCAACAACCTCCCCACATTGCCATGATGAAGTCCACCTCTCCACCATCCTCTGTAGACATCATTAGAAGCCTACCCGAGCTCACCATAGCGAGCTTTGGAGGGGAGGGAGGAGAGTCCATATCAAGCCACCACCTTATTATTAATCATACACACACATAGCAGATTAAATTTTATCTTAGCTCGGAGCTTGGCTATATAGGTAGGTCTTGTGGATGCGGCATACATATTGGAGTACAGACATACATACACATTTGCTAGTGGTGCTCAGATGTCCGATTACCACACACACTGCAGACAATGTCAATAAATTCAAAAGCACTCACGTCAATAGCGAAGAGAAATGCCATGGAGTTAGATGATGACACTGAAAGTTGTGCTGTTAAAAAATAAAACAATTGCGCTCTACAAAGCCGATCCTGAAAGTAAGGATCGATATGCTAGCACAGTAAGAAGGATAGAGGGATAGAGTGGAGGTGGGAAACCACTGAATGCAATTGGCCATCGCTATGGCATTGGTTGGCCATTGGTGACGTTTATGGTTGGTTGGTAGGACCATTCCATTATAAGTGAGTTCCTGTAGTAACAAGAATGTCCTCCACAAATGCATGTCCTCTAGTGGCCCCCACCAGAGCAAATCAGGTGCTGCTCATTCAGGCTGCACCCCACAAGTCATATCTAACATGGTCACAAGCATTTGTGTGGAGGTGTGCTTATGTGCTCGTGTGGAGATGTGCTTATGTGCTTGTGTAAAGGTGTGTTTATATGTGCTTGTGTGGAAGTGTGCTTGAGTGGAGGTGTGTTTATGTGCTTGTGTGGTAGTGTGCTCATGTGCTTGAGTGAAGATGTGCTTATGTGCTTGTGTGGAGGTGTGTGGAGGTCGTGTGCAGTATTACAACAGTAACACTGTCACTGGCTTACCCATCGACAACAATGCGGCCGCATAAGTTCCTATCTTGTAGGCCTACTAACGTAACTAGCGCATTTCCAGTAGTAGTACAAGCATAAACTAGGCCTAGTATGCATGCATGTATGATGCTGATGGTTAATTCGAACGGGTTTACACATCAATTAATTTTAACGGTGAATCATAAACCGTTCAATATACCATATATATACGTACGTATGCGATCAATTCTATTATAATAATCTATCCTTTTAGAGAGCGCGCGCTAGAGCCGGTGCATCGTAAGGTATGTTCATTGACAGTACTATAGTTCTATCCAATACGATGGTACTACAAATTACATCTGTCCACCCTGGCTATTTTATCTCAGAAAAACCTCGCAGTACCGGGCCGGAAGGAGTTCACGTGAGACATGTGTGTTTAGCTACACCATAGACAAAGAATGTCTAAATAATCTGTGGCTACACTCAGCGGCAGATCGGATCCACGTACCTGTTTTAAAGAACTGGTACTCACACAGGATTATACAGAATAGCACGCATGAATCTGTGTTCCTGATTACGTTGATACGCTCGTTTAAACACAGGCCATTTTTCCAATCCCTCACCAGCTAGTCATTGTACATGTGTCACCAGGGCTTTGTACATATAGTGTTGCTGCTTTTCAGGGTCATGGAAATACTTATGGCAGCGCATTTCCAATCCCTCTGTGCATTATCTCTGCTACCCTCTAATATTTGTTGCTCATAAATGTTATGGTTGCAGAAGTGCATTATGCATGAAAACGTAACACTTTAGACCTGTGACGTCTGTGCATAGTTCAGATATTTTTGGGCAATCAGATTTTCATAACAAATTATTGAATCTGCAGGTAAAAATGGCTTCAGGTCGACGACCTCATCAGTGTCAAGAATGTGGAAAGGCATTTTCCCAACAGCCAAATCTGAAAAGACACATACTCACTCATACTGGAGAGAAGCCATATCAGTGTCAAGAATGTGGAAAGGCATTTTCACAACAGTCAAATCTGAAAACACACATGCTCACTCATACTAGAGAGAAGCCACATCAGTGTCAAGAATGTGGAAAGGCATTTTCACGACAGTCAAATCTGAAAACACACATGCTCACTCATACTAAAGAGAAGCCACATCAGTGTCAAGAATGTGGAAAGGCATTTTCACAACAGTCAAGTCTTAAAGATCACATGCTCACTCATACTGGAGAGAAGCCACATCCGTGTCAAGAATGTGGAAAGGCATTTTCACTACAGTCATATCTGCAAAGACACATGCTCACTCATTTTGGAGAGAAGATTTACAACTGCTTCTGTAAAAGATCATTTGCAAGCTCACGTGCATTGAAGGCCCACTGCAGGATTCATACTGGTGAGAGGTTGAAGTGCAGCAACAGTGGATGTACCAAATCTTACCTACATAAGAAGAGTTTGGACTGCCATCTTAAGTCATGTCACATGTAGCCAATTCGAATTTTATAATGTTCATCATTGTAGGTATTTTGTATGCTTCAGACGTGTGAAGTGTTCTAAGCTTTGATATGCATGACGTTCTGTTACCTAGGCCAAATTCATCTAGGGACAACCTAGAATACTGCTTGATGGAGGAGGGGCCAGCAGCTTGAGGGCATCACAAAGCCTTTGTGGTCCCTGAGGAGAAGGGCACAGGCCTGGGGAGGAGGAGAGGGAAGGTTACCAGTATGAATCCCATGGGCCTTAATAGGGCTCGTCAATCTACTGGTTGGCCTGCATGTACATGTATGCTAGTGACAAGTGCCCCTTTACCCTATACCACATCAAGTACCGTCTGCTCACTGAGAAAATGTAATGTGCTTTTCCAAATTTGCCGCGATGTCATGATGCAAGAAAACCTGCAACTACTGACCAATAATGATCTACCTTGGGGTACAAATTCCTGGTACCTCATTACAAGAGAACAAATTAAGGTATGGATGGGCATCACAGAGCCTTTCTGGTCTTGCAGTTGTTTAGTTCAAAGTCACGTCACTTGACATTTCTCAGTGAGGAAAAGGTACTTGAGATGGGGCAGGGGCCAATTGCAACCAGTAGATTGACTAGCCTTAATTGTTAAGGACCACTAACCAGGCCTATGTCCTCCTCAGGGACAACAAAGGATTTGTGATGCCCTCAAGGTACCCCTCCTCCATCAAGCAGTGTCCTCACATGGAGAGTGGTACATCTTGTATTTCTTCAGCCGCCTGTGGACAGCTCACCACTGTGGTCATGCACTACCAGCTACACATAGAGGGAGACAGATCTTTGATAGAGAAAACAGACAAGCGGACGCACACATAACACACACCAATATGAATACAGATAGTTAAAATCTATAAATGGGCATGCTGCATCAAGTTCAGTGAAAGGAAGGTGGCAGCAAGCCCAATGATGTAACCTGCATTTCCACCAATCAGTTAATGGAAGCTGGCTAAGCCTTGGAAATAGAAAGTAACACCATGCATACCAAAACACCCAACCATGTGATACAGTTTCAGTTTCAGTTTCAGTTTTTGATTTGGATGCATTTTCAGATCAAACTTGAGGCAGAGGGCAACAAATAGAGCTGGCACGGCCACATCCCCATAACCCAGGAGCATGTAAGGACGCAGGCCATACTGGCTGCACTTGGAGATGAGCAAGCTGGGGGCCAACTTTGGAACTGTGAAGACAATGGGAAGGGACTCCCCACTGGTCCTTAGGGAGCAGACTGAGGACAGGCCTCCTCCCCCTCCCGTGGCCGCCTTCTCCATAACACTGACACCATCCTGTGGGTGTGGTTAGAGACATGAAAACTCCACCCCTTTATTCATGCTCCACCCCTTTCCACTTCAGATAAATCATCATTTATGTGTACATGTTATTGCACTACGTTTATGGTACAAGAAATTAAAAACTTGCTACAGGACCTAATAACTGCAAACAACACTGGACAAATCTCTCTCTATGTCTGTATGATATTGTGGCTGTCTTCATCACTCCATACTTCACTAAGGTAGGAGGGAGGGAAGGGAGGAGAGGGAAGGGGACAAGGGTGGGAGGAGAGGAGAAGAGAGAGGAGTAACTCAGCCAACAGGAGCACAAGGTACTGAGGTGAGAGCAATAAGAGGAGCCACTTAAGACATGACATACATCACACACCAATACACACACCCAACAATACACACACCACACACACAAACACATGCACACACACAATAACCATGGGCTATATCCATCTCTGTAAAGACTGAAGCAATGAAAATGATGTAAGCAAATCCCAAGACATCATGTAGTACCCAGATGTAGCTGGAGGGGAGGAGGTGTTAGTGGGTGTGGCTTCACCAGGGGTACACATAGACACCACATGTCCCCAGACCTACCTCTCAATGGCCCACCACGCAACGAGGCCTACACACAGCACCAGAGTGATGAAGAACCTCGGGTCAGGCTGGTACCTAAGTATCCACAGCTTGTTCTCTGGTATCCTGGGAGGTGGAGCATCAGTCACGTGACTTGGAGGGAGGGGTACCTAGTCCCCAGGCCACAAAGGGGGACAGGCAGTGGTACAGACTTACAGCAGCTCCAACACAGAACAGCCCAATCACAATGTAAACTACAATCCCATTGGTGGAAGCTTCCATCACAGCCCTCTCATAACAGAGGCTAAGTTCTCCCTAGGTGTAGTCAACATTGTGACTGGTGTTGAGAACACCACAGCTGTTGCCGTGGCAACCCACCCTAAAATCAACAAAGTGGTGTTTGTGTGATCAACAGAACACCAGGTGCTGAGTGAGGCTGGAGGGAGCCAGGCTGGAGGGAACAGCCTGAAGAAGAAGAAGGTCACCATGATGCTGCACAAGTAAGGAGCAGACATTTTATCGAAAATGGCAAGTGCTCCACCATATTTTTTGTCTTTGCTGATGCAGACGTCAATAATGCTGTTAAGAAGATCTGGTTTGCTCTTAGATTTGTATTAAGCAAGGATCAGCCCATACCTTACACATTTGTGGAGCAGTCAGTCTTCAATAATTTTGTGAGCAAGAGTATTACAGAGGCGAGGAATTACCTCGGGGGTAATTTCAAGCGCACCAGTAACATTGTTGGCCCAAACAAACAACCTGTAATGAAGATTTTGATGTTCAATGGCCCTTTTCCCCCATGTGTGATATTAGCCAGCTCAATGACTGGCCAGAAGGATTTGATCCTGAAGAAATGGTCCAATTTGCGGCCCGTTGTATGGAAAGATTGCACTGAACGTATAAACAAGGCAATTAGAGGTCTCAACCTCGACATTAAGTTTCATATTGCTGACATTAGACCTTCTCCACAATGTTAATGTGCAGTTCCATTCACAAGAGCAGTATCAGAGTTTGATGATGAAAAGAAGGCTTATCAAGATGCAATAAAATATCGCATGGAGATTTGTAGAATAATGCATTACAATACAACGTGGGCGCACTAACTGATATCGATGATCAGTGTATAAAACTTCAAGAGGTGCTGAAGGATTCAGTATTTGGGGTATATGATGTTCTTCAAAAAAACCTTACTGAAGTGGTTGATTGGCATAAAATGCAGATTGAACAGGACGATACAATTGATGGCAACTTAAGACTTGCTGATTATTTTGCGCAATGTGCTGAAGACAATGCAACAATTGCTTTGATGGAATACCTTAAAAACAATTATCCCAGCAAGAGAGTGGCATCAGTGGACTGGTTTAGCACTGAGTGGTCTGAAGATGGCACTATTGTACACAAGCCTCTCTGTGGGGTGTGTGCTATCAGATTTAAGGACCGTCTGGAGTTGCTCCTCCTCATGTCCTCACGGGTGAGTGTTTTAATAGCTTAAGTGTGGGGGGGCGGGGGGGTGCATCTTAAAGGACATGCAGGAACCTTAATAATACCACCCACCTTAAGCATGCCATGGTCACACTCATTATGGATGGGACTGGAATATACAAATGTGTAGGACTGCCCTGTTTTTATGCTTTTTACTAGCCGTTAACCTTATAGGTTCCACACACACTGCAGGACATCAAGTGCAATAAGATCTTCATTGAAAACCGAATGTATGACTCCACAAGTAGGGCCACATATCCCATCATCAACCCCTCCACTGGGGACAAGATATGTGATGTTGCTATGGGCAACAAGGAGGTTGTGGACTTTGCTGTGGCTGCCGCCCACAAGGCCCTCCAGCCAGGCAGCCCATGGCACACCATGGAGGCATCAAAGAGGAGGGACCTTCTGAACAAACTGGCTGACCTCATCGAGAGGGACAGTGAGTACCTCACCCACCTGGAGACTATGAACAGTGGAAGAGTGTGCAGCAAAGACCTCCCACGTGTGATCAAATACTACTGGGACTTTGCACAAACTATGAGTCAAAACACCCATGAGCCAGTGGGCATAGAGGGTCACATCATCTCTGGGGACTTCCCCCTCTTGAGGCAGGCCTGGGTATTGGGTTCCGCCCTGTGCAGAGGAAACACGGTGATATTGAAGCCAGCAGAGCAGACCTCTCTTAGCTCTCTCTATGTTGCCTCACTCACTGCAGAGGCAGGGTTTCCCCCTGGTGTGTTTAGCATTGTCCCTGGTGTTGGGTCCACTGTGGGTGATGCCATGGCAAAGAACCCTGACATCTTCCAAGGTCAACCCATGTATTCAAATTGATTGTAGATTCATATACATGTATAAACACACTGCATGTGCTATGTGATTTCATTCTTGTTGCTTATATGTATAGATTCGTTACATGCACCATTAAAATTTAATCTATTATGGCCTGCATGTGATTGAGCTATTTATAACTAGCAAAGTCAGTTAACAAAATAATTATTTTTGAAACACTCTACTTCATGATCTAGGGGGAGGGGCTAGTAAACAGTTATGAAAGAGTGTATTACATTAAAAATCATACATTCAACTGCGACACAACAGACATCACTACTGTCTACTGAACCAACAATGTCACTTTTGCTGCTCTGATGTAAGCAACTTTTCCTTCTCATCTTCTTTTATGTCACACCCCTCCTCCTCCCCCTTCCCATCACCTCCCTCCTGCACAATCTCACTCTTCCCTTCAACATCACTCTTTGGGGCGTGTACTCTTCTGCGCTTATGACATAACCCTCTCTGCAGAGGGATCAGACATTGCCCTGTAAGTGGGCCTGTTAGCAGCATGGCACATGGCACTCACAAATGGCCTCCCAGTGAGGAACACACACAGCTCCCCCGACACCAGGGCAGTGACCAGCACACCAATCAGAATGCAGGGCACGAGGAAGAGCAGAGCTGGCTGGGCATGCTGCACCAAGTTCAGTGAAAGGAAGGTGGCAGCAAGCCCAATGATGTAACCTGCATTTCCACCAATCAGTAAATGGAGCTAAGCCTTGGAAATAGAAAGTAACACTGTGCTTACCAAAACATCCAACCATGTGATACAGTTTCAGTTTCCGATTTGGATGCATTTTCAGATCAAACTTGAGGCAGAGGGCAACAAATAGAGCTGGCAAGGCCACATCCCCATAACCCAGGAGCATGTAAGGACGCAGGCCATACTGGCTGCACTTGGAGATGAGCAAGCTGGGGTCAACTTTGGAACTGTGAAGACAATGGGAAGGGACTCCCCACTGGTCCTTAGGGAGCAGTCTGAGGACAGGCCTCCTCCCCCTCCCGTGGCTGCCTTCTCCATAACGCTGACACCATCCTGTGGGTGTGGTTAAGGGCATGAAAACCCCACCCCTTTCCACTTCAGATAAATCACAATCTAAATGTGCACATGTACATGTACTACGTCTCTATTTAGAAGAAAGAAAATTAGTTGGATGTAATTATAATAACTAGCTACAGGACCTAATAACTGCAAACAACACTGGATAAATCTCTCTACTCTCCCAACACTTCTCCCTTCCTCCATGCCTCTCTCCACTCCTCCCTCTTCCCTTCTCCTCCCCTCCCCTCTCCTCCCTCCCTCCTACCTTAGTGAAGTATGGAGTGATGAAGACAGCCACAATATCATACAGACATAACACAGCCAACAGGAGCACAAGGTACTGAGGTGGAGGGAAGTGAGAGCAATAAGAGGAGCCACTTAGGACATGATATACCTCTACACACATACACAACAACACTGTCACACCAACACACAATGACATACATAAATGCACACACACAAACACACATACACACACACACACACACACACACACACACACACACACACACATACACACACAATACCCATGGGACTATATCCATTTCTGTAAAGACTGAAGCAATGAAAATGATGTAAGCAAATCCCAAGACATCATGTAGTACCCAGATGTAGCTGGAGGGGGAGGAGGTGATAGTGGGTATGGCTTCACTCTGGGTACACACAGACATCACATGTCCCCAGACCTACCTCTCATTTCTCTCAATGGCCCACCACACAACGAGGCCTGCACACAGCACCAGAGTGATGAAGAACCTCGGGTCAGGCTGGTACCTTAGTATCCACAGCTTGTTCTCTGGTATCCTGGGGGGTGGGGCATCAGTCACGTGATATGGAGGGAGGGGCACCTAGTCCCCAGGCCTACCTCCAGGTACGCATGAGTGGGATGAGGGCCACAAAGGGGGATAGGCAGTGGTACAGACTTTCAGCAGCTCCAACACAGAACAGACCAATCACGATGTAAACTGCCATGCCATTGGTGGAAGCTTCCATCACACACAATGCCAAAACACATTACACACAAAACAGTACTGGGCACACAGCTATGTGGCAGGGCTGATGTCATGTCTCTGCACACCCTGGCACCTGGCTGGTTATGGCCCAAGTCATCGGTACAAGGTGACATGACATCATATTAATAATGATCACATGATACCATGTGTACTAGATGGGAACCATTGTGGGAAGGAAGGGGGAAGAGGGAGAGGGTGGGAGAGTGAAGGGGGAAGAGGGAGAGGGAGAGGAAGGGGGAGAGGGAGGGGAAGAGGGAGGGGAAGAGGGAGGGGAGGGGGAAGAGGAGGGGAGGAGGAAGAGGGAGGGGAGGGGGAAGAGGGAGGGGAGGGGGAAGAGGGAGGGGAGGGGGAAGAGGGAGGGGAGGGGGAAGAGGGAGGGGAGGGGGAAGAGGGAGGGGAGGGGGAAGAGGGAGGGGAGGGGGAAGAGGGAGGGGAGGGGGAAGAGGGAGAGGGAGGAAGAGGTCTAATCTAATAGTATGATGTATAGCAACAAAACTTCTCAAACTGGTTATCACAAATCCTGGTTATCAAGTCCCGCATTACTCCCTAATTAATGAGCACCATCACATGACCTTACCCATGGGGTAGTAGAAGAAGTACAGCAGTGCCAGCAGGCCCACAATCACCACTACCACCATCACAAAGATACACAGGCCAGAGGTGAAGCCAGCCATGGCAGACATCTGTGCAGCTGTGTCTTCGGCCCCGCCCTTATGCTCATCTTTGCGTATCAGTAGACCATACCTAGTGATCACATGACAAGCATAGTGATCACATGACCATGATCACATGACCATGATCACATGACCAGCAGCAACAATGATCACATGACTGATCACATGACCACCATACATTGCAGCCCTCATGGCTGCACCTACACACAAACCCTTAACACTCATCTTCTCCACTCTCTACGATGAGATACATGTACATTATTACCATCAATTGGTCTTCAACATATATACAACACCCAACTGCTACCAAGCATATACATGTACATGTGCAGTGAAAATCTATAATCCCTACATAGGCTCACTGCCTCCTCTTGCCTCCACACCCTCACTGCCTCCTCTTCCCTCCACACCCTCACTGCCTCCTCTTCCCTCCACACCCTCACTGCCTCCTCTTCCCTCCACACCCTCACTGCCTCCTCTTCCCTCCACACCCTCACTGCCTCCTCTTCCCTCCACACCCTCACTGCCTCCTCTTCCCTCCACACCCTCACTGCCTCCTCTTTCCTCCACACCCTCACTGCCTCCTCTCCCCTCCGCACCCCCACTACCTCCACTTCCCTCCACACCCTCACTGCCTCCTCTCCCCTCCACACCCCCACTACCTCCACTCCCCTCCACACCCTCACTACCTCCACTTCCCTCCAAACCCTCACTACCTCCTCTTCCCTCCACACCCTCACTGCCTCCTCTTCCCTCCACACCCTCACTGCCTCCTCTTCCCTCCACACCCTCACTGCCTCCTCTTCCCTCCACACCCTCACTGCCTCCTCTCCCCTCCACACCCCCACTACCTCCACTCCCCTCCACACCCTCACTACCTCCACTTCCCTCCAAACCCTCACTACCTCCTCTTCCCTCCACACCCTCACTGCCTCCTCTTCCCTCCACACCCTCACTGCCTCCTCTTCCCTCCACACCATCACTACCTCCTCTTTCCTCCACACCATCACTGCCTCCTCTTCCCCCCACACCCTCACTGCCCCTTCTTAACACACATCCTCACTACCTTCTCTTCCCTCCACACCCTCACTGCCTCCTCTTCCCTCCACACACCCTCACTGCCCCTTCTTAACACACCCCCTCACCTGAGGAATTCTAAAGGATTATTAGCAAGAACTGTGCTGGTTATTAAAGCCAGAACTGCAATGGCTGCAATGAGGATCTGCCCAGGGTCCCAGGAGGACACTTGGGGAGAATATATAGAAAGGGAGACATCACTTAGTGAAGCTAGCTGGTCCTGTGAGGATAGGCAGGGGGGAGATAGGAGGGGGAGGATGGGAGGAGGGGAGATGGGAGGGGGAGGAGGGAGATGGGAGGGAAGATGGGAGGGGGAGGAGGGGAAGATGGGAGGGGAGGAGGTGGCAAAATGGGAGGGGGAGGGGGAGACGGGAGGGGAAGAGGGGAGATGGGAGGGGAAGGCGGGGAAATGGGAGGGGAGGAGGGGAAGATGGGAGGGGAGGAGGTGGCAAAATGGGAGGGGGAGGAGGGGAGATGGGAGAGGGAGGAGATGCCTGTAGTGGGTTTTAACAGTATCAATCACCTTGATAAATTTCCCATCTTGATCAGTTATTATAACCAATGGAGTACACAATGAACTACTACCATTGTCTGCTGGTGTGAGCTGTGTAGGTGTGTGTGTGCGTGTGTGTGTGTGTGTGTGTGTGCGTGTGTACATGTGTGTGTGTGTGTGTGTGTGTACAAGTGTACAATGTGTGTGATTCGGATGGAATTTGTGTGTGTGATAGTATACAGGTATGAGATGTGTGTATACAAGAAAAGGTGATGTAATCTGTAGAGGAAGGATGAGAGTAAGAGAGAAAGACTCAAGGGAGGCAGCATTGGGAGGGAGCTATTGTACTAATGACAGCAATGTGTATCTTCCTCCCGTGCAGCATTGCTATAGCACCTCCCCCCTTACATCACCACAATTTCTCCAATAGCAGCCCCCTTGTGTACCTGAGCACACCATCCATACATAGTTGCTCCACATCTTCAGTATGCCTATTAAAAAGTATGCGGTCTACCTTATCCATGCAGAAAGCCAACACACCATCACAAGATGTCACCAGAGATAAAATATGAGCCTGCCGTGAGCATGCAATAAACTACATGTACCTATATAGGGATCATCCTGACCAGCCAGTCCATTTTAACCACCATGTCTCCGGCATTAAAGGGTGACACTGGCACACCTAAATAGTGTGTGTGGTGTGTGTGGTGTGTGTGTGTGTGTGTGTGTGTGTGTGTGTGTGTGTGTGTGTGTGATGTGTGTGTGTGTGTGGTGTGTGTGTGTGTGGTGTGTGTGTGTGGTGTGTGTATGTGTGTGCGTGTGTATGTGCCTGTGGTGTATTGATATAGCAACCACTGTAAAGTGTCTATTTGCACCAGAAAAATATATATTGCACGGTTAAGTAACTATTGCCTTGGTGTGAGCACTTTGCTTACGACTGGCTATGGTACCACCACATCAGCAAATAAATTCCTGTTCAGACGAAAGCAATAACATTTGAAATGTCACGATCCCATCTCTCTCCTTCCCTGTCTCACTCTATTGTGTTGTACTGTCTTCAACTTGACTCCAATTAGCTGCTACACACTGCCGCACATTCCGCCGTGGTAAAGAGGTCTAGCTAGCTAGGCCTGGACAGCTAGTACAGCTGCCAATTAATAATAGGTGTATTATTATAGGCCTACATTGTACACTAACAGTGTTTTATAATTTGTGTCAAAAATCGCTCTTATTAAAAATTATTTAATAGCCTAACGTGATCACTAGTAACCCGCATTCAACATCGAGGACTCGACTCCAAGTCTCCACCAAGTTAGTAGTTGGACCAAGACGCCTTTTTAGAGGTTTGTAGCTGATTTGCTAAATGTTTGTGTACCGATGGGGCGGTGCCCCTGTTTTTTTTTTTTTTTTAACTTCAACTTTGCTAGCAGGGCCGGTGAGAGCCGTAGTGAGGCCCGGGGTAACATTTCGTTTGGGGGCCCCATAGGCCCTGGAAATAGGGGTCCCCCTTGAGATTGGCCAAATACAAGTTTTATACCCTGGGGCGCGGGGTAGGCAGGGGCAGAGATAATATGGGACAGTGTCCAGCAAAATCGGGCTTGTGGGGTTATAATTTTATCACTATAAAAATTGTACGTTACACTTAACAGCACATCTTCGCAACGGTACAACCTTTTCCTTTCAAATTTCGTACACTTGTTCCCACACCATTTCTCTCTGTGGAAATCGATTTTTGTAATCTACGTATTTTCCGTGCAGCGGGTACAGCATTCGTTAACCTCGCGGGCTAGAAATCCACATTTCTCGAGGTGCGAGTGTTGAAAACGCGTCAAATTCGGAACATCCATAGTGAAGTCCTGTAGCTATTGATTTGTTCAGATCGTTGATTTTTATATTATCCGTTACGGTAATATGGCAGTGCAAAGTTAGTGCATATTTCCCGCTCGATTCGCGCCACCAATGTATCCTAACGCGCTTCCCGTTCTTCCGAGCACATGAATATGCAATTTATATCTGGCTCCGCCTATTCTCCGCCCCAAAGACCCAATACCACTTTTGCTTGCTGGAAATTAAAGTGGAAACAATCTCGTTACGGCTGGCTTTGACTTTACAACTAGCGATTAGCGAAGTAAAGTTAACAAGTAATCGAGGCGATCGTGCAATGCACGTGGACTCTCGTGCCAACTTGGTACGTACGCACTCATAGCCACATTATAATACATCGCAGACAGCAGGAGGGTGGTGATTGATTCATTTAGGAAAAGGCTTTCCGGGGACAAGTACGATTGCTAAGCCTTACTGTATACTACATGTACTATAAGTCTTGCTGCCTTCTTTGCACAACGTTAGCAACACAAACTAGTGCTATGGTGCAGTGCCAGTTATAAGAAGTGCTGTTACTGTGCTTGTAAAGTAGTGCTATGGTGTTGTGCTTGTGAAGTAGTGCCATTGTGCAGTACCCGTTATGGTGCTGAAGTAGTGCCATGCATGGGTGAAGTAGTGCTTTGGTGCTGATTGTGTAGTGCTTGGTACTGCATTTATGAAGCAGAGTGCCTCTGTGTGACGTAGTGCTATGGTGCAGTACTAGTGAAGTAGTGCCATCGTTCTGTGCTTGTGAAGTAGTGCTATGGTGCTGATTGCATATTGATATGGTGCAGTGCTTGTGACATAGTGCTATGGTGCAGTGCTTGTGGCGTAGTGCTATGGTGCAGTGCTTGTGACGTAGTGCTATGGTGCAGTGCTTGTGATGTAGTGCTATGGTGCAATGCTTGTGACGTGCTATGGTGCAGTGCTTGTGACGTAGTGCTATGGTGCAGTGCTTGTGCAAGGAAGCAAGGGCCATGGGGGCCATTACCCCCATTTTATTGTCACAGGGGGGCATTGCCCCCCCTCCCCCCCTCACCTTTATTCAGTACGATCTATACACCATCCTAAAATTTATGTCAGGTCCTCAGCCTATAGACATGCACATTTATTTGTACCCCCCACCTTTAAATACCTTACTACACACCTGATGGTGGCACCGTGCTTCTGAAGTAGTGCTATGCTTGCTGTGGTGCTTATTGTGTAGTGCTATGGTGCTGCGTTTATCAAGTAGTGATATTGTGCAGTGCTAAGCAATGCTATGGTGCTGTGTTTGTGAAGCATGTGAAGTAGTGCTATGGTGTTGTGCATGTGAAGTAGTGCCATCCCTGTTATGGTGCTGAAGTCATGCCATGGGTGAATTATGTGTGCTGATTGTGTAGTGCTAAGGTGCTGATTGTGTAGTGCTAAGGTGCTGATTGTGCAGTGCTATGGTGCTGATTGTGTAGTGCTATGGTGCTGATTGTGTAGTGCTATGGTGCTGATTGTGTAGTGCCATGGTGCTGATTGTGTAGTGCTATGGTGCTGATTGTGTAGTGCTATGGTGCTGATTGTGTAGTGCTATGGTGCTGATTGTGTAGTGCCATGGTGCTGATTGTGTAGTGCTAAGGTGCTGATTGTGTAGTGCTAAGGTGCTGATTGTGTAGTGCTATGGTGCTGATTTTGTAGTGCTGTGGTGCTGATTGTGTAGTGCTATGGTGCTGATTGTGTAGTGCCATGGTGCTGATTGTGTAGTGCTATGGTGCTTATTGCGTAGTGCTATGGTGCTGCGTTTATCAAGTAGTGATATTGTGCAGTGCTAAGCAATGCTATGGTGCTGTGTTTGTGAAGCATGTGAAGTAGTGCTATGGTGTTGAGCATGTGAAGTAGTACCATCCCTGTTATGGTGCTGAAGTCATGCCATGGGTGAATTATGTGTGCTGATTGTGTAGTGCTAAGGTGCTGATTGTGTAGTGCTAAGGTGCTGATTGTGTAGTGCTATGGTGCTGATTGTGTAGTGCTATGGTGCTGATTGTGTAGTGCCATGGTGCTGATTTTGTAGTGCTATGGTGCTGATTGTGTAGTGCTATGGTGCTGATTGTGTAGTGCTATGGTGCTGATTGTGTAGTGCTATGGTGCTGATTGTGTAGTGCTATGGTGCTGATTGTGTAGTGCTATGGTGCTGATTGTGTAGTGCTATGGTGCTGATTGTGTAGTGCCATGGTGCTGATTGTGTAGTGCTATGGTGCTGATTGTGTAGTGCTATAGTGCTGATTGTGTAGTGCTATGGTGCTGATTGTGTAGTGCCATGGTGCTGATTGTGTAGTGCTAAGGTGCTGATTGTGTAGTGCTAAGGTGCTGATTGTGTAGTGCTATGGTGCTGATTGTGTAGTGCTGTGGTGCTGATTGTGTAGTGCTATGGTGCTGATTGTGTAGTGCTATGGTGCTGATTGTGTAGTGCTATGGTGCTGATTGTGTAGTGCTATGGTGCTGATTGTGTAGTGCCATGGTGCTGATTGTGTAGTGCTATGGTGCTGATTGTGTAGTGCTATGGTGCTGATTTTGTAGTGCTATGGTGCTGATTGTGTAGTGCCATGGTGCTGATTGTGTAGTGCTAAGGTGCTGATTGTGTAGTGCTAAGGTGCTGATTGTGTAGTGCTATGGTGCTGATTGTGTAGTGCTATGGTGCTGATTGTGTAGTGCTATGGTGCTGATTGTGTAGTGCTATGGTGCTGATTGTGTAGTGCCATGGTGCTGATTGTGTAGTGCTATGGTGCTGCTTGTGTAGTGCTGTGATGCTAATAGTGTAATGCTATGGTTCTGCATTTATGAAGTAGGGCTATGGTGCAGTGTTTGTGACGTAGTGCTATGGGTTAGCCATCCTAAAAGTTCTAATATAGATCAGATCTCTCCCCCCTCCCCCCTCGGCCTATAGACATGCTCATTTATATGCACCCCCCACCTTCCTACACGCCTGATGGTGCTATACTTGTGAAGTAGTGCTATGGTGCAGTGACTGTGAAGAAGTGCTTGGTACAGTGGCTGTGATGTAGTGCTATGGTGCAGTGCTTGTGCGAGGAAGCAAGGGCCATGGGGGCCATTGCCTCCATTTTATTGTTGTAGAGGGGCATTGCCCCCCCCCCCCCTCCCCCCTCACCTTTATTCTGTATGATGTTTAAAAGTATAAATGGAGGGGGGAGTGGGGGGGGGGAAGTGTTATACACCATCCTAAGTCAGGTCCTCAACCTATAGATACACTTATTTATTTGTACCCCCCACCTTTAAATACCTTCCTACACACCTGATGTTGGCACTGTGGTGCTATGCTTGTGAAGTGGTGCTGTGGTGCTTATTGTGTAGTGCTATGGGCTGTGTTTATCAAGTAGTGTTTTTGTGCAATGCTATGGTGCTGTGTTTGTGAAGCATGTGAAATAGTGCTATAATGTTGTGCATGTGAAGTAGTGCCATCCCTGTTTAGTGCTGAAGTAGTGCTATGGTGCTGATTTTGTAGTGCTATGGTGCGATTGTGTAGTGCTATGGTGCTGATTGTGTAGTGCTATGGTGCTGATTGTGTAGTGCTATGGTGCTGATTGTGTAGTGCTATGGTGCTGATTGTGTAGTGCTATGGTGCTGATTGTATACTGCTATGGTGCTAATAGTGTAATGCTATGGTGCTGAATTTATGAAGTAGAGCTATGGTGCAATGCTTGTGAAGCAGTGCTTGTGAAGTTGTGCTATGGTGTTGTGCCTGTGAAGTAGTGCTATTGTGCAGCGCCTGTTAAGAAGTGCTAGTATAGTGCTGTGCTTGTGAAATAGTGCTCTTTATGGTGGGCTACTACAGATCAAAGACAACTTGTTACCCATTTTGTTTCAGGAGTATTGGTAATTGCTATAGGAAGGTTAGCCCTTAATCCTCATTTAATGCTGTCTGAATGCTCCCTCATGCTTGGTAGCTACGTGCGCTCTGATCGTGATACCCATTGCACTTGACATAATTTACAGTTTGCCCAAAAGGGGGGTAGGCGACAGCCGGTCAGTCGGGTGTGCGTAAGGGTGCTGACCCCCTACCCTGAGCCTGACTGGAACCAAGGGAAATGCTGGTCCCCATTAGGTCAGCCCCACCCCTTGATGCTGGTCAAGGTAAGGTGGTTAGGTCAGGGTAGAAGCCCGAAGGGTGCCGCCTACCATTTATGTGCAAGTAAGAACACAGCAAACATGAGTGCAAGTACAGTCAATGCACAGGTGGAGTGGTGGGTGGGTAAACAATACAGCTGGCAGCCTTAGCTTTGGACTGAGTGATTGCTGCCCACCCTACCATCCTTTATATACATGTGTGACCTGGAACCATATCAGGTGTCAATATCTTTGGGGACAGTGTGTTAGATTGGATGAGGGGATTAGTTTAATGTAAGTGAGACTTATCCCAGACTTTAAGGCTTTAGGTTTGAATGGAGGAGAGGCTTTCCCTAGGCTCAGGTTTGAATGGAAGTGAGGCTTTCCCAGGGGGTACAACCCTGGGGATTTTAGCATATTGCTCGCATACCCCCAAAACATTAAACCAAGTTTAGTACCTAAACCAACACTTGAAAAGACAACAGTTTGCACCACCCATCCTCATTTTAATTGGGAATGGGCTTGTGACTCATGTACACATCTGATGCTCCTTGAAATCTTCCTTTTTGAAAACGTACTACACCTTTAATTAATGTTCATGTATAGTTTACAGCCCCCTTTAAATGGGGTGCAATGCCCAAGCAATGCACATGTAGCTTCCATGGCACAAGGTGCACCTTGAACTGATGCCATGCAGGCCAGGTCACCACTTAATGGCTGCATGGGAAATATGCTCAGATGGAAACAATAGATGGTCTTTAAAGCAAGCTATGACCACCTCGGCCATCATGCAGCTATAGTGACCACCTCAGTGTGGAGCTATGTCTCCTGACCACTCCAAAACTTGCCAAAGCTGTTATCCAACTGGTACATGGGAAAGGCAATGGCTCTAGACTTGCCCATCACTTCTCACCTCTTCATTTAACCCCCTAGCACTATTGGAAGTGAGGGTACCCAGGTCAATACATACTGCCAATGACACCTTGTGCTCTGATCTGGGGTGTGTTTGTGTGAAGCCTAAGATACGGAGGCACCAGCTATAAGCTTGCCTCACCTCTTGCCACCACCTCTAAATTCCAAAAGCTATCCTTACCCGGACTGCCAACCCTGATGTACATTAGTGATTGCTTTGATTGCTTGTGTGTGTTCTACATCTGTGATTGTGTGTGTATATGTGCCTGCATATGTGTGTGTGTGTCTGTACGTGTGTGTGTTTGCAAATTCTAAGTGGTGCCCCTCATACATGGCCTCTATTTCATCTAGGGAGCTGTGCAACATACTCTGAATATTTGTATAGCAGCTCATATAGTACAAGAGCAGTGTTGAGATTTTTTTTTTTAAGTCCAGGCTTCACAGGGGTAGAAGCTTTGGAAGCCTTGCATATGTTAGCAGTGAATATTATTGCTAACCTATCACTACAGATTATGGCAGGTCTGGGCCACTGGAAAGTTTACATAGACTGTGTTCACAACCAACAAGCTTGTTATTTCTTATAGTGCAGTGCTTGTAAGGTAGTGCTATGATGCAGTGTTTGTGAAGTTGTGCTATGGTGCTGTGCTTGTGAAGTGCTTTTTCACAGGCACAGCACCATAGCACTACTTCACAAGCACTGCTTCACAGGCACTGCAACAATAGCACTGCAAAATAGCACTTCTTGATAAAACAGCACCATAGAAAGCACCATAGCACTACTTCATAAGCATAGCACCAAGGCACTAACAGGTGCGAAGGAAGGTATATAAAGTTGGGGGGTGCAAAAAAAAGAGCTCACACAGTACAAGATCAGTCCTTCACAGAAGCAGCTTTGGAAGCCTCGCATATGGTGGCAGTGAATATTATTGTTAACCTATCACTACAGATTATGGCAGGACTGGGCCACTGGGAAGTTTACATAGACTGAATGGTAATACCAGCTGAATGGTAAGTGTTCCAAATACATGTACACCAACAAATTTCCCAGCTTGAACATGTATGTTATTTAAAAAAGCACTTCACAAGCACCATAGCACTACTTCACAGGCACAGCACCATAGCACAGCATCACAGGGACTGCACCATAGCACTATTTCACACTGTGGAGGGGGGGTCCCAATGGCCCCCTACTTCCTTTGCCACTGACCATAGCACTATGTCATAAATGCAGCACCATAGCACTACACAATCAGCACCATAGCATTACTTCACAGGCACAGCACCATAGCACTACTTCAACACCATAGCATTACACTTTTAGCACCATAGCACTACTTCACAAGCACTGCATCATACCACTACACAATGGCACCATAGCACTACACAATCAGCACCATATCAGCACCATAGTACTGCACAATCAGCACCATAGCACCACTACACTGTACTTCACAAGCATAGCACATACCATGGCACCATAGCACTACACAATCAGCACCATAGCATTACACAATCAGCACCCTTGTACTACACAATCAGCACACATACTTCACCCATGGCATTACTTCAGCACCATAATAGGGATGGCACTACTTCACATGCACAACACCATAGCACTACTTCACATGCTTCACAAACACAGCACCATAGCATTGCTTAGCACTGCACAATATCACTACTTGATAAGTGCAGCACCATAGCACTACACAATAAGCACCACAACACTACTTCACTAGTATAGCACCAAGGCACTACTTCAGAAGGACAGCACCATCAGGCGTGTAGGAAGGTGGGGGTGCAAATAAATGAGCATGTCTATAGGCTGAGGGGAGAGGAGGAGGGGGGAAGAGATCTGACCTACGTTTAGGATGGTGTGTGGCACACCCCTCCCCCCACCATTTATACTCTTATACATGGTACTGTGGAGGGGGTGGGGGGGGGGGGGGGGGCTATGGTCCCAATGGCCCCCATACTTCTTATGCCATTGACCACAGCACTACTTCACAAACACTTAACCATAGCATGCCATAAATGCAGCACCATAGCACTACATAATCAGCACCATAGCAGTATACAATCGGCACCATAGCACTACACAATTAGCACCATGGCACTACACAATTGGCACCATAGCACTACACAATCGGCACCATAGCACTACACAATCGGCACCATAGCACTACACAATCGGCACCATAGCACTACACAATCGGCACCATAGCACTACACAATCAGCACCATAGCACTACACAATCAGCACCATAGCACTACACAATCAGCACCATAGCACTACACCATCAGCACCATAGCACTACACCATCAGCACCATAGCACTACACAATCAGCACCATAGCACTACACAATCAGCACCATAGCACTACACAATCAGCACCATAGCACTACACAATCAGCACCTTAGCACATACCATGGCACCATAGCACTACACAATCAACACCATAGCACTACACAATCAGCACCATAGCACTACTTCACCCATGGCACTACTTCAGCACTAAACAGGGATGGCACTAATTCACATGCTTCACAAACACAGCACCATAGCACTACACAATAAGCACCACAGCACCATAGCACTACTTCAGAAGCACAGTGCCACCATCAGGTGTGTAGGAAGGTATTTAAAGGTGGGGGGTACAAATAAATAAGCGTGTCTATAGGTTGAGGACCTGACTCAGAAATTTTAGGATGGCGTATACCACTTCCCCCCCCCCCCCCCACTCCCCTCTCCATTTATACTTTTATACATCATACAGAATAAAGGTGAGGGGGCAATGCCCCCTTATGACAATAAAATGGAGGCAATGGCCCCCATGGCCCTTGCTTCCTCGCAAAAGCACTGCACCATAGCACTACTTCTGAACAAACACTGCACCATAGCACTACTTCACAAACCATAGCACTACTTCATAAATGTAACACCATAGCGCTACACAATAAACACCACAACACTACTTCACTAGTATAGCACCAAGGCACTACTTCAGAAGGACAGCACCATCAGGCGTGTAGGAAGGTGGGGGTGCAAATAAATGAGCATGTCTATAGGCCGAGGGGGGAGGGGGGAGAGATCGGATTTTTAGGATGGCATGTAGCACCCCCCCCCCCCCTCCATTTATATATGGTACTGGTGGAGGGGGTGGAGGGGGTGGAGGGGATGGAGGGGGGCTATGGCCCCAAAGGTACTCATACGTCCTATGCCACTGACCTATAGCATTACATGTACTTCACAAACACTGCACCATAGCACTACTTCATAAATGCAGCACCATAGCAGTATACAATCAGCACCATAGCACTACACAATCAGCACCATAGCACTACACAATCAACACCCTAGCACTACATGTACACTGTACTTCACAAGCATAGCACATACCATGGCACCATAGCACCACAAAATCAGCACACATAATTCACCCATGGCACTACTTCAGCACCATAACAGGGATGGCACTACTTCACATGCACAACACCATAGCACTACTTCACATGCTTCACAAACACAGCACCATAGCATGGCTTAGCACTGCACAACATCACTACTTGATAAACGCAGCACCATAGCACTACACAATAAGCACCACAGCAAGCATAGCACTACTTCAGAAGCACGGTGCCACCATCAGGTGTGTAGGAAGGTATTTAAAGGTGGGGGGTACAAATAAATGTGCATGTCTATAGGCTGAGGACCTGACATAAATTTTAGGATGGTGTATAGATCGTACTGAATAAAGGTGAGGGGGGGAGGGGCGGCAATGCCCCCCTGTGACAATAAAATGGGGGTAATGGCCCCCATGGCCCTTGCTTCCTTGCACAAGCACTGCACCATAGCACTACGTCACAAGCACTGCACCATAGCACGTCACAAGCATTGCACCATAGCACTACATCACAAGCACTGCACCATAGCACTACGTCACAAGCACTGCACCATAGCACTATGTCACAAGCACTGCACCATATCAATATGCAATCAGCACCATAGCACTACTTCACAAGCACAGAACGATGGCACTACTTCACTAGTACTGCACCATAGCACTACGTCACACAGAGGCACTCTGCTTCATAAATGCAGCACCATAGCACTACACAATCAGCACCATAGCACTACTTCACCCATGCATGGCACTACTTCAGCACCATAACGGGTACTGCACAATGGCACTACTTCACAAGCACAACACCATAGCACTACTTTACAAGCACAGTAACAGCACTTCTTATAACTGGCACTGCACCATAGCACTAGTTTGTGTTGCTAACGTTGTGCAAAGAAGGCAGCAAGACTTATAGTACATGTAGTATACAGTAAGGCTTAGCAATCGTACTTGTCCCCGGAAAGCCTTTTCCTAAATGAATCAATCACCACCCTCCTGCTGTCTGCGATGTATTATAATGTGGCTATGAGTGCGTACGTACCAAGTTGGCACGAGAGTCCACGTGCATTGCACGATCGCCTCGATTACTTGTTAACTTTACTTCGCTAATCGCTAGTTGTAAAGTCAAAGCCAGCCGTAACGAGATTGTTTCCACTTTAATTTCCAGCAAGCAAAAGTGGTATTGGGTCTTTGGGGCGGAGAATAGGCGGAGCCAGATATAAATTGCATATTCATGTGCTCGGAAGAACGGGAAGCGCGTTAGGATACATTGGTGGCGCGAATCGAGCGGGAAATATGCACTAACTTTGCACTGCCATATTACCGTAACGGATAATATAAAAATCAACGATCTGAACAAATCAATAGCTACAGGACTTCACTATGGATGTTCCGAATTTGACGCGTTTTCAACACTCGCACCTCGAGAAATGTGGATTTCTAGCCCGCGAGGTTAACGAATGCTGTACCCGCTGCACGGAAAATACGTAGATTACAAAAATCGATTTCCACAGAGAGAAATGGTGTGGGAACAAGTGTACGAAATTTGAAAGGAAAAGGTTGTACCGTTGCGAAGATGTGCTGTTAAGTGTAACGTACAATTTTTATAGTGATAAAATTATAACCCCACAAGCCCGATTTTGCTGGACACTGTCCCATATATAAAGGGATTGGAAACAAATCACGTGCGCCATATACTTTAGCAATTTTAGCGCGCCCTATCCTTGCACGCGTGAATCGCACCTACGTTGACCAAAAAAGGGGGCGGAATTGTAGGCTTGAATTGAAGTCTTGAATGTCACAAGGTAATGAAACATCCTTTCTCAAGTTTAAATACAGTAGTCGATAGACGATCAACTAAAGATTCATTGAGTACTTATAGATTCGATTTTGCGCCATTGTTTAACCAAAAAATAAAATAAAAATGGCCATTTTTTTACTTTGGGGGGAGAATCCGTCGATCTAAATAAACTGTCCACGTCATTATTTGTGTATTTACTGCTCATAGTCTAGTATGTGCCCATCGCTATGTTGTTTGCGTATAGCATCTTCAGAAACCTCGCTATGATGTTTTGGGTACCCTTACTCTCTGGGGGAGCCACGGCTTTTTGTTACGATGGTAGCTGGTTTTAATATATTATTATGGTAGAGCTATGTTGGTTGTGTGCCCATCACATGTTTTTAAAGGTAAACCACGTCCCAATCGTTCTGTACATTTCTTCAAAGGTGATGGATGGGCAGAAGAAAATCGATGTTTCGGCACTTTCATCAGTAATAAACTCACGCAGTGTCTCCTTCCCTTTGTCCCAATTCACTGGTGGCTTGGGTACGATCATTGACCATGCTGAGTGCGAGGAATAAAGTGTCACACTCCCTCCATCCTGGGTGTCTGTTGTAAAATTTTCTAAGTTCTATCTAACCGCTTGTAAGGATTCGTTCGAGGAATGCGCGCGTTGATTAGTGTTGATTGGCCCCGTTTCCAATCCCTCTATATATTATCTCTGGCAGGGGCGGCGGAGCAGGGGGGGCTGGGGGGGGCTATTGCACCCCCAAATATCGAGGTGGGGGGGCTCAGCCCCCCCTTGCGCTACCATCAGATTATGAATAACTTTAATCTTATTGCGTACTGTCAGTGACTGTGTGTTTAAATAGGGTTATCAGTACGGCTTTCTTTTGAAAGCCCTGGTTCTGGGGCATCCCCGACACAGGTGGAGACAATTTTCTTTTTTTGGCTCCTTTTTGCTTCACCTCTTCCTCATCACAAAGATTAATCATCTCTACTGAGGGATTCCCCAGTGGTGTTTGGCCCGGTGTCTTAAATGGTGCATGGGTTTCCTCAGGTTGCCCACCACTCTTATTAGCGCCCACCAACAACTTATCACCCTTCACTTGCCTATTCCCCACTGTTTCCAGATCACCTTTACTACTCCCCGTCATCCTAGACCACTTCTACCTCCCGTCATCCCATTTAGCTCACCGTTGTGGTTTGTGGTATTTGTGGTTTGTCCAATTCCAACCGTTTCCTGTCTCACCCGGACGCTTGCGCCCGCGCTTGCGTGAGCGGGTGGCGGCGAACGCTCAACTGGCATGTGTTCAAAACTTTAATCAGCAAACAAAATCAACAACAAAATACGACGTTTCGGCAATCTGCCTTAATCATGTATATCTAAATAGGGTTAGCCTCGCAAGCTGTAATGTTAATCATAGATTGACCGTGCGTTTGTGACTTAAAAGTCATATGACTTAAGTCACAAATCACTAATTATATTCATGTGGCCTTTCAAAACTTAGCTACCTTCATGTGGTGGATTGTGTAAACTGATCGGTACAGCTAGCTAGGAATTTTTTCTTTCATGACGCTTGCAACTTTTTCCCTTTATGACGCTTGCAGCGTTTTCCTTTCATGACGCTTGTACTTTATGAATAGGTGCACTGCACTTTCAACCGCACAGGACAGTTTCTGCTTAATTTTTACGTACATATAAAAAGCGTCTGCTGCCGTCGTTAGTTTTGCGCATCTCCTACTATAATGTCATTTTCGGTTGGTAATCGTGTATCGTGTAGTGCAATCAAGGTTCTGGGGAAAAAGCCAGCAAAGCAAAGGTTTGGAAGGCTGTCTGCAACAAAAGAACTGGATGGGGTGGTCGAAGAAGTCCAAGGGATTGGGAGAAAAGTGAAGATGGGGAGGAGGTAGGACAGACGGAAGTATTTAACAAAACTGTCAAGCGAAAGAAGATTGTTGAATCCTATTTTGATGCAGCATCGATTATAGACATCAACAATCAGATGCGTCAAGGAGGCTGGCACTGGAAACAGCATGGCGAACCCAGTCTTGGACAAACCGTGTTGTGGCAACAGTTCTTGAGATTGTGGAAACTGATGCATACCTCTTGTACAAGAAGTTCCACCCAGGAAGCAGTATGCTGAGCCACTCCGGCTGTTGCCAAAGCCTTGCTAATGCAGATAAGCATAGGCACACAGGCTAACCATCGTACAAGGCTCGAAAGTGAAAATGATACATAATTTTGTACCACTAAAGTCTCTTCCATTATACAACAAGGATTCTGAACTGTGTACTGCTACTTATGCAAGCAGACTATGCAGTGTTTGTAGGAGCCCCTGCAAGAACTGTTGCAGTGTTTGCTCAGATGCATCAAATGGAATAATCGTGGCTCTATGTGGACTGCGATCAAAGCACTTGTCTAGTAAAGCATATTGCAGATGCTGCAGTGTAAATATAGTGCCTTGCATACACATTCAGCTGCTCACATTCTACATGTACATGTATATATTCACTGATTTTGTAGCTGTACCTATCAGTTTACACAATCCACCACATGAAGGTAGCTCAGTTTTGAAAGACCACATGAATATAATTAGTGCTTTGTGACTTAAGTCATATGACTTAAGTCACAAACGCAGGGTCAATCTATGATTAATCCTTGGCCAGACCTGGGGACCAGGATAAGTAGTTCCATCTACTGGTTCCCAGGCCATTGTAATCGATCGTCAATAACGAAGTAGGTCTGGCTTGCGAGACTAAATGACTTATTTATCGGTGTTTTGTTTGGGTGCGTGTGGATGAAATGAAGGCAGGTTCTATTGCATGAATCATGGTCCGCTCCGAAGAAATACATGTATACTGATTACTGAAGGCAAACGTTTTGAATAGGGGCTGGGGGAACAAATTCGAAGAGAGTACATGTAGTTCTGTGAGTTGTCGAGTCAGTACCCTTAAAAAAACTACAAGACATCAACGTCAAACGCAAGTATAGACATAATTTCGACGATGAGACAACTGTTTACCTATTTGAGACAGAAAGAAGATTTAATAACTGCTTCAACTTGCATGTGCATAAAGAACCAGCAGAATGCATAAATCTGGAGGATGCAGCCAAGGAATGAAATGATCATGCAGCTAATTCGGTACATTTCCCACCGAAAAAAATGGCCCGTGTTTAAACGAGCGTATTGACGTAATCATGAAATCATGAACGCAGCTGCGTGCAATTCTTCTTTTAAAATCTTGTTGGAGCACCAGTTCTTTTCTGAAATGTTGAAACAGGGTACGAGGAAGCATGAACGATTACAAATATAGGCTTGTTTAAAGACGGACCATTTTTTTTTTTCATTGGGGGCGGACGGAGAGGTACTACTACGGTACGCGCATTGGTATGAATATAATTATCTTTTTTACCCCTGTCCCCCCAAATATGGACACCCTCCGCCGCGCCTGGTAGGTAACCCCGCTTACCCCCCCCTCACCGGCCCTGCTTAGAGGCATTGACCCCAGGCATTGCGTTTGGCCTGGTAGATAATTTAAAATACGTATTCTAGCAAGTGGTAAAAGTGCAAAATTGGGTCACACAGAATTCATATAAATGATGATCTGAATATAGCAAAAACACTCTAGTTTGGGGTTCCCACTACAAAAAAATGCATTTGTCTAAATAGCACTGGTGATCAAAAATGGCTGAGATATTTTTCAAACCATCCGGTAATTCCTAATATCTACAACTCACACATTCCTGGACCACAACATGCTATAGCCGGTTCCCTCAGGATTTTTAGTCTCTACCTTGTCCTAAACAATATGCTGGCTTACTGACAAACCTGGGTGTTCTAAATGCCCACAACCACCGCTATTTCCATGTGTACAACTCTGTCTGCACATACTGGGCCACACTACATTACTCCCATGTATCTGAAACTATCCATTTCCCTCAAGCACGTTACCAAAAAAGCTAATTCAAAGCAAAGGCTCTGTTTAATAGCTTCCATCGGGGATGCCCAGAACCCCCAAATATGTCTGTTGCTGGTTTGAAACCAACAATAAAATATATTCGAGCACTAAAAGACTTTGTGAATGACTTGGAATACCCTGTTGCGTCTTATACTGTACCTCTTGATGACATACTACGATCAAAGTCGAATGCTTCCCAAGTCGATATGTAAATTAGTTGCAACATGGATGTCTCTCCAAA
The DNA here is from genome assembly GCA_949361645.1 of Spongilla lacustris. Lineage (NCBI taxonomy): Eukaryota > Metazoa > Porifera > Demospongiae > Spongillida > Spongillidae > Spongilla > Spongilla lacustris. Next base: position 15,454,666 of record OX442417.1, read on the forward strand.
ATTGCGCTTAAGTCTATGGTGCAAGTGCACCGTTTCCGATCCTGGGTACTCAAAATGGCAGACAATACTAGCTATATATGTCAGTTCTCTCCGCCCATTGAGCAACCTCTATTGTAAAATAGTCCTTCCACTAGCTGGGCCACAGACTGGAATTTTGGGTCATGTAATGCAGCTTATACATGTAATTAGACATTTTGTGACATGACAGACTCAGTAGAGTGCATTTCCTGCACCATTGTTGCATACAAAATGTAATTTTTTGTCCAGTGTTTCCACCATTCTGGTAATTTTGCTGTTTTTGTGTTTTGAGTGAGCCATTCTTGTCAATATCAAACTGCAGGTCAACATGGCAAATGCAGATGTACTGACAACTGTCACCCCATCAATAGTGAATGCCAAAAACTACGACAACGAAGCCTCAGCTCTGATCAAGGATCTAATCGAACGTACCTGGAAATCTGCTCGGCGTGATGCTAATAATAAACCAGTTGAAGGTAGTGCCCAGATCAAATCGAAGTGCATCGGGGTCCTGGATGCCACAATGGATGACCAGACACATCTATACATTTTTGGCGTTTCGTCCATAGGCCTGAATGATATGGTTACTGGAAACACTGCCAAATTTGCACCTGTATGGGAAAAGTGTAGGAAAAGTATACATGCGGCAATTGGTGTTCACTACCCTCAAATTAATTGTATCATTGCTGATGTTGGACCTTCCACACAATGTTATTGTGCAGTCCCATCCACAAAACCACTCTCAGAGTTTAGTGCAGATGAGCAGGAGGCTTACTGGGACGAAATAAAAAACCGTGTACTAAATCGTAAGAAAGTGCTAGACCAGGAATTTCTTCAGGGGCAGCAACAACAGCAGCCACAGGGCCAGCCACAGGGGCAGCAGCAGGGCCAGCCACAGGGGCAGCAGCAGGGCCAGCCACAGGGGCAGCAGCAGGGCCAGCCACAGGGGCAGCAGCAGGGCCAGCCACAGGGGCAGCAGCAGGGCCAGCCACAGGGGCAGCAGCAGGGCCAGCCACAGGGGCAGCAGCAGGGCCAGCCACAGGGGCAGCAGCAGGGCCAGCCACAGGGGCAGCAGCAGGGCCAGCCACAGGGGCAGCAGCAGGGCCAGCCACAGGGGCAGCAGCAGGGCCAGCCACAGGGGCAGCCACAGCAGCAAGGTATTAAGCTCAGTGATGATCAGCTTAAGGAACTTGAGGCGCTTCTAAAGAGATCAGTATTTGGGGTAAAGTTTGAAGTTGATCAGCTTCCTGAAAAAGACTTCCAAGTCATAGTGGACTGGCATAAGGACCTTATTGAACAACCACAGTTAGCTCTGTCTAGTATCAAGGCAGCAAGGCAGTCTCCAGAAGAAGTACTGCATGAGTTCTGTGTCAAAAATAGTGGTTTCTTCTCTCATTATGGGTATAGTGTAGAACAAATAGAGACACTTCTCAAAAATGCTACTCATCCATGTCCAGAGGATATAAAGGACCTTCCAAAACGACTTGAAGAACGCGGACTGCGCTGTCTTGATGAGAATATGAATGATGCACTTCGTAGGCAGGGGCAATACAATACTGGCACGATGGACCAAATTCTTCAGGTTTGTCAGAATGTTTGTGAGAAACCTAAACTTTCAAGACTTGCTGACTACTTTGCTCAATGTGCTGAAGACAACGCAACAATTGCTTTGATGAAATACCTTGAGAACAATCCCAGCAAGAGAGTGGCATCAGTGGACTGGTTTAGCACTGAGTGGTCTGAAGATGGCACTATTGTACACAAGCCTCTCTGTGGTGTATGTGCAATTCGCTTTAAGGAACGTCTCAAGTTGCTCCTCATGTCCTCACGGGTGAGTGGTTTTATTAATAGCAAAGGAGGGGGTGGGGCAGAACATCTGGTCTTCATACCATCCACCCTAGCCACACCCATTATGGAATAAATACCAGCATTACACTATGTACACAGAGGGTTACATTTTTATTTATGCATAAGCAGAAAATAGACTTTTTGTTATGCATGTATATAAAGTTCCTTACACCCACTCATACCTTCCATCCACACACACTGCAGGACGTCAAGTAAGGTAAACTGCCATATTAGAACGGTTTTGAAAACTTCGCAAGTTTGGGCCAATGCTTTGTGCAGATAATATTTAGGCATTGCATAGTTATTATTTGTGTTATATTGCACCAAGAAAGCGCATTTTGAATGTTATATTAATGCGTAGTAAGTAACGTCAGTGTAATCAATTTTGTTGCATACACTCAGAGGGGGGGTTTGACGCCGATACGTCTAAATTAGAACGGGGGTGTTTTTAACTTTGAGAAAGACGTTGTACGTGAAAGAACGGTTAAACCAACCCAATAAAGTTCAAGCTAAAGAAGCAATCCAAACCTATATTTAGTGTCCTCTACCGTTAATCCGTGATCACCTTTCAACGCGAGTGACCTATAAGGCCCTTCGCGTAGCCAGATGCCATACACATGAGTTCAAAGTACTTGAACTGTTGGACTTTGTTCACAAACCGTTGCCAAATCGTTGCTGTCGGTCATTTTGGTCATAAACAGAGTTGCGGAAGAATAAAACGAAGTCAAACAGTGGGTATCGTAGCCGCCATTGAAACGGACGAATCTACAGATAAGAAGCGCAACGCTGAGCAGGTCGAAAAACGTACAGTACCCAATTGAGGTTACTAGAGACACATTGAACAGCAAGAATGAGACTACAAAAGCTCATCCACAGAAATGATACAGATTCGCCACTAGCTCATGTACATGTAGCTTGTTTACCATTAAACCTGGCTGTGTGTGGTTAAATGATACTATGGCAAAGTTTTTTTTTCTCCCAACGATTAAATAATACAGCCGATAGCAACCGATTGTTTAGTATTACTCGACATCGGTGTCTTTTCCAGGGACCCACACACGCGCCGAATCTGATTGTCGAATGTAGTTGATAATATGTCCGTCCATATCAACTCCACTGTAGTTTGTTTACTATTCACAGGCCGGTGTGGGGAGTTTTTGGAATCGAAAAAAAGGAACAACTCCAAAACACCACAGAGCAGGGTAAGGCGTATACCGAACTGGGCGAGAAATAGTTGTCACCGACGCCATGTTTTCACCTCACGTAAACAACGTATTATCAAAAGTGGTTTTAATAAAACCACCCCCCCCCCCCCCCCCCCGTTCTAATTATGACAACCCGTTCTTATATTGCAGTTTGCCTTACAATAAGATCTTCATCAACAACACATGGCATGACTCCACAAGTGGGGACACATATCCCATCATCAACCCCTCCACTGGGGATAAGATATGTGATGTTGCTAATGGCAACAAGGAGGATGTGGACAAGGCTGTGGCTGCCACCCACAATGCCCTCCAGCCAGGCAGCCCATGGTACACCATGAAGGCATCAACCTTCTGAACAAGCTGGCTGATCTCATCGAGAGGGACAGTGAGTACCTTGCCCATCTGGAGGCTATGAACAGTGGAAGACCAATTAGGGATGTGGGCAGCAAAGACTGATCTCTTGCTACCAGTACCATGCAGCACAAGCTACAAGTCAGAACACCCATGGACCAGTGGCTATAGTGGGTCACATCATCTCTGGGGACTTCTCCCTCTTGATGCAGGCCTGGGTGTTGGGTTCCGCCCTGTGTGCAGGAAACATGGTCATATTGAAGCCAGCAGAGCAGACCCCTCTTAGCTCTCTCTATGTTGCCTCACTCACTGTAGAGGCGGGGTTTCCCCCTGGTGTGGTTAGCATTGTTCCTGGTGTTGGGTCCAATGTGGGTGTTGCCATGGAAACCCGCAACCATGAAGTGGGTGATATCTTCTTCACAGGTCACCCTAATGTGCACAAGAGCCCCATCATCATCTTTGCTGATGCAGACCTCGATTATGCCATCAAGAACAGCCTCTTTGGAGTCTATCTACATGTATGATGAGTTTGTCTGCAGGAGTGTTAGGTTAGCGAAGATGATCAAGGTGGGTAACTCCCTTGATCCTGTCAATGATTGTGGCCCTTTGGTGGGCGAAGACCAGTTGGACAAGACTGTGGACCTCATAAGGAGTGAAGGGAGGGGCCAAGCTGCAGTGTGGTGGGAAGAGGCATGGGGACAAGGGATACTTCATTGAGCCCACCATATTGAGTGATGTCACGGAAGACATGCACATTGCCCAGGAGGAGATCTTTGGTCCTGTGATGCTTATCATGAAGTTCAAGAGCATTAAGGAAGTCGCCAGCCGTATCAACAACCCCATATATGATTGTGATGGTGTGCTCTGTACTAGGAATCTGGTATTACCTTATGCAGTACATGACTTACAGTCGGCTATAGTGTATGCTAAGGTAATCTTTGTGATGCTGCGTTTATTTGACATGTGCAATGCATCAATTTGATTATTGCTGCTTCTAGATGACACAATGTAAATACTTTCTTTTTTATCATACATGTAATGGCCTGTGAATTTAAGATATTCCCCTTTTTAATTATCACGATTACCATCATTGGGTGTCTCATGATCTGGGGGAGGGGCTGCTAACCAGTGAGTACCACAAAAAATAATACAACTGAAATCATTACTGTCTCGAAATGACAAAACACAAAAAATGGGGATGAGATAATGTCACTTTCAGTGCTCTGACGTATGTGTGGCGATGACTGGCCTGCCATGGTGAAGGAGTCGGATACACGTGAGGCGGGGACAAAGTTGCTGTGGTCTTCCGTGGTGAGAACGGCCCCGCAGCAAGCTTCTCGGGCCCAGGCCATTGCGCAACCCGTCACCAGCCCAAGGTCACCGTGGTGGCTAGTGCTCCTAGATGAAAAGGTGAGTACCTTTTCTCTTTCTCTCTCCACTCCTCTCGATCTCTTCCCCTCCCCTCCCTTCCTCCTACCTAATAGGCATGGGGACAAGGGATACTTCATTGAACCCACCATATTGAGTGATGTCACAGAACACATGCAGATTGCCAAGGAGATCTTTGGTCCTGTGGTGATTATCATGAAGTACGAGACCATTGAGGAGGTCGTCAGCCGTATCAACTACCCCATATATGATGGTATTGTCGTCGTCTTAACCACCAATCATGAGACTGCAAATAAATTTGATATTGCAGTACGTAATTTAAATTCTGCTATAATGAGCTGCGGTACTCTTTGTGATGCACACTACACTGGTTCGGGTTTTTGATTGTTGTTACTTGTAGATCAGTGTTGCTAAATATATCATGAAAGGTATATTTTTAAAACCATAACAAACTGTGAATATTAATTAAAAGTACGATAATGTGGGTGTCTGGGGAAGGGGCTCCACAAAAAAAAATTGAGACACAATTTTAAAAAAATAAATTTCACCCGGGGGGTAGAAGGGTGGGGGGCTAGTAACCAAGCTGGATGATGATAACTTTAAATTCAGTAAAATACAGTGCACAATTATACATGAACACAACAGACATCACTACTGTCTACTGAACCAACAGTGTCACTTTTGCTGCTCTGATGTAAGCAACTTTTCCTTCTCCTCTTCTTTTATGTCACACCCCTCCTCCTCCCCCTTCCCATCACCTCCCTCCTGCACAGTCTCACTCTTCCCTTCAACATCACTCTTTGGGGCGTGTACTCTTCTGCGCTTATGACATAACCCTCTCTGCAGAGGGATCAGACATTGCCCTGTAAGTGGGCCTGTTAGCAGCATGGCACATGGCACTCACAAATGGCCTCCCAGTGAGGAACACACACAGCTCCCCCGACACCAGGGCAGTGACCAGCACACCAATCAGAATGCAGGGCACGAGGAAAAGCAGAGCTGGCTGGGCATGCTGCATCAAGTTCAGTGAAAGGAAGGTGGCAGCAAGCCCAATGATGTAACCTGCATTTCCACCAATCAGTAAATGGAGCTAAGCCTTGGAAATAGAAAGTAACACGGTGCTCACCAAAACATCCAACCATGTGATACAGTTTCAGTTTCCGATTCGGATGCATTTTCAGATCAAACTTGAGGCAGAGGGCAACAAATAGAGCTGGCACGGCCACATCCCCATAACCCAGGAGCATGTAAGGATGCAAATAACTGCAAACAACACTGGACAAATCTCTCTACTCTCCCAACACTTCCCCCTTCCTCCATGCCTCTCTCCACTCCTCCCTCTTCCCTTCTCCTCCCCTCCCCTCCCCTCCCTCCCTCCTACCTTAGTGAAGTATGGAGTGATGAAGACAGCCACAATATCATACAGACATAACACAGCCAACAGGAGCACAAGGTACTGAGGTGGAGGGAAGTGAGAGCAATAAGAGGAGCCACTTAGGACATGATATACCTACACACACATACACAACACATGTACACACACACAATAATGACATACATAAGTGCACACGCACACAAACACACACACACACACACACACACACACACAGCATACCCATGGGACTATATCCATCTCTGTAAAGACTGAAGCAATGAAAATGATGTAAGCAAATCCCAAGACATCATGTAGTACCCAGATGTAGCTGGATGGGGAGGAGGTGGTAGGTGGGTGTGGCTTCACCCTGGGTACACACAGACATGACATGTCCCCAGACCAACCTCTCATTTCTCTCAATGGCCCACCACACAACGAGGCCTGCACACAATACCAGAGTGATGAAGAACCTCGGGTCAGGCTGGTACCTAAGTATCCACAGCTTGTTCTCTGGTATCCTGGGGGTGGAGCATCAGTCACGTGACTCGGAGGGAGGGGCGCCTAGTCCCCAGGTCTACCTCCAGGTACGCATGAGTGGAATGAGGGCCACAAAGGGGGACAGGCAGTGGTACAGACTTTCAGCAGCTCCAACACAGGACAGATCAATCACGATGTAAACTGCAATCCCATTGGTGGAAGCTTCCATCATACACAATGCTAAACACATGACACACAAACAGTGCTAGGCACACAGCTATGTGGCAGGGCTGATGTCATGTCTCTGCACACCCTGGCAGCTACTGGTACAGTTTTATTGAGGTGACATCATTGTTACTAATATTCACATGATACTAGCGCACGATGGGAGCCATTGTGGGAAGGAAGGGGAAGAGGGAGGGAGGGGGAAGAGGGAGGAGGGGAGGAAGGGGGAGGTGGAAGAGGGAGGGAGGAGAAAGAGGGAGGGGAGGAGAAAGAGGGAGGGGGAGGAGAAAGGGGAGGGGAGGAGGAAGGGGGAGGGGGAGGAGAAAGGGGAGGGGGGGAGGAAGGGGGAGGGGGAGGAGAAAGGGGAGGGGGAGGAAGGGGGAGGGGGAGGTTTAAGAGTATGATGTACATGTACATTGTACAGCAACAACACTTCTCAAACTGGTTATCACAAATCGTGGTTATCAAGTCCCGCATTAGGCCCTAATTAATGAGCACCATCACATGACCTTACCCATGGGGTAGTAGAAGAAGTACAGCAGTGCCAGCAGGCCCACAATCACCACTACCACCATCACAAAGCTACACAGGCCAGAGGTGAAGCCAGCCATGGCAGACATCTGTGCAGTTGTGTCTTCGGCCCCGCCCTTATGCTCATCTTTGCGTATCAGTAGACCATACCTAGTGATCACATGACAAGCATAGTGATCACATGACCTGCATCCTCTACCCTTCACACCCTCACTGCCTTCTCTTCCCTCCACACCTCCCCCCTTACGTCACCACTTATTCTCACATGATGCCAGGTCAAAAAAATACAACTTGGACAATTTCTCCAAAAATAGCTCCCTTGTGTAACTGACCACACCATTCTAACATCTAGTTGTTCCACACCTTCAGTCAGCATTATCCACCTAAAAAAACTTCATAGAGGCCAGCGACTTCCTGCCTGAGCTGTTGCAAAAAAAAGGTAAAAGCTAAGGAACTTTTACACTATTCATTTGAGCTGCATGTGCCAAGTCTGGCAGGTAGTCGCAGGACTTTATTTAAAACCACATTATATGGCCCATTAGCTAGTCCAGTTCAGGCATGCCTGTGTCACCTTTAATGCTGGAGGCATGGTGGTTAAAATGGAGGCTAGCAAGACTGGCTGGTCACCTATAGGTACATGTAGTTTATTGCACCCTCGGGGCACGCAACACCTTGTGATGGAGTGTTAGCTTTCTAAAGTAGACCATTCATCCCAGGAAAAGCTTTTTAGGTGGATAGTGCATGCAGCCTTAAGGGGAACCCACGCTGGCAGCCCAACCCATGTTGTAGCCATGCAGACTTTGACATTGTGGACTCACTGCATGTACAGCATCAGATGGAGCTTGTCACCCTGGTCCCTTCTGCCACTGGAGGTAGTTCTTAGTGCCTATAACCCCTCAGCACTGATGCTGGCTAGGATTGGGCCATTTGCCTCAGCTCTGGGTCCTTTAGGTATGTTGGGGAACAAGGGGGAGGAGGGGGAGGGGAAACATTGATCACAGGTGCATAGTACTATAAGGTGCCCAGCCCTTACCTTCTGGTCATAGCAGGGGCCAAAATGGGGCCAAAGTCCCATGGTCTGTGCATGCCTCAGCATGCCTGTAATCTCCCTCGGTATGATGCCAAGAGGGGGACATCACCAGCTCTTGGATGCAAGACGTGAGCGTGAACTGCAGGCATGACTTGCTGGCTGTACGATGATGATCGAGATATATCTGCTGAATTAAATATGGATCCTAAAAATCATTCAACAGTCATCATGAAAACACAAGGCATTCTTTGTAAGCCATCTCACACAAAACACAAAATACCACATCCATGTGACCTAAGTCACAATGTAACACAACAGACCCAATGGGATGTAATCAGATATGCCATAGCCCCAAGCCAGCCATTTTAAGCCTATGCTACAAGGCTATAATTATTTTACCTTAGGTACTGAAATACTTTCACAGAGTCCTGGTGGATTGGCACCCAAAACTGACTTGCACACACCTCACTTTACTTAGGATGTCCCTTCCCCATGCACTATCTTTGTGAGGCAACAATATACCATCCTCTAGGTACTAACTATTGCCCTTACTATGCCATAAACGTACCAAAGGAAATGTGAGTCATCATCTCATGGTGTGGAAAAGCCCAACAACAAATGACCACCACATTGTGCAGCTGCTTTCGCAATACACCCACCAACCTTTGTTAGCAATTCACACATTGCATTGTCAACAAATTCTTCCTCATACACTGGTTAGGTGCCGGAGGAGTAAAAGGGGAGGGCATTAACCACATCCACTATATCCATGGTGGTGTGCAGAGTTCCCATTCCCAAAAAAGTACACCTTTCCTTCCTAGCTACCAACATTGCCTTTGTCACACCTGCGGAAGGTATTATACCTCCCACATACCATAATGGGGTATTCGTTAAAAAAAATTATACACCCCTAACAGATGACAATAATTGGTGTCCAGGGGGCCCTGTGGGGTGGTAAGGGCGGGGGGTAGAAGGCATAATAGAAACATACAAGTTTGTCCAGGAGTCTGTTCTGGGAGGGGGGGAGGGGGGAGTCGTGATATACTATCAGCTTGTCCGGGGGGTGCTTTTATATATTGTCCCGCGGGGGGGGGGGGAGGAGGGCCATCGGGTAAAATATAAACGGAATAGCCCAAATGCAATGTACATTCCGATACATGCATCAACACCACATGTGTTCACGTTGGCGAGAACTAATTCGGGCCGTATTGCATCCTTTCATACAAAATTTTAAAAAATAAATAAATAACGCAAATCATATTTTGATTTCTGGTAGGCCTATCTGACTGCAACAGAATACGGCCACCCCAGGCTTAAATTCCTACCTTAGCGTAGCGAAGCTTTCGTTTTGGGGTTCTTGGCTATAATGCTTATACGTAAGCGAATCCGCCAAAGACATCAGGGGGAGTGGTGTAGTGGGACACCACATGTCCCCAGACATACCTCTCATTTCTCACAATGGCCCACCACACAACGAGGCCTACACACAGAACTAGAGTGATGAAGAACCTCGGGTCAGGCTGACAACGGCACCATGTGCACAAAATCTCATGTAGGCCTACATGTAATATGGTGTTTTAAAATTATTGAATGATTAACCCTTTTCGTCTATCTAGTAATTCAAGACATACACTAAGACTAAAGAGGTATGTAGGTCTAGTAATGTGTTTGTTATATTATATAATTATGTATCAATAGTGTCCTTTGTAGAGTTTTGACGTAGGCCTAGTTTGCTGTTATCACGTTTATCGAAATGGTGCATTAATTGGCACGTGGTGCCTCTGTGTGCTGGCAGAGATAATATTAACTGGCCGGCTAGTTTTTTATCGATGGGTCAATGTTAATTGCTTGAACTTTATGTACTCATGGAGATTTATGTGCTGAGTTCTGCTCTCTGGCATTGGCTTAGAAGCAATTGCGTTTGGCAGATAATATGTCTCGAAAAAGTTCTAGTTTCGTCGGGTGAAGGTGTAACCAGAGCGATCACAAGGTTGTACTTTAGTTTCACGGGTGTTTCATTGCATTGAAAAATGGACATTAGGTCTCGTCCCCACTTTTACCTAGTCTCGTACCCAGACCCTAGTACGTCACAGCAGCGGATGGATTACATCACCGCTACGCTAGAACTAGGGTCTGGGAAAGTGACTGCATGGCATTGGAATTTGGCTTATCTTTTGTAATCCGTTCAACGTAAGCGCAGTGCAGGTGAATATCTGTGTTGCACACCCTTCGAGGACTACAATGATATGAATTTTATCGTTTTAATGCTAACGTACGCCATGATACGGGCCCGTGACTAATAGCGCTCCATTTAGAGTGGTTGGTTTCAAAAAGCATTTTTTCGTTAATTTGCCTGACATAAGTTACAAAAACTTGTATAAACGTATACAGGAGTGCTGGTTGTATGTGATTTGGTTGTTTTTGTTAGCAGACTTATTTTCTGCGAGTCGTACCAAGGCGCTGAATACGACCAATTTATATATACTACAAGCATGGCGGCGGTCCGATTGCAATACATGTATGTACAGTGGCGAGGTGGCCGGGGGGGGGCAGGGGGGGCAATTGCACCCCCAACGGGCCTTAAAAAGGGGGGCGCCAAAATGACGATACATAGGCGGCGGAACGTTATCTTGATTGGTCAGGCCATTAATAATTAATGCATGCCACGCCCACACCACACACATTTTAATATACATTCAAATTATACATGGACAAGATGATAAATCAATTGAAGCATAAATATTTAAGTGACCAAATGTTTGTTGTCCGCAACTCCGCATCCATTCGCACTAGCAAACCCCTTTGCGATGTCAGTGAAATCATGATCATGAAATGATTCAGCCGGTCCTGTGTCATTTTGGAACGTATAGGTACGATTTAACTCGACGCATCGCGCAGAGTTGAAGGATCGCTCGTTTGAAGAGTTTGTAGTCGCGCCGGCATATAACCATTATCCTTGTGGAAAATATAGATATGCCTAGCTCACGAATTGGTAACATCCTTCCAGTTGCAAAAGCCTCTAGAGGTATGAAATAGAATGGCATTAAATTAGTGGTACTGAGTCTACTGATATCTAGAAACTTTATCATAGCTTACAAATGATGGATCTCATTCTGCACATCTCGCTTCGACTTTCATTCTGACAACAGATCAGTGGTGCACAATAGATGCATGCAGCATCGATATCCTGACCTTCATTGTAATGCAGCCATGGCGCCGGCCATGCAGGAATTGAACCTTAATCGTGTACTGGTATGATCTGCATGCTAGCTCTTCGTACCAAGATCAGCGGGGAAGATCGGCAGATGATGAAACCTTCGACACATAGCTGCCAAACTTTCAGATTTTCTGTGAATATTACTCGCAGACTACATTGCAATGGCTGCTAACTTCAAGCTAAAACTTGCAGGTATTAATTACTAATTTTGTATCACGTACTTGCACTTACAGAAACAAAGACACAATAACACAGGCTGCATGTTGGTAGTGAGGGCACATCGCACGCCTCATAGCGGCGATGCTCCAAGAGCCTGCCATACTATTTACCGAACACAATAGGACACCTCCATTACGTATAGTTATGTAGTGAATATGTTACACTAGCTGTTATACCATCGCCCGCATACGTATACTTGAATTACGGTTTATAAACAATTAATGATCATATGAATATTTAATGAGCTCTGGTCCAAGATTGGTCAGGCCATGGCCTGGTCGGCCTGACCGGTTCCGCCACCACTGCGATAGGGGCGCACCAGCCGCCAAGCAAATTACACGAAATGTGCTTAATTATTTAAGTAGTATAGAGTCATAATGCTGGGTACGAGTTCATCAATAGCATTTCACCCCACGTGATATATATTTATAGCATTTGTTACGTAATAGTACGGTTACGTAGGTAAACAATCCAAGTACATTGCTCTATAGTTGTAAATAGTTCCGGCCAAAATTTCGGCTTGACTGATGTCATGAGATCTAGAATCGGCTATGTGTTAATTGCTACCAGTTTTTGTTATTGTTATCGTGCTGCTCGAACAGAGGGCACTATTTATTGGTGTTGATTGCCTTAGTTTCCAATACAATCTGTGGAAAAATTAGGATGCGCACCACAAAAATTTTCACGCGCTTCGCGCGCGCCCCTCCCTTCCTCAATTCTTCACGTGGAACCCACCCCCTCCTCGCCGAAATCCTGCATCTGCCCCTGTAACGAGATACGAAATTCTGACAGAAAGGCAGCATGTGTGTTTGTGTGTGTGTGCGTGGGGGAGGGGGGAGGGGGGGCGGCAGTCTGTGTATTTGCCCCCCCCAGTGACAGACAAGCCACCTCGCCACTGTGTATGTACACTTCAAAAACGGGTGATGGATTACTGTGATCTCACAACTTAAACAGCTTGGACAACAACATTGGAGCTTTAATTGTATCCATAAACTGAAGTACGTACGGTAGTAATACAACTTTAGCCTTGATCTTTTTTTTTTTGCATGCTGAATTAGTGGTGGAAGAGAGGAGGTTAAAGAGACAGTGCCTGCATGGGATGAATTGTTCCTGAGGCAAAGAACAAATGGTACTGAGTGCAGCTTATAATTAGTGGCAGGGGTAGAGGTACAAGTGGGTGGAGCCAATCTGTACGTAAACATGTTGTAGCCTTGACAACGAAGCTGCTCACATGATAGGGGACCATGTTCATTGGTTGGTTCACCACTGGGCTGGATGGAAAATGTGATGAGGTGTGCTGAGTTGTGTCAGTGGTGTGCTGCATGGAGCGTGGCCGCATAGTTTGACCTTTGAGATCATTACATTATATTAGATGACAACATCATATCTCTCCCTCCCTTGCTCCCTTATTTTCTTGCTCAATTTGATTATTTTATTTGCGTAAGTCTATGTGTTGTGTTTATTTTACTTGTACATGGTCTTTAAGCTTTAGAGGTTTCTATTGTGAGAGGGGGAGGGGGAGGGGAGGGAGGGAGGGGGAGGGAGGGGAAGGGAGGAGGGAGGGGAGGGGGAAGGGAGGGGGATGGAGGGGGAGGGAGGGAAGGGAGGGGGATGGAGGGGGAGGGAGGGAAGGGAAAGGGAGGGGGACAGAGGGAGTGGGAGGGAGGGAGGAAGGCGGAGGGAGAGGAAGGGAGAAGGAGAAGGAGGTAGGGAGGGAGAAAAGATGGGAAGGGAGAGGGAGGGAGGGAGGGAGAGGGAAGGATGGAGAGCGAGGAAGGGAAAGGGAGCAAGGGAGCAAGAGGGTGTGAATGTAGGCCAAAATACAAGGAGGACATGTGGCTTGTGGGATACACACATTCAAGAATACATCATCACAAGCTCTACAGTAGTCACATCACTAGCTCCACCCACTTGTATTGTATAGCCATGTCTCATTGCAGGAAAAGGGCAAAATAAACCTGTAGAGCTTGCCAAGCACATCTTGTATGCCTGACTACCCAACATGAAGTGGGTGAAAACTGAGGTGGGCGTGGCAGCTGGGGGGGGGGGGGGGAGACATGGGCGGGGCTTACTATGCTGAACTAGTGCCCTTAATATAAGATAACCTAGGGATGAAAGGATTAGCACCTTCCTCCTCCTTCGTTTTGTAGAAATTAGCTAGAAGCAGCAGTTCCACAGAGAAAGTAGGCTAGCACAGCTGTAGGTTGTCTCTAAATTGCCTCGCCTCGACTCGAGACATATTTTTCAACTAATTGTGTCCGCATAAAAGGCCCGGTATACCCTTCTGCACTTGACATGAACCATCCGCTTCGATTGCAGCATGAGCGCACGTGATACAGCTTTATTCATGATTAGCTAGTCCAGGGTAAAGGGTTTTGTTCTCGCTGCAGAAAATAAGTCTGCACATAAGCTAGGTATGTTTAAATAGGGCAATGATCTATCTTTACAATAAGGTGCATCTCGCACCCTTTTGTCAGGCATTTTCTCGAGAAAAACGGCTTGCCGTTCGAGTGCTTCAGGAATGCCAAAACAAAAACAAAGAAACCGTGAGATGTGCGACTTTAGTGGACTAATCAAGAACAGCCCTCAGTAGTGCGCATTCATGTTTTGTAGTGCCGAACTGAATATAGAACAGCTGAAAAATATATTGGTATTTTTTGGTAAACGCATCTTCACAAAATAGGGATTAGAACATTGACCACGTTTTAGAGCTCCTATGGGACCCGGATAAGAATTGTACCGTAATATATATACGTATTCTAATTAACAACCTAATGTCCATCTCGAAACAGCCGTGGTTTAGGGACCCTTCTTAATATTAATCTAAACCCATTAACAAGTAATTAACAAGCTGCGCCACCTAGTGTGACTACGAGGCATGAGCCTATTATACATGTGTATATCTATCTGCATGTGCTTCACTCTGACGTTGATCACGACGACTGTCTTGTTTTTGATAACATGCTTGAAGCTATAGCACCCAATAAATTTAATGAGTACACAATGAAGTGTAGTGCAACATAACCGATAGCTATACAGGGTGATGTTGTGCGATGTGCTTCAGAATGCTATGGGCCCTCCAAATCTTTTCCTCACTTATCACAGTACGCTATCATTAGAGCGCCTTTCATGCAGTTCTAATTTGTGTTCAAACAGGGTTCGATGCATGTGATTGACGTAGAACGCTCCGATCCTTGTACTGGTTAACATTTGTGGCCTGGCTGATGTTTAGTATGAAAAGATCACCTTCAGGCTTGTTCAAAAAATAAGACTACAGTTCACTTGGGTCATGTGAGAAACTATTGAATATGATTATGTATATGAATATTATTATAGTCACAATAAACTCTTTTAAAATGGATGCGGGTGGGGATAACTGATTAATTTGGTGTGGCTTTAGCGGAGCAAAGTATTGCTGCTGGTTAGTGGACTTCAAATCGATCGCAAGAGCTAGCTCACCTGTACAATGTAGTTTACAACAGTTACCAAGTGGCCTTGGCTGCACTATAGCCGTTTTATATTTTATGTTACATGCGCAGGGGCAAGGTCTCAAAACAAACTAACCTGGTTACAGTTTTTGTGTGTTTTCTACGCAAAAAGCGTTGGCTTCTGGGGCTACAGCGCTCCCCCATACCCCCTAGCTTAGCGAGAGGGGGCACTCCTCTCGCACCCTCCCCAGGGAGGCAGGGGAACCACCGTTGTTGGCTGCTGCACTTTGTATTCCCTTCCTACACCACTGGGATTGGTGCACTTGAAGATCCATACCGCCCCATAAATTGCATATGAAAGAGCTATTGTTGGCGTGGAATTGAAAAAAAAATGGCCCTAGGTTGACTATCCCAATATTTTAGCTACTGGTCAAATTCAAACACCCAGCATCTAGTGAAAGCCGTAAGGTTTATAAAAGGTTAGACTTTACCCGTTAGATTTATGTTTTCGGTTTAGTACCTCTGACACCATTGCAGCATTGTTACATAGAATGTGTAAAACAGTCAAGCACTCCAGGAATGGAGGAACTGGTCTGGATGAAGCATCCTACACTCTGAATTTGGAGAAAATGATGCCCAAACCTTTACAATAACGAGTACTGCAACAACAACCCTTGCCTATAGATCTATGTTTTTGACACTCAAAGTGGCAAACAACACAAATTAAATTATGTCAGTTCTCTCCGCCCATTGAACAACCTCTATTGTAAAATAGTCCTTCCTCTAGCTGGGCCAAAGACTGGAATTTTGGGTCATGTACATGTAATGCAGCTTATAATTTGACATTTTGTGATGCATGACAGGCTCAGTAGAGCGCATTTCCTGCACCATTGAAGCTTGCAATATGTAATTTTTGGTCAAGTGTTAGCACCATTGTGGCTGACTGTTTGTGTTTTGAATGAACCATTCTTGTCAATATCAGACTGCAGGTCAACATGGCAAATGCAGGTGTGCCCATAATTGTCAACCCATCAAAGGTGAGTGCCAAAAACTATGACAACGAAGCCTCAGCTCTGATCAAGGGTTTGACCGAACGTACCTGGAAATCTGCTCGGCGTGATGCTAATAATAATCCAGTTCCAGGTAGTGCTCAAATCAAATCGAGGTGCATCGGGGTCCTGGATGCCACAATGGATGACCAGACGCATAAATACATTATAGCCTGCTCGTCGACTGGCCTGAACGATATGGTTGTTGGAGAAGAGGCCAAATTTGCAGATGTATGGGGACGTTGTAAAGGAAGTATAAAAGAGGCAATTGGTGATCAAATTAATTGTATTGTTGCTGATGTTGGACCTTCCACACAATGCTATTGTGCAGTCCCATCCACAAAACCACTCTCAGAGTTTGTTGAAGATGACCAGAAGGATTACTGGAAGGAAATAGACAACCGCATGCGAAACCGTAAGAGAGTGCTAGACCAGGAATTTCTTCAGGGGCAGCAGCAAGATAAAAAGCTCAGTGATGCTCAGCTTAAGAAACTTAAGAAGGACCTGAAGAAATCAGTATTTGGGGTAAAATTTGCAGCTGATCAGCTTCCTAAAAAAGATTTTGAAGATTTAGTGGTCTGGCATAAGAACCTTATTGAAAATCCAGTGAACAAGACAATTAAAATTTTTATTGAATTAGCAGAGAAACCTTATGAAGAGGTTATTCCTTCCCTTTGTGCTAAAGAGGGGCATTTAAAAGGAAAAGAGGAGCTTCTCAAAGCTGCAACTGACCCATGGCCAAAGAATAAAGATGAGCTTCCAAAACGACTTGAAATACTTGGACTGCGCCATCTTGATAGGGAAGGCATACTCCTTCCCGCTTGTCAGCATGTTTTCTTTAAACCAAACCTTTCAAGACTTGCTGACTACTTTGCTCAATGTGCTGAAGACAACGCAACCATTGAATTGATGAAATACCTTAGGAAAAATCCCAGCAAGAAAGTGAAATCAGTGGACTGGTTTAGCACTGCAGCTGAATGGTCAGAAGGTGGTGATGATTTAATCAAAGTTAAACACAAGCCTCTCTGTGCTGTATGCGCTATTCGATTTAAGGACCGTCTGGAATGGCTCCTGTCCTCACAAGTGAGTGCTCTATTTTATAGCAGGGGGAGGGGCAGGAACAATTATGAGCACCATCAGAATAAATTAGTATTGAAGGTGGGGGGGTGGAAGGGGCACAAATAAGAAAGCTGTGCACATGATGCCATTAAATTCATATCCAACTATGCCCTCACCATTAACTATAGAGCTGTAAATGGATTAGCCGGATACACAACATTAGGAAACAAAGATGAAATCAGATAGTAGTCCTATATCTAAGTATTGCCTGTATTACCCTGCACTCACTACGTGTATTGCCTTCATTTCTCATACATTATTTGCTTGATTGGTCTAAATATTCATGCATAAAGTAATTACTTGGGTTATTCCTTTCATCCAATCATGCTGCAGGACAACACCTGCAATGTTGATGGCTCTCCTGCCAGCAATGTTGATGGTCGCATCAAATATAACAAGATCTTCATCAACAACACATGGTATCCCTCCATTAGTGGGGACACATATCCCACCATCATGGGGGATACAGCTAAGGGCAACGAGAAGGATGTGGACAAGGCTGTGGCCGCCGGCCGAGAGGCCCTCCAGCCATGGGGCACCATGAAGGCATCAGCAGAGAGGGGCCGCCTTCTGAACAAGCTGGCTGACCTCATCGAGGAGAGGAGTGAGTACCTTGCCTGCCTGGAGACGATGGGTAATAGAAGACCATTACCCGATAAGTACCTCCCAGATGTGGTTGACTGCTATCGGTACTTTGCATGGTGGGCCATCAAGATCCATGGAGGGACACTCCCTGATGGTGGGCCATATCGCTGCTTCACTAATGAGCAAGTGGGCTTGGTGGGTTTGATCATATCAGGGGACTTCCCCTTACTGATGCAGGCCTGGACATTGGGACCCGCCCTGTCTGCGGGAAACACTGTAGTGATAAAGCCAGCAAAGGCGAACCCTTTTACCTCCCTCTACATTGCCTCTCTTATTGCAGAGGCTGGGTTCCCCCCAGGTGTAGTCAACATTGTGACTGGTGATGGGAACACCACAGGTACTGCTGTGGCAACCCACCCTAAGATCAAAAAAGTGGTGTTTGTGGGGTCAACAGAAGTGGGACACCAGATGCTGAGTGAGGCTGGAGGGAGCCAGGCTGGAGGGAGCCAGGCTGGAGGGAACAGCCTGAAGGAGAAGAAGCTCACTATGATGCTGCACAAGGAAGGAGCAGATATTTGTAAGATATTCAACATATGTGTACACGAGGGGGGTAGAAACAAGCAGAAGTTCACGCTTAGTGGCAAGGGCTCCACCATCATTTATGTCCTTGCTGATGCAGACCTCAAGGATGCCGTTGAGAAGAGCTTCTTGGCTTCTTACTTTAGATTTAGCAAGGATCAGCCCTTACCTTGCACATTTGTGGAGAAGTCCAAGTACAAAGAGTTTGTGAAGAAGAGTCTTGAGGCTGCAAGGAAGTACTATGAGAATGGTACTTGGAAATTCAATGAGAGCACTGGTATCATGTCCATTGAGCAAGCAGGCACCACAGAGCACTTGACTGTGATGCACATTATGAAATGTGTAAACTTTGAAGTCATCAACCCTGAAAGCCACATGTATGATATTGCTGCTGCCATCTTTACGACCAATGTGGAGAATGCAATGAAGTTGGTGAAGAGCCTGAATGCAAGCACTGTTTGGGTCAACTGCTATGATGCATTTTGTCATCAGGCTCCCCTGCAAGGAATGTTAGTGCCCAGTAGAAGGAGAGGGGTCCTCACGTCCTCACGGGTGAGTCGGTTTATTAATAGCAAAGTAGGGGGTGGGGGGGCAAAGCATATTACATACAAGACAGGGGTTTTCATACTGCCTGGCCACACCCATTATGGATGGGACTGTAATAAATGCAAGCATTACACTACATAGCTGCATATGCCTTGGGCAAGTAGATAGTTTTTAAATACATATACAAACATGCTGTTAAAAGCAAGGAAACAAGAGTGCATGATATTTCACACAGGAATGTGTAGAACTATTTTTCCACCTGTATTCTTTTTATTAACTGTAATGCTGCTAACTTTAGATGATGTTACTTCTATGTATAAGAAAAAAAATAAGGCACTCCAATGCATATATGAAGTGCCCAGTCAGAATATACCTTCCATCCGCACACACTGCAGGACATCAAGTACAATAAGATCTTCATCAAAAACACATGGTATAACTCTACAAGTAGGGACACATATCCCATCATCAACCCCTCCACTGGGGACAAGATATGTGATGTTGCTATGGGCAACAAGGAGGATGTGGACTTTGCTGTGGCCGCCGCCCACAAGGCCCTCCAGCCAGGCAGCCTGTGGGGCACCATGGAGGCATCACAGAGGGGGAAGCTTCTGAAGAAGCTGGCCGACCTCATCGAGAGGGACAGTAAGTACCTTGCCCACCTGGAGGCTATGTACAGTGGAAGACCAATTAGGGACGTGGGCAGAGACCAGCCACATGTAATCTCATGCTACCGGTACTTTGCAGAGCAAACTGCAAGTCAAAAGACCCACAAATCAGTGGCTATAGTGGGTCACATCATCTCTGGGGACTTCCCCCTCTTGATGCAGGCCAAGGTGTTGGGTTCCGCCCTGTGTGCAGGAAACACGGTCATATTGAAGCCAGCAGAGCAGACCCCTCTTAGCTCTCTGTATGTTGCCTCACTCACTGCAGAGGCGGGGTTTCCCCCTGGTGTGGTTAGCATTCTCCCTGGTGTTGGATCCACTGTGGGTGATGCCATGAAAAAGCACCCTGATATCAGCTTCACAGGTCACCCTAATGTGCACAAGAACCCCATCATTGTCTTTGCTGATGCTGACCTCGATTATGCCATTGAGAACAGTCTCTTTATCATCACTGTGGGCCCTGAGGGTCAGTGTATCAGACCCCACACATATGTGCAGGAGTCTGTCTATGAAACATTTGTGAGGAGGAGTGTCGAGAAAGCGAAGATGATCAAGGTGGGTAACCCCCTTGATCCTGCCAATGATCGTGGCCCTTTGGTGGACAATGACCAGTTGGTCAAGACCCTGGGCCTTATAGAGAGTGCAGTGAAGGAAGGGGCCAATCTGCAGTGTGGTGGGCAGAGGCATGGGGACCAGGGATACTTCATTGAGCCCACCATATTGAGTGATGTCACGGAAGACATGCAGATTGCCCAGGAGGAGATCTTTGGTCCTGTGATGCTTATCATGAAGTTCAAGACCATTGAGGAAGTCACCAGCCGTACCAACAACCCCATATATAATAGTAAAGCTGTCGTCTTTACCACCAATGATGAGACTAAAATGCAATTTTTAGGAGCTGTAAATAGGATGAGGTGGGAATTAATGTCTGCCAGTGCCAGCATGCACCAGCTTAGGTACTCTCTGTGATGCTGCATTATTTGATGTGTGCTTTGATTGTTTTTTTTTTGGTTTTCTTACTTGCACATCAACGTCATGAAAATTAGATTCTTGTGTACAAATATCATTCTGTCCTTATTAGGTAATGAATGCATTTGATGTTCTTCCAGTAAAAGCGCATGTACATTGGTATATCATTGATGCTCTGTAAATCCATTGCAATCCTGATCATGAGCTGTTACTAAAAGCAGTACGTTGGAATATACACCTCAATTCAGTAGGGCCACATATAGGGCAAGTGGCTGCAGCCTCAAGAGGAGGGAGGCCCATGGTGCCACCATTTTATTAGAAGTTGGTCTTCATCTGCTGGAGACAACCACACAGGAATTAGTTTCAACCAATCATAGGCTCCTGCCTGCAGGGGCTATGACACTGCCAAGAGCCTTGATCTGACAGCAGGTGGAGAAGACTTCTGGGTAACAGAAGTACGTACTGCAGATAGTCAGGACTGCTATTGTGGGCGGGGTTTCCATCAATAGAGTCCTCAGGTCACCATGCCACCACGTATATGTGTTAGAACGGCTTTGCACCAGTAAAATTGTTTATCAATTTCACCCGGGGGGTAGAAGGGGGGGGGGGCCAGTAACCAAGCTGAATGATGATCACTTTAAATTCAGTAAAGTACAGTGCACAATTATACATGAACACAACAGAC
This sequence comes from Spongilla lacustris, assembly GCA_949361645.1. NCBI lineage: Eukaryota > Metazoa > Porifera > Demospongiae > Spongillida > Spongillidae > Spongilla > Spongilla lacustris. Next base: position 15,476,179 of record OX442417.1, read on the forward strand.
ATCACTACTGTCTACTGAACCAACAATGTCACTTTTGCTGCTCTGATGTAAGCAACTTTTCCTTCTCCTCTTCTTTTATGTCACACCCCTCCTCCTCCCCCTTCCCATCACCTCCCTCCTGCACAGTCTCACTCTTCCCTTCAACATCACTCTTTGGGGCGTGTACTCTTCTGCGCTTATGACATAACCCTCTCTGCAAAGGGATCACACATTGCCCTGTAAGTGGGCCTGTTAGCAGCATGGCACATGGCACTTACAAATGGCCTCCCAGTGAGGAACACACACAGCTCCCCTGACACCAGGGCAGTGACCAGCACACTAATCAGAATGCAGGGCACGAGGAAGAGCAGAGCTGGCTGGGCATGCTGCATCAAGTTCAGTGAAAGGAAGGTGGCAGCAAGCCCAATGATGTAACCTGCATTTCCACCAATCAGTAAATGGAGCTAAGCCTTGGAAATAGAAAGTAGCACGGTGCTCACCAAAACATCCAACCATGTGATACAGTTTCAGTTTCCGATTCGGATGCATTTTCAGATCAAACATGAGGCAGAGGGCAACAAATAGAGCTGGCACGGCCACATCCCCATAACCCAGGAGCATGTAAGGACGCAGGCCATACTGGCTGCACTTGGAGATGAGCAAGCTGGGGGCCAACTTTGGAACTGTGAAGACAATGGGAAGGGACTCCCCACTGGTCCTTAGGGAGCAGTCTGAGGACAGGCCTCCTCCCCCTCCCGTGGCTGCCTTCTCCATAACACTGACACCATCCTGTGGGTGTGGTTAACGGCATGACAACTCCACCCCTTACCACTTCAGATAAATCATCATTTACAATCTAAATGTGCACATGTACATGTACTACGTCTCTATTTACAAGAAAGAAAATTAGTTGGATGTAATTACAGACTAAATTAATAACTGGCTACAGGACCTAATAACTGCAAACAACACTGGACAAATCTCTCTACTCTCCAAACACTTCCCCCTTCCTCCATGCCTCTCTCCACTCGTCCCTCTTCTCCTCTCTTCCCTTCCCTTCCCTCCCCTCCCCTCCCTCCCTCCTACCTTAGTGAAGTATGGAGTGATGAAGACAGCCACAATACCATACAGACATAACACAGGCAACAGGAGCACAAGGTACTGAGGTGGAGGGAAGTGAGAGCAATAAGAGGAGCCACTTAGGACATGACATACCTGTACACACATACATAAATGCACACGCACACACACACACACACACACACACACACACACACACTCACACAAACACACACACACACACAATACCCATGGAACTATATCCATCTCTGTAAATACTGAAGCAATGAAAATGATGTAAGCAAATCCCAAGACATCATGTAGTACCCAGATGTAGCTGGAGGGGGAGGAGGTGATAGGTGGGTGTGGCTTCACCCTGACATCACATGTCCCCAGACCTACCTCTCATTTCTCTCAATGGCCCACCACACAACGAGGCCTGCACACAGCACCAGAGTGATGAAGAACCTCGGGTCAGGCTGGTACCTAAGTATCCACAGCTTGTTCTCTGGTATCCTGGGGGGTGGAGCATTAGTCACGTGACATGGAGGGAGAGGCACCTAGTCCCCAGGCCTACCTCCAGGTACGCATGAGTGGAATGAGGGCCACAAAGGGGGACAGGCAGTGGTACAGACTTTCAGCAGCTCCAACACAGAACAGACCAATCACGATGTAAACTGCAATCCCATTGGTGGAAGCTTCCATCACACACAATGCCAAGACACAATACACAATCAATCACAAATCCTGGTTATCAAGTCCCGCATTGGTCCCTAATTAATGAGCACCATCAATGGGGTAGTAGAAGTACAGCAGTGCCAGCAGGCCCACAATCACCACTACCTGTGTGTGTGAGTGTGTGTGTGTGTGTGCGTGTGTGTGTGTGCGTGTGTGTGTGTGCGTGTGTGTGTGTGTGTGCGTGTGTGTGTGTGCGTGTGTTGTTACTGTCTTCAATTTCACTCCAATTAGCTGCTACACACTGCCGCACATTCTGTCGTGGCAAAGAGATAAGCTAGGCCTAGACAGCTGCCTATAGTAGGTGTACACTAACAGTATTATGTAGCTCTATAATTTAATAATATCTAGGCCTATTACTATTTATATTTTAACCCTCATAATTTGGACATCGTTACGCCTCGTATTCAAGTCTCCAACCAAGACGCCTTTTAGAGGTTTGTAGCTGATGTAGGCCTACTAATTGTTTGTGTACCGATGGGCCAGTGCTCCTGTTTTTATAATTTACTTCAACTTTGCTTGGCCTGTGTACGTAGCCAATGGCCCAGCTTAGAGCCCATTATAGGCCCAGCTTAGAGGCATTGCGTTCGGTAGATAATTAAAAGTCTTGCGTTTTTTTTAAATTCCAGCAAGTGATGGAAGTGTAACTAAAGCGCTATCCGTCACATTGTACACACTAGTAGGCCTAGGCCTAGACGATGTTATAGTATTCTCAATTTGGTGGTTTAAAAGATCTCTGGTGGTTTATAAGGTACTAATATGCGTGTTTCTTTATGACATATAATAACTACTCAGGCTGGTATGCCCAAGCTCAGGCAATACCCTGGCCTACATACCCCTGTGCGTAGTGGTTAGATCTCATGGCTCATGAATATTCAAGAATGACACTAGATTTCCTGCCTTCGAGTCAGTAGTCATTGCAATGCATCCGTGCGCTGGGCCATCGAGAGTTACGGCAGTAACTCTCATATAGGATTGTATAGTACTACTCTATTATCTATGGCATGTGATGTAGCATAAATGTGCTGCATGACATGTGGGATACACCTGCACCATTGCTGCATCTCGAAATTTATATTGTGATAATGTGTGTTCTGAGTGAACTGTTCAACAGTGTACTGCAGGTCAACATGGCAGATGCAGCCGTGCCCATAACTGCCAACCTCGCAGATGTAGTGAAAGCCAAACACTATGACCTTGAAGCCTCAGAGCTGATCAAGGAAATAATCACAACTACCTGGAAATCTGCGCTTGAGCTGCAGAATCGTGAAGTTAAGCGTCAAGTGCATTGGGGTCCTGGACGTTACCATGAAGGATAAGACACATCTGTATATTATAGCCAGCTCGTCAACTGGCACATCAGATCCAGTTGTTGCAAATCAAGCCAAATTTGCGGTTATATGGGAAGGGTGCAGTCGTCGTATACATGATAAGTACACATCGGTCAGGGATAATTGTATCATTGCTGACGTTGGACCTTCCACACAATGTTATCGTGCAGTCCCAGCCACAAGAGCTGTATCAGAGTTTGATGAAGATAAGCAGGAGGCTTACTGGACGGAAATAAAAACCCGCATAGGTTATTGCCAAAGTGGGCTAAACCTGGCATTTTGTGAGGGGCAGCAGCAGGAAGATATTAAGCTCAGTGATGATCAGCTTAAGGAACTTGAGGCGCTTCTAAGGAGTTCAGTATTTGGGGTAAAATTTGAAGTTGATCAGCTTCCTAAAGAAGACTTTCAAGTCATAGTGGACTGGCATAGGGAACTTATTGAAAAACCAAAGTTAGCTCTATCTAGTATCAAGGCAGCAAGGCAATCTCCAGAATAAGTAATGCGCAGTTTCTGTTTTAAAAATGCAGGACTCTTCGCACAATTCGGGCTTCGTGCAGATCAAACCGAGGAGCTTCTCAAAGCTACCACTGATCTATGTCAAGAGGATATAAACGACCTTCCAAGACGACTTGAAGAACGCGGACTGCGCTATCTTGATGAGAAATTCAACGTTGTGCTTCGTAGGCAGGGGCAATACAATACTAGCACTATGAACCCAATTCTACAGGTTTGTCAGAATGTTTGTGAGAAACCTAAACTTTCAAGACTTGCTGACTACTTTGCTCAATGTGCTGAGGACAACGCAACAATTGCTTTGATGAAATACCTTGAGAACAATTCCAGCAAGAGAGTGGCATCAGTGGATTGGTTTAGCACTGAGTGGTCTGAAGATGGCAATATTGCGGTACACAAGCCTCTCTGTGGTGTATGTGCTATTCGCTTCAAGGAACGTCTCAAGTTGCTCCTCCTCATGTCCTCACGAGTGAGTGTTTTTATTAATAGCAAAACAAGGGTGGAGAGTAAAAGGCCTTAATACCCCCCCCCCCCCCCCCCCCCCCCCCCCCCAACCATGCCATTATGGATGGGGCTATAACAAATACAAGCATTATACTACATAACATCGTATGCGTTGGACATTTGAGTAATATGGCATGAAATTGTACAATCCAACGGCACTCAAATTTGTTATGCATGTGTATAAAGTTCCTCCCACCCACTCATACCTTCCATCCACACACACTGCAGGACATCAAGTACAATAAGATCTTCATCAACAACACATGGCATGACTCCACAAGTGGGGACACATATCCCATCTACAACCCCTCCACTGGGGATAAGATATGTGATGTTGCTAAGGGCAACGAGGATGTGGACAAGGCTGTGGCCGCCGCCCACAGGGCCCTCCAGCCATGGGGCACCATGGAGGCATCACAGAGGGGGAACCTTCTGAACAAGCTGGCTGATCTCATCGAGAGGGACAGTGAGTACCTTGCCTGCCTGGAGGCTGTGAACAGTGGAAGACCAATTAGGGCAGTGTCCAAGATAGACCTCCCACGTGTGATCAAATACTATCAAGACTTTGCACACACTACAAGTCAGAACACCCATGAACCAGTGGGTATAGAGGGTCACATCATCTCTGGGGACTTCCCCCTCTTGAGGCAGGCTTGGGTGTTGGGTTCCGCCCTGTGCAGAGGAAGCACGGTCATATTGAAGCCAGCAGAGCAGACCCCTCTTAGCTCTCTCTATGTTGCCTCACTCACTGTAGAGGCAGGGTTTCCCCCTGGTGTGGTTAGCATTGTCCCTGGTGTTGGGTCCACTGTGGGTGATGCCATGGTAACCCACAACCATGAAGTGGGTGATATCATCTTCAAAGGTCACCCCAAGGTGCACAAGAGGCCTATCATCATCTGTGCTGATGCTGACCTCAATGATGCCATCAAGAACAGCCTCTTTGCCATCCATATGGGCCCTGAGGGTCAGTGTATAAGAACCCACACGTATGTGCAGGAGTCTATCTATGATAAGTTTGTCAGCAGGAGTGTTGAGTTTGCAAAGATAATCAAGGGGGTAACCCCCTTGATCCTGCCAATGATTTGGGCCCTTTTGTGGGTGAAGACCAGTTGTTCAAGACCCTACGCCTCATAGATAGTGCAGTGGAGGAAGGGGCCAATCTGGTGTGTGGTGGGAAGAGGCTTGGGGACCAGGGATACTTCATTGAGCCCACCATATTGAGTGATGTCACGGAAGACATGCAGATTGCCCAGGAGGAGATCTTTGGTCCTGTGATGATTATCATGAAGTTTGATACCTTTGAGGAGGTCGTCAGCCGTATCAACTACCCCATATATGATGGTATTGTTGTCGTCTTAACCACCACTGATGAGACTAAAGTTGAATTTATGGGTGCTGTATATGATCTGAAGCTTGCTTTTGCTGGCATTGCCAGTGCTGGCAAAGCCAGCCTAGGTACACTCTGTGATGCTGCATTATTTGACGTGTGCTTTATTTTTATTTTGGTTTGATCAGCTTACTTGCACAACAATGTCATGACGATTAGATTCTTGTGCACAAATTTAGCTATCTTTATGATTCATTTATTCCAGTAAAAGCGCATGTACATTGGTATATAATTGACGCTCTGTAAATACGTTGTAATCCTGCATGGGCTGTTCACAAAGCAGTACGTCACATCTCAATTCAGTAGGCCCACATATAGGGCAAGTGGCTGCAGCCTCAAGAGGAGGGAGGCTCATGGAGCCACCATTTTATTAGCAGTTGGTCTTCTGCAAACGGAATCAATCGGGGGCTCCTGCCTGCAGTGGCTATGACACTGCCAAGAGCTGACAGCAGGTGGAGAATTCTCCCAAAGGACTTCTGGGTCATGGTCCCCAGGCCAAGACGAGCAGATAGTCAGGACTGCTATTGTGGGTGGGGTTTCCATGAACAGAGTCCTCAGGTCACCCTGCCACCACGTCTACATAAGGACCTCATGTAGGACTGTGTATGTACATAAGCAGGACTGTGTATGCACATGAACATGTGTTAGAACTCTGCCCAAATATTCAATTTCACCCTAGGGGTTAGTAGGGTGGGGGGCTAGTAACCAAGCTGGATGATGATCACTTTAAATTCAGTAAAATACAGTGCACAATTATACATGAACACAACAGACATCACTACTGTCTACTGAACCAACAATGTCACTTTTGTTGCTCTGATGTAAGCAACTTTTCCTTCTCCTCTTCTTTTATGTCACACCCCTCCTCCTCCCCCTTCCCACCACCTCCCTCCTGCACAGTCTCACTCTTCCCTTCAAAATCACTCTTTGGGGCGTGTACTCTTCTGCGCTTATGACATAACCCTCTCTGCAGAGGGATCAGACATTGCCCTGTAAGTGGGCCTGTTAGCAGCATGGCACACATGGCACTCACAAATGGCCTCCCAGTGAGGAACACACACAGCTCCCCCGACACCAGGGCAGTGACCAGCACACCAATCAGAATGCAGGGCACGAGGAAGAGCAGAGCTGGCTGGGCATGCTGCATCAAGTTCAGTGAAAGGAAGGTGGCAGCAAGCCCAATGATGTAACCTGCATTTCCACCAATCAGTAAATGGAGCTAAGCCTTGGAAATAGAAAGTAACACGGTGCTCACCAAAACATCCAACCATGTGATAAAGTTTCAGTTTCCGATTTGGATGCATTTTCAGATCAAACTTGAGGCAGAGGGCAACAAATAGAGCTGGCAAGGCCACATCCCCATAACCCAGGAGCATGTAAGGACGCAGGCCATACTGGCTGCACTTGGAGATGAGCATGCTGGGGGCCAACTTTGGAACTGTGAAGACAATGGGAAGGGACTCCCCACTGGTCCTTAGGGAGCAGTCTGAGGACAGGCCTCCTCCCCCTCCCGTGGCCGCCTTCTCCATAACACTGACACCATCCTGTGGGTGTGGCTAAATACATGAAAACTCCACCCCTTTGTTCATGCTCCACCCCTTTCCACTTCAGATAAATCATCATTTATGTGCACATGTACACGTACTATGTTTCTATTTACAAGAAAAAAATTTAGATTACAGACTAAATTAATAACCGGCTACAGGACTTAATAACTGCAAACAACACTGGACAAATCTCTCTACTCCCCAAACACTTCTTCCTTCCTCCCTCTCTCTACTCCTCCCTATTCTATCTTCCCTTCGCTTCCCTCCCCTCTCCTCCCTCCCCTCCCTCCCCTCCCTCCCTCCCTCCCTCCTACCTTAGTGAAGTATGGAGTGATGAAGACAGCCACAATATCATACAGACATAACACAGCCAACAGGAGCACAAGGTACTGAGGTGGAGGGAAGTGAGAGCAATAAGAGGAGCCACTTAGGACATGACATACCTCTACACACATACACAACACACATGTACACACATACACCACACAATACACATGCTCTCACACACATACCTGTAGACACATCATACAACACACCAACACAACGTATACATACACAATCCTAATGACATACACACACACATGCACACACACACAAATGCACGGAAACACATGGGACTATGTCCATCTCTGTAAAGACTGAAGCAATGAAAATGATGTAAGCAAATCCCAAGACATCATGTAGTACCCAGATGTAGCTGGAGGGGGAGGGGTGGTAGGTGGGTGTGGCTTCACCAGGGGTACACACAGACATCACATGTCCCCAGACCTACCTCTCATTTCTCTCAATGGCCCACCACACAACAAGGCCTGCACACAGCACCAGAGTGATGAAGAACCTCGGGTCAGGCTGCATGGTACCTAAGTATCCACAGCTTGTTCCCTGGTATCCTGGGGGGGTGGATCATCAGTCGCGTGACATGAAGGGAGGGGCACCTAGTCCCCAGGCCTACCTCCAGGTACTCAAGAGTGGGATGAGGGGGACAGGCAGTGGTACAGACTTTCAGCAGCTCCAACACAGAACAGACCAATCTCACGATGTAAAGTGCAATCCCATTGGTGGAAGCTTCCATCACACTGTCACACAATGACAAACACATTACACACAAACAGTACACATATATGGCTGATATACATTAAGGTTCTCAGGGGTGATCCATTTTTATTTTCAAAAACACTAAGTTAGTATACTACATGTACACATTCATTTAAATTTTTATACATGATGTCCCCTGAGCTTGTACTGCCTTGATACAGCATCACCTACATGTCACATATTAAGGCATGGCGTCCTGGTGATTCCAGAGTCTAGGGGATCCAGAAAGTCAGCAACAAGCCCATAAATTATTCTTTGAAAAATGGGAAATTATATGTACAAGTACATTTAAAATATTAAAATGATGTCCCCAGCACTTGTACTGCCTGGATACCACATCACCAACATGTTCACATGTTAAGGCAATGAAGTCATAGGGATTACAAAGGTGTCCTAGTGGATCCAGAGTCCAAAAATGCCCTAAGGGATCCAGAGAGTCAGCACCAAGCCCATTAATTAAAAATTAGTTGTCAGAAAATGGGAAATAGACTAGGAGGAAGGATGGGTAATGGAGACAGAGGTTAAACTACATGAAGCAGCAGGACTTGCTCCCATGTCCATGCTTGCACTGTCAGTAAACACATCCCAACCAAATGGGTGTAACTACTCCACTTCAAGTACTGGTCACACTAACTGATTCAACCACTTCACCTACCACGGTACGTCAGACTCCTTTTACACTCACACACATGCCACCAAAATACCACACCCCAGTACACACATACACACCCTGAGATCAACAACCTCCCCACATTGCCATGATGAAGTCCACCTCTCCACCATCCTCTGTAGACATCATTAGAAGCCTACCTGAGCTCACCATAGCCAGCTTTGGAGGGGAGGGAGGAGAGTCCATATCAAGCCACCACCTTATTATTAATAATACACACACATTGCAGATTAAATTTCATCTTAACTCGGAGCATGGCTATATAGGTAGGTCTTGTGGATGCGGCATACATATTGGAGTACAGACATACATACACATTTGCTAGTGGTGCTCAGATGTCAGATTACCACACACACTGCAGACAATGTCAATAAATTCAAAGGCACTCACGTCAATAGCGAAGAGAAATGCCATGGAGTTAGATGATGACACTGACAGTTGTGCTGTTAAAAAATAAAAACAATTGCGCTCTACAAAGCCGATCCCGAAAGTAAGGATCGATATGCTAGCACAGTAAGAAGGATAGAGGGATAGTGTGGAGGTGGGAAACCACTGAATGCAATTGGCCATCGCTATGGCATTGGTTGGCCATTGGTGACGTGTATGGTTGGTTGGTAGGACCATTCCATTATAAGTGAGTTCCTGTAGTAACAGGAATGTCCTCCACAAATGCATGTCCTCTAGTGGCCCCCACCAGAGCAAATCAGGTGCTGCTCATTCAGGCTGCACCCCACAAGTCATATCTAACATGGCCACAAGCACTTGTGTGGAGGTGTGCTTATGTGCTCGTGTGGAGATGTGCTTATGTGCTTGTGTAGAGGTGTGTTTATATGTGCTTGTGTGGAAGTGTGCTTGTGTGGAGGTGTGTTTATGTGCTTGTGTGGTAGTGTGCTCATGTGCTCAAGTGAAGATGTGCTTATATGTGCTTGTGTGGGGGGGGGGGGGTGTGGAGGTCGTGTGCAGTATTACAACTGTATCACTGTCACTGGCTTACCAATTGACAACAATACGGGCCGCATAAGTTCCTATCTTGTAGGCCTACTAACGTAACTAGCGCATTTCCAGTAGTAGTACTAGCATAAACATATATTTCCTGTCGGTTGAAAGAATTGAATTAGACAGGAAATAAGCTCCCGTCTAAATGTGACGGATATGGTGATTGGATGGAAGCAGAGATAATATATAGAGATAATATATACCTCGTGGAAGCGTGGTTTTACAAGGGAGTGTAAGGGTTATTGAGTCATTCTAAGCATTCTACAGCACACGGCTGTTTCGAGATGGACATTAGGTTTTTTAATTAGAAATGTATTACATTTACGGTACTCTTAGTGTTCCGACGAATGAAGGAGCTCATTAAAATGTGGTTTATGTTCTAAAATCTATTTTGATCACAAAAAGCTATCAATAAATAATGCTATTATACTAAGCCTTTCTACATTTATTTCCGTACTGGATAAGATATGTGCGCACTGTCGAGACGTGTTGTTTCCCTGCCTACTAACTCCGCGCAGGTAACGGTCATATTATGGCTTACTTTGAACCGCTCAAACGGCAACCAATTTTTCTCGAAAAAACGCCTGACTGTTGGGCATGAAACTTACCTTTCCGTAAAGAGGAATCATTGCACATTCTATACGTGTATAGTTTATGCTTAGACACATTTTCTGGCGAGAGAACAAAACGGTTACTTTTCGTTTGTTTAGTCATGAATAATTGAAGTCACGTGAATGAACAGTACGGCAATAGATATTCCGCAATGCCAAAGTACACTTTTTATGCAGCGTATGTGGTAAAAAAAACCTCTGCTGGTCATCAAGAGACAACATATAGCAGTGCTACGTTTTTAGTGGAGCTCAGGACATGTTTTCAAATTGAAATCAGCAACGACACAGCAAATCTTGTAAACTTGCAGAAGAAGATTCCATATAAGTGTATGGTAAAGCTGTCCCAGTACATGTACATGCAAGGTAAACATGACGTCATAGGGTTAATCATATATGCACATACACAAATACATGCACATACATGTATTTCAGGAAGCCATACATGTGTACACTCATGGATCCACTTAAAACAGGCAAGAACACCAGGGCGACCACCAGGCATCACGAGAAGTGCTTTGCTTCTTCATATAAACACCATTGCACCTCCAAAGATCATGTGTGATAAAAAGGACCCTATAGGCAAGGCTTGCAGAGCACCTGCAGAGCACACACCAAGTAGGCGAGGCTTGCAGAGCATACACACCCAGTCATGGGCATCCCCAGGGTGGGGGCAGAGGGGGCCATGCCCCCCCCCCCCCCCCCCCCCCCCCTTCGGGATTGAATGGCACCCTTGTAATAAAAGTTAACTTGACATACATGCCCCCCCCCCCCCCCCCCCCCGCCACTGATTGAATGGGCCAAATGGGACAGCACCCCCCCCCCCCCCCCCCCCCCCCCCCCCCCACTGGCTGAATCAGCCAAAAGCGGACAACATATTTGCAGCTGTCAAATGGCACCCCCTTGCCCTATCCTGGCCCCCCTCCCCCTTCCAGAAAAGCTGGGGGCGCCCATGCCAGTAGGCAAGGCCTTCAGAGCACACACCTAGTAGGCAAGGCCTTCAGAGCACACACCCAGTAGGCAAGGCCTTCAGAGCACACACCCAGTAGGCAAGGCCTTCAGAGCACACACCCAATAGGCAAGGCCTTCAGAGCACACATCCAGTAGGCAAGGTCTTCAGAGCACACACCCAGTAGGCAAGGCCTGCAGAGCACACCCAGTAGGCAAGGCCTTCAGAGCACACACCCAGTAGGCAAGACCTGCAGAGCACACACCCGGTAGGCAAGGCCTTCAGAGCACACACCCGGTAGGCAAGGCCTTCAGAGCACACACCCAGTAAGCAAGGTCTTCAGAGCACACACCCAGTAGCCAAGGCCTGCAAAGCACACACCTAGTAGGCAAGGCCTGTAGAGCATACATGGTCCAGTAGGCAATTTAAGGCCTGCTGGCTATGGCATTTCTCATCTTTTACAGCCACTGACTTTAATGCGAGTGACAAAGGTCCAAACTTTTTTTTAAACGTCTTTCATTGCAGGTATTGCAATACAAGAATTTTTTAGCTACTCCGACTTTGCTTTCCCTGGAACAAAGAGGACAATTAAAATGCATATACTGGAAATGCACATCATCGAGTGGATGAGTACATACAATGCTGGACTTGGACTAATGGGAGAACAAGGCACTGAAGCCATACATGCCCATTTCAAACAACTTGTATAGGATGTATGGCTGTATGGCACAGTGCAGTGACTAAAAATGCATCATGCAAGAGCATCATCTGATTGTGTGTCCTACAGTACTCTTAATGCCCTTAAGCCTGAAATAAGAACGACAAAAAGAAAGCGCGAAGACTAGAACTGAACCTTGTTAAGATATACTCATGGCATTAATTTCATTTAATGTTACGATAGTACACTGAATACTAGTACCGGTAGATTCATCCGTGATTCAATGAAGCGCTCCGCCATGTTAACGATAACTGCCATATTCAGAGCCTTCGTACGTCTCACAGAAAATGTGTCTAACAACAGAGATAGTAAGAATACGTAGAGGCAACACTGTTGTATACACTCGTATAAGTTTATAGATCACTTGTCAGGCAAAAAAAAGAAAAAACATTTTTTGAAGATAATAACTCCAAATGGAGCGCTATCAGTCCAGGCTCGATATCGTGGCGTACGTGCACACAAACACCATAACGCTGGTATGTCTGTAATCCTCGAAGGATGCTTAACCCATATTTTCATGTGTATAAAGCTTACCTTAAACGGATTGTACAAGAGAGCCCACATTCTAATGCTATGCTATAATGAGGTCTCCATTAAATCTTCTACCGCCAAGTATGGGGACGAGACCTAATGTCCATCGCAATGAAACACCCGTGAGCCACGGCTGTTTCATTCCATTGAAAGTTGGACAATAGGTCTCGTCCCCATTCCCGACATGGAGACAGGCAACCAAACCCTCATTACCGCATGGCACAGGACAGTGGCTTATCCTTCTTTATCCGTACAACGTACGCTCGCTGTGAGTTGATATTTCGGTCAGGCGTCCTTCGAGGACTAAAACAGTATAAGTTTTGTCTTTGTTGTATTTACATACGCGAGAAGAGAGGGCCGAGACTACATGCGCTTTATTTTGAGTTGTTCGTGTCAATAGGCTTTTTTGAGAAACCCGCCAAGCCAACTGGAAAAACTCTTTTAGAAACGTGTACTCAATAGACGGCTGTATTTGGTTCTGTTTAGGGTGTAACAGGGCTTATTTTCTGCGCGTCGTGCTAACGCTTTGAATATGGCAGATTTTTTACTTAGCGAGTGGTCCTCTCATAATGCACATGTGTCAAACACACATACTAGTATATGTGGAAAACAAAAATCACACACTATTATTTGCCTTTTTGTTTTCGGCTTAGCTTTTCTGGCCTCTTAGACTTCAGTCTGGTACAAAACACACTCAAGTATTAGTGTTCTAGTCGAGTCGGGCTACGCCCAACTGTAGTGCTCTTGCACAATGTCTCTGTATTTTGTTAGCCATACTACTGCCATATGTCCTGTAAAACTCATAACAACTGATTGAAATGGTTGTGTGCTCTGTAGCTGTTCACACATCAGCCCAAAGCCTGCATTCATGATTGTATGGGTAAGCGTGGGTACCTACCACGGGCCCCAAGGTATAATAGGGTCCAAAATTATATTGTTTTATGGCTAAACAGTGGTATGCAGTTTAAACGTACATGTGCTATGTACGGATGTATAAAAACTCGTATTTTGGCCAATCTCAAGGGGTAACCCCCCCCCCCCCCCCCCCTCGCTCGTATTTTCAGGGCCTACGGGGCCCCCAAACGATATGTTACCCCGGGCCTCACTACAGCTCTCACCGGCCCTGCTGACAGAACTTCTAGACATGAAATTACGCGTTTGCCATTGTCGTCGTGTGTGAAATTTATACATATGGGTGTGGCGACGTGCATTATTCATTAGTTACATGGTCCCGTCTAACCGTGTTGTTCTTTCACCAGAAAATAAGCCCCAGCATGCACTAAACGCAAAGATGAAGTACAATGATCGCTCTTTGAGTAGGAGTAGGTTTTAAAACCATCTGCTTGGGGCGTTTCGAGAAAAATCGGTTGCCGCTTGAGCACTTAATAAAAACAATAAGAGGTGTGCCTTCAGTAGTCACATGCGCGGCAATTATAGGGCAAAAGAGAACTTACTTTGACTGTGCGTACTATTCTTTTTAAGTACGAAATTGGTTGTGGAACAGCTGAAAATTATAATGGTTGTGTGTATTGAATTTGTAGTGGCAAAAAGAGCCTTGTAACGTAAACCACAAAATAATTAGCTCCTTCAGGATCCCAAACACCAAAATACCGTAATGTTCGAATGTGTTCTAATTAACAACCTAATGTCCAGCTTGAAACAGCCGTGGAGCACGTCGTGTCCTGCAATTTTAACGGTGAATCATTAAAAGTTAAACGTTCAATATTCAATATACGCGATCAATTCTAATAATCTTTCCTTTTAGAGAGCGCCTTTGCATCGTAAGGTATGTTCATTGACAGTACTATAGTTCTATCCAATACGATGGTACTACAAATTATATCTGTCCATCCTGGCTATTTTATCTCAGAAAAACCTCGCAGTACCGGGCCGGGAGTAGTTCACGTGAGACATGTGTGTTTAGCTACACCATAGACGTACAAAAAATGTCTAAATAATCTATGGCTACACTCAGCGTCAGATCGGATGCACGTACCTGTTTTAAAGAACTGGTACTCACACAAGATTATACAGAATTCTGAATAGCACCCATGCATCTGTGTTCCTGATTACGTCGATACGCTCGTTTAAACACAGGCCATTTTTCCAATCCCTCACTAGCTAGTCATTGCACATGTGTCACCAGTGCTTAGTACATATAGTGTTGCTGCTTTTCAGGGTCATGGAAATACTTATGGCTAACCTCTAATATTTGTTGCTCATAAATGTTATGGTTGCAGAAGTGCATTATGCATGAAAACGTAACACTTTAGACCTGTTAGTTCAGATATTTTTGGGCAATCAGATTTTCATAACAAATTATTGAATCTGCAGGTAAAAATGGCTTCAGGTCGACGACCTCATCAGTGTCAAGAATGTGGAAATGCATTTTCCCAACAGTCAAATCTGAAAACACACATGCGCACTCATACTACAGAGAAGCCACATCAGTGTCAAGAATGTGGAAAGGCATTTTCACGACAGTCAAATCTGAAAACACACATGCTCACTCATACCAGAGAGAAGCCACATCAGTGTCAAGAATGTGGAAAGGCATTTTCACAACAGTCAGATCTGAAAAGACACATGCTCACTCATACCAGAGAGAAGCCACATCAGTGTCAAGAATGTGGAAAGGCATTTTCACAACAGTCATATCTGAAAAGACACATGCTCACTCATACTGGAGAGAAGCCTCATCAGTGTCAAGAATGTGGAAAAGCATTTTCGCTACAGTCATATCTGAAAACACACATGCGCACTCATACTAGAGAGAAGCCACATCCGTGTCAAGAATGTGGAAAGGCATTTTCACAACGGTCAAGTCTTAAAGATCACATGCTCACTCATACTGGAGAGAAGCCTCATCAGTGTCAAGAATGTGGAAAAGCATTTTCGCTACAGTCATATCTCAAAACACACATGCGCACTCATACTAGAGGGATGCCACATCCGTGTCAAGAATGTGGAAAGGCATTTTCACAACGGTCAAGTCTTAAAGATCACATGCTCACTCATACTGGAGAGAAGCCACATCAGTGTCAAGAATGTGGAAAGGCATTTTCACAACGGTCAAGTCTTAAAGACCACATGCTCACTCATACTGGAGAGAAGCCACATCTGTGCCAACAATGCAGAAAGGCATTTTCACAACGGTCAAGTCTTAAATATCACATGCTCACTCATACTGGAGAGAAGCCACATCTGTGCCAACAATGCAGAAAGGCATTTTCACAACGGTCAAGTCTTAAACAACACATGCTCACTCATACTGGAGAGACACCACATCAGTGTCAAGAATGTGGAAAGGCATTTTCACGACAGTCAAATCTGAAAACACACATGCTCATTCATACTGGAGAGAAGCCTCATCAGTGTCAACAATGTGGAAAGGCATTTTCACTACAGTCATATCTGCAAAGACACATGCGCACTCATAATGGAGAGATTTACAGATGTTTCTGTAAAAGGTCATTTACAAGCTCAGATGCATTGAAGGCCCACTGCAGGATTCATACTGGTGAGAGATTGAGGTGCAGCAACAGTGGATGTACCAAATCTTACCTATACAAGAAGAGTTTGGTTTACCATCTTAAGTCATGTCATGTGTAACCAATTCAAATTTGCTAATGTTCATTGTAAGTATTTTGTATACTTCAAAAGTGTGAAGTGTTCTAAGCTTTGATATGCATGACGTTCTGTTACCTGGGACAACCTAGAATACTGCTTGATGGAGGAGGGGCCAGCAGCTTGAGGGCATCACAAAGCCTTTGTGGTCCCTGAGGAGAAGGGCACAGGCCTGGGGAGGAGGAGAGGGAAGGTTACCAGTATGAATCCCATGGGGGCCTTAATAGGGCTCGTCAATCTACTGGTTGGCCGGCATGTACATGTATGCTAGTGACAAGTGCCCCTTTACCCTATACCACATCAAGTACAGTCTGCTCACTGAGAAAATGTAATGTGCTTTTCCAAATTTGCCGGGATGTTATGATGCAAGAAAACCTGCAACTACTGACCAATAATGATCTACCTTGGGGTACAAATTCCTGGTACCTCATTACAAGAGAACAAATTAAGGTATGGATGGGCATCACAGAGCCTTTCTGGTCTTGCAGTTGTTTAGTTCAAAGTCACGTCACTTGACATTTCTCAGTGAGGAAAAGGTACTTGAGATGGGGCAGGGGCCAATTGCAACCAGTAGATTGACTAGCCTTAATTGTTAAAGACCACTAACCAGGCCTATGTCCTCCTCAGGGACAACAAAGGCTTTGTGATGCCCTCAAGGTACCCCTCCTCCATCAAGCAGTGTCCTCACATGGAAAGTGGTACATCTTATATTTCTTCAGCCGCCTGTGGACAGCTCACCACTGTGGTCATGCACTACCAGCTACACATAGAGGGAGACAGATCTTTGATAGAGAAAACAGACAAGCGGACGCACACATAACACACACCAATATGAATACAGATAGTTAAAATCTATAAATGGGCATGCTGCATCAAGTTCAGTGAAAGGAAGGTGGCAGCAAGCCCAATGATGTAACCGGCATTTCCACCAATCAGTTAATGGAAGCTGGCTAAGCCTTGGAAATAGAAAGTAACACCATGCAAACCAAAACACCCAACCATGTGATACAGTTTCAGTTTCAGTTTCAGTTTCAGTTTCAGTTTCAGTTTCTGATTTGGATGCATTTTCAGATCAAACTTGAGGCAGAGGGCAACAAATAGAGCTGGCACGGCCACATCCCCATAACCCAGGAGCATGTAAGGACGCAGGCCATACTGGCTGCACTTGGAGATGAGCAAGCTGGGGGCCAACTTTGGAACTGTGAAGACAATGGGAAGGGACTCCCCACTGGTCCTTAGGGAGCAGTCTGAGGACAGGCCTCCTCCCCCTCCCGTGGCCGCCTTCTCCATAACACTGACACCATCCTGTGGGTGTGGTTAGAGACATGAAAACTCCACCCCTTTATTCATGCTCCACCCCTTTCCACTTCAGATAAATCATCATTTATGTGTACATGTTATTGCACTACGTTTATGGTACAAGAAATTAATAACTTGCTACAGGACCTAATAACTGCAAACAACACTGGACAAATCTCTCTCTATGTCTGTATGATATTGTGGCTGTCTTCATCACTCCATACTTCACTAAGGTAGGAGGGAGGGAGGGGAGGAGAGGGAAGGGGACAAGGGTGGGAGGAGAGGAGAAGAGAGAGGAGTAACTCAGCCAACAGGAGCACAAGGTACTGAGGTGAGCGCAATAAGAGGAGCCACTTAGGACATGACATACCTGTACACACATACATCACACACCAATACACACACCCAACAACATACACACCACACACACAAACACATGCACACACACAATAACCATGGGCTATATCCATCTCTGTAAAGACTGAAGCAATGAAAATGATGTAAGCAAATCCCAAGACATCATGTAGTACCCAAATGTAGCTGGAGGGGGAGGAGGTGGTAGTGGGTGTGGCTTCACCAGAGGTACACATAGACACCACATGTCCCCAGACCTACCTCTCAATGGCCCACCACACAACGAGGCCTACACACAGCACCAGAGTGATGAAGAACCTCGGGTCAGGCTGGTACCTAAGTATCCACAGCTTGTTCTCTGGTATCCTGGGGGGTGGAGCATCAGCCACGTGACTTGGAGGGAGGGTACCTAGTCCCCAGGCCTACCTCTACGTACGCATGAGTGGGATGAGGGCCACAAAGGGGGACAGGCAGTGGCACAGACTTACAGCAGCTCCAACACAGAACAGCCCAATCACAATGTAAACTACAATCCCATTGGTGGAAGCTTCCATCACAGCCCTCTCATAACAGAGGCTAAGTTCTCCCTAGGTGTAGTCAGCATTGTGACTGGTGTTGAGAACACCACAGCTGTTGCCATGGCAACCCACCCTAAAATCAACAAAGTGGTGTTTGTGTGATCAACAGAACACCAGGTGCTGAGTGAGGCTGGAGGGAGCCAAGCTGGAGGGAGCCAGGCTGGAGGGCGCCTGGCTGGAGGGAGCCAGGCTGGAGGGAGCCAGGCTGGAGGGAGCCAGGCTGGAGGGAGCCAGGCTGGAGGGAACAGCCTGAAGAAGAAGAAGGTCACCATGATGCTGCACAAGTAAGGAGCAGACATTTTATCGAAAAGGTCACACTTGATGGCAAGTGCTCCACCATATTTTTTGTCTTTGCTGAAGCAGACGTCAATTATGCTTGTAATAAGATCTGGTTGGATCAGCCTATACCTTACACATTTGTGGGGCAGTCAGTCTACAATAATTTTGTGAGCAAGAGTATTACAGAGGCGAGGAATTACCTCGGGGGTAATTTCAAGCGCACCAGTAACATTGTTGGCCCAAACAAACAACCCGTAATGAAGATTTTGATGTTCAATGGCCCTTTTCCTCGTCTCCCCAACAACGACCCCATGTGTGATATTAGCCAGCTCAATGACTGGCCAGAAGGATTTGATCCTGAAGAAATGGTCCAATTTGCGGACCGTTTTATGGAAAGATTGCACTGAACGTATAAACAAGGCAATTAGAGGTCTCAACCTCGACACTAAGTTTCATATTGCTGACAATAGACCTTCTCCACAATGTTAATGTGCAGTTCCATTCACAAGAGCAGTATCAGAGTTTGATGATGAAAAGAAGGCTTATCAAGATGCAATAAAATATCGCATGGAGATTTGTAGAATAATGCATTACAATACAACGTGGGCGCACTAACTGATATCGATGATCAGTGTATAAAACTTCAAGAGGTGCTGAAGGATTCAGTATTTGGGGTATATGATGTTCTTCAAAAAAACCTTACTGAAGTGGTTGATTGGCATAAAATGCAGATTGAACAGGACGATACAATTGATGGCAATTTAATACTTGCTGATTATTTTGCGCAATGTGCTGAAGACAATGCAACAATTGCTTTGATGGAATACCTTAAAAACAATTATCCCAGCAAGAGAGTGGCATCAGTGGACTGGTTTAGCACTGAGTGGTCTGAAGATGGCACTATTGTACACAAGCCTCTCTGTGGGGTGTGTGCTATCAGATTTAAGGACCGTCTGGAGTTGCTCCTCCTCATGTCCTCACGGGTGAGTGTTTTAATAGCTTAAGTGGGGGGGGGGGGGGGGGGGGGGGGGGGTGCATCTTAAAGGACATGCAGGAACCTTAACAATACCACCCACCTTAAGCATGCCATGGTCACACTCATTATGGATGGGACTGGAATATATAAATGTGTAGGACTGCCCAGTTTTTATGCTTTTTACTAGCCGTTAACCTTATAGGGTGCTTTTATTTCCACACACACTGCAGGACGTCAAGTGCAATAAGATCTTCATTGAAAACCGAATGTATGACTCCACAAGTAGGGCCACATATCCCATCATCAACCCCTCCACTGGGGACAAGATATGTGATGTTGCTATGGGCAACAAGGAGGTTGTGGACTTTGCTGTGGCTGCCGCCCACAAGGCCCTCCAGCCAGGCAGCCCATGGCACACCATGGAGGCATCAAAGAGGAGGGACCTTCTGAACAAGCTGGCTGACCTCATCGAGAGGGACAGTGAGTACCTCACCCACCTGGAGACTATGAACAGTGGAAGAGTGTGCAGCAAAGACCTCCCACGTGTGATCAAATACTACTGGGACTTTGCACAAACTATGAGTCAAAACACCCATGAGCCAGTGGGCATAGAGGGTCACATCATCTCTGGGGACTTCCCCCTCTTGAGGCAGGCCTGGGTATTGGGTTCCGCCCTGTGCAGAGGAAACACGGTGATATTGAAGCCAACAGAGCAGACCCCTCTTAGCTCTCTCTATGTTGCCTCACTCACTGCAGAGGCGGGGTTTCCCCCTGGTGTGGTTAGCATTGTCCCTGGTGTTGGGTCCACTGTGGGTGATGCCATGGCAAAGAACCCTGACATCTTCCAAGGTCAACCCATGTATCCAAATTGATTGTAGATTCATATACATGTATAAACACACTGCATGTGCTATGTGATTTCATTCTTGTTGCTTACATGTATAGATTCGTTACATGCACCATTAAAATTTAATCTATTATGGCCTGCATGTGATTGAGCTATTTATAACTAGCAAAGTCAGTTAACAAAATAATTATTTTTGAAAGACTCTACTTCATGATCTAGGGGGAGGGGCTTGTAAACAGTTATGAAAGAGTGTATTACATTAAAAATCATACATTCAACTGCGACACAACAGACATCACTACTGTCTACTGAACCAACAATGTCACTTTTGCTGCTCTGATGTAAGCAACTTTTCCTTCTCATCTTCTTTTATGTCACACCCCTCCTCCTCCCCCTTCCCATCACCTCCCTCCTGCACAATCTCACTCTTCCCTTCAACATCACTCTTTGGGGCGTGTACTCTTCTGCGCTTACGACATAACCCTCTCTGCAGAGGGATCAGACATTGCCCTGTAAGTGGGCCTGTTAGCAGCATGGCACATGGCACTCACAAATGGCCTCCCAGTGAGGAACACACACAGCTCCCCCGACACCAGGGCAGTGACCAGCACACCAATCAGAATGCAGGGCACGAGGAAGAGCAGAGCTGGCTGGGCATGCTGCACCAAGTTCAGGGAAAGGAAGGTGGCAGCAAGCCCAATGATGTAACCTGCATTTCCACCAATCAGTAAATGGAGCTAAGCCTTGGAAATAGAAAGTAACACGGTGCTCACCAAAACACCCAACCATGTGATACTGTTTCGGTTTCCGATTTGGATGCATTTTCAGATCAAACTTGAGGCAGAGGGCAACAAATAGAGCTGGCAAGGCCACATCCCCATAACCCAGGAGCATGTAAGGACGCAGGCCATACTGGCTGCACTTGGAGATGAGCAAGCTGGGGGCCAACTTTGGAACTGTCAAGACAATGGGAAGGGACTCCCCACTGGTCCTTAGGGAGCAGTCTGAGGACAGGCCTCCTCCCCCTCCCGTGGTAGCCTTCTCCATAACACTGAGACCATCCTGTGGGTGTGGCTAAATACATGAAAACTCCACCCCTTTGTTCATGCTCCACCCCTTTCCACTTCAGATAAATCATCATTTATGTGCACATGTACACGTACCATGTTTCTATTTACAAGAAAAATTTTTAGATTACAGACTTAATTAATAACCGGCTACAGGACTTAATAACTGCAAACAACACTGGACAAATCTCTCTACTCCCCAAACACTTCTTCCTTCCTCCCTCTCTCTACTCCTCCCTCTTCTATCTTCCCTACGCTTCCCTCCCCTCTCCTCCCTCCCTCCAACCTTAGTGAAGTATGGAGTGATGAAGACAGCCACAATATCATACAGACATAACACAGCCAAAGGAGCACAAGGTACTGAGGTGGAGGGAAGTGAGAGCAATAAGAGGAGCCACTTAGGACATGACATACCTCTACACACATACACAACACACATGTACACACACACACACCACACAATACACATGCTCTCACACACATACCTGTACACACATCATACAACACACCAACACAACGTATACATACACAATCCTAATGACATACACACACACACACATGCACACACACACACACACATGCACGGAAACACACACATACATGCACACACACAATACCCATGGGACTATGTCCATCTCTGTAAAGACTGAAGCAATGAAAATGATGTAAGCAAATCCCAAGACATCATGTAGTACCCAGATGTAGCTGGAGGGGGAGGAGGTGGTAGGTGGGTGTGGCTTCACCAGGGGTACACACAGACATCACATGTCCCAAGACCTACCTCTCATTTCTCTCAATGGCCCACCACACAACGAGGCCTGCACACAGAACTAGAGTGATGAAGAACCTCGGGTCAGGCTGGTACCTAAGTATCCACAGCTTGTTCTCTGGTATCCTGGGGGTGGAGCATCAGTCACGTGACATGGTGGGAGGGGCACCTAGTCCCCAGGCCTACCTCCAGGTACGCATGAGTGGGATGAGGGCCACAAAGGGGACAGGCAGTGGTACAGACTTTCAGCAGCTCCAACACAGAACAGACCAATCACGATGTAAACTGCAATTCCATTGGGAATGGTGGAAGCTTCCATCATACACAATGCTAAACACATGACACACAAACAGTACTAGGCACACAGCTATGTGGCAGGGCTGATGTCATGTCTCTGCACACCCTGGCAGCTGGCTGGTTATGGCCCAAGTCATCGGTACAAGGTGACATGACATAATATTAATAATGATCACATGGTACCATATGTACTAGATGGGAACCATTGTGGGAAGAGGGAGGGAGGGGGAAGAGGGATAGGTGGGGGTAGAGGGAGGGAAGGGGAAGAGGGAGGGGAGAAGGAAGAGGGAGGGAGAGGGAGGAAGAGGGAGGGGAGGAATCCCTCCTCTAATAGTATGATGTACATGTACAACAACACTTCTCAAACTCCAATCCTGGTTATCAAGTCCCGCATTACTCCCTAATTAATGAGCACCATCACATGACCTTACCCATGGGGTAGTAGAAGAAGTACAGCAGTGCCAGCAGGCCCACAATCACCACTACCACCATCACAAAGCTACACAGGCCAGAGGTGAAGCCAGCCATGGCAGACATCTGTGCAGCTGTGTCTTCGGCCCCGCCCTTATGCTCATCTTTGCGTATCAGTAGACCATACCTAGTGATCACATGACAAGCATAGTGATCACATGACAAGCATCCTCTACCCTTCACACCCTCACTGCCTTCTCTTCCCTCCACACCTCCCCCATTACGTCACCACTTATTCTCACATGATGCCAGGTCAAAAACACAACTTGGACAATTTCTCCAAAAATAGCTCCCTTGTGTAACTGACCACACCATTCTAACATCTAATAGTTGCTCCACACCTTCAGTCTGCACTATCCACCTAAAAAAAACTTTATAAAGGCCAGCGACTTCCTGCCTGAGCTGTTGCAAAATATAGGTAAAAGCTAAGGAACTTTTACACTATTCATTAGAGCTGCATGTGCCAAGTCTCCCAGGACTTTAGTTAAAACCACATGATATGGCCCATTAGCTAGTCCAGTTCAGGCATGCCTGTAATGCTGGAGGCATGGTGGTTAAAATGGAGTCTAGCAAGACTGGCTGGTACATGTAGTTTATTGCACCCTCAAGGCACGTGACATCTTGTGATGGAGTGTTAGCTTTCTAAGGTAGACAGGAAAAGTTGCATGTCTGCCTGACGGGGAACCCACCCTGAAGGGGAACCCATCCTGGCAGCCCAACCCATGTTGTAGCCATGCAGACTTAGACACTGTGGACTCACTGCATGTACAGCATCAGATGGAGCTTGTCATCTGCCACTGGAGGTAGTTCTTAGTGCCTATAATCTGGCCCCACCCCTCAGCACTGATGCTGGCTAGGATTGGGCCATTTGCCTCAGCTATGAGTCCTATAGGTATGTTGGGGAACAAGGGGGAGGAGGGGGGGAAAACATTGATCGCAGGTGCATAGTACTATAAGGTGCCCAGCCCTTACCTTCTGGTCATAGCAGGGGCCAAAATGGGGCCAAAGTCCCATGGTACAGTGTGTATGTGCATGCCTCAGCATGCCTGTAATCTCCCTCGGTATGATGCCAAGAGGGGGACATCACCAGCTCTTCTCACCAGGATGCAAGACGTGAGTGTGAACTGCAGGCTTGTCTTGTCTGCCGAATTAAATATAGATCCCGAAAATCATTCAACAGTCATCATGAAAACATTCTTTGTAAGCCATCTCACACAAAACACAAAATACCGCATCCATGCGACCTAAGTCACAATGCAACAAGCCAGCCTTTTTAAGCCTATGCTGCAAGGGTATAATTATTTTACCTCAGGTGCTGAAATACTCAGGCCATTCACTGAGCCCAAGGTAAGCCAAGGGGTGCCTACACCCAAAACTGACTTGCACTATGTTGCACTATTTACATCTCTGTGAGGCAACAATACCATCCTCGAGGTACACACAATATTGCCTTATTGCCCTACTACATGTATGCCATAAACGTACCAAAGGACACATGAATCATCATAGCCCAAGCCAGTCATTCAGTTTAAGCCTAGAGGAGGCAGTGTGGGTGTGAAGGGAAGAGGAGGCAGTGAGGGTGTGGAGGGAAAGGAGGTAGTGAGGGTGTGGAGGGAAGAGGAGGCAGTGAGAGTGTGGAGGGAAGAGGAGGCAGTGTGGGTGTGAAGGGAAGAGGAGGCAGTGAGGGTGTGGAGGGAAAGGAGGTAGTGAGGGTGTGGAGGGAAGAGGAGGCAGTGAGGGTGTGGAGGGATTAGGAGGCAGTGAGGGTGTGGAGGGAAGAGGAGGCAGTGTGGGTGTGAAGGGAAGAGGAGGCAGTGAGGGTGTGGAGGGAAAGGAGGTAGTGAGGGTGTGGAGGGAAGAGGAGGCAGTGAGGGTGTGGAGGGAAGAGGAGGCAGTGAGGGTGTGGAGGGAAGATGAGGCATGAGGGTGTTGAGGGAAGAGGAGGCAGTGAGGGTGTTGATGGAAGAGGAGGCAGTGAGGGTGTTGATGGAAGAGGAGGCAGTGAGGGTGTGGACTAAAGAGGAGGCAGTGTGGGTGTGGAAGGAAGAGGAGGTAGTGAGGGTGTGGAGGGAAGAGGAGGCAGTGAGGGTGTGGAGGGGAGAGGAGGCAGTGAGGGTATGGAGGGAAGAGGAGGCAGTGAGGGTGTGGAGGGAAGAGGAGGCAGTGAGGGTATGGAGGGAAGAGGAGGCATGAGGGTGTTGAGGGAAGAGGAGGCAGTGAGGGTGTGGAGGGAAGAGGCAGTGAGGGTGTGGACTAAAGAGGAGGCAGTGTGGGTGTGGAAGGAAGAGGAGGTAGTGAGGGTGTGGAGGGAAGAGGAGGTAGTGGGGGTGTGGAGGGAAGAGGAGGCAGTGAGGGTGTGGAGGGAAGAGGAGGCAGTGAGGGTGTGGAGGGAAGAGGAGGCAGTGAGGGTATGGAGGGAAGAGTGTTGAGGGAAGAGGAGGCAGTGAGGGTGTTGATGGAAGAGGCAGTGAGGGTGTGGACTAAAGAGGAGGCAGTGTGGGTGTGGACGGAAGAGGAGGCAGTGTGGGTGTGGAACGAAGAGGAGGTAGTGAGGGTGTGGAGGGAAGAGGAGGTAGTGAGAGTGTGGAGGGAAGAGGAGGCAGTGAGGGTGTGGAGGGACGAGGAGGCAGTGAGGGTGTGGAGGGTAAGGAGGTAGTGAGGGTGTGGAGGGAAGAGGAGGCAGTGAGGGTGTGGAGGGAAGAGGAGGCAGTGAGGGTGTGGAGGGAAGAGGAGGCAGTGAGGGTGTGGAGGGAAGAGGGAGTAGTGAGGGTGTGGAGGGTAAGGAGGTAGTGAGGGTGTTGAAGGAAGAGGAGGCAGTGAGGGTGTGGAGGGAAGGAGGCAGTGTGGGTGTGGAGGGAAGAGGAGGTAGTGAGGGTGTGGAGGGAAGAGGAGGCAGTGAGGGTGTGGAGGGAAGAGGAGGCAGTGTGGGTGTGAAGGGAAGAGGAGGCAGTGAGGGTGTGGAGGGAAGAGGAGGCAATGAGGGTGTGGAGGGAAGAGGAGGCAGTGAGGGTGTAGAGGGAAGAGGAGGCAGTGTGGGTGTGGAGGGAAGAGGAGGTAGTGAGGGTGTGGAGGGAAGAGGAGGCAGTGAGGGTGTGGAGGAAGAGGAGGCAGTGAGGGTGTGGAGGGAAGAGGAGGCAGTGAGGGTGTGGAGGAAAGAAGAGGCAGTGAGGGTGTGGTAGAAGAGGAAGAAGTGTAGGTGTGGAGGGAGAGGAGGCAGTGAGGGTGTGGAGGGAAGAGGAGGTAGTGAGGGTGTGGAGGGAAGAGGAGGTAGTGAGGGTGTGGAGGGAAGAGGAGGCAGTGAGGGTGTGGAGGGAAGAGAAGGCAGTGAGGGTGTGGAGGGAAGAGGAGGCAGTGAGGGTGTGGAAGAGGAGGCAGTGAGGGTGGAAGAGGAGGCAGTGAGGGTGTGGAAGAGGAGGCAGTGAGGGTGTGGAGGGAAGAGGAGGCAGTGAGGGTGTTGATGGAAGAGGAGGCAGTGAGGGTATGGACAGAAGAGGAGGCAGTGTGGGTGTGGAAGGAAGAGGCGGTAGTGAGGGTGTGGAGGGAAGAGGAGATAGTGGGGGTGTGGAGGGAAGAGGAGGCAGTGAGGGTGTGGAGGGAAGAGGAGGCAGTGAGGGTGTGGAGGGAAGAGGGAGTAGTGAGGGTGTGGAGGGTAAGGAGGTAGTGAGGGTGTTGAGGGAAGAGGAGGCAGTGAGGGTGTGGAGGGAAGGAGGCAGTGTGGGTGTGGAGGGAAGAGGAGGTAGTGAGGGTGTGGAGGGAAGAGGAGGCAGTGAGGGTGTGGAGGGAAGAGGAGGCAGTGTGGGTGTGAAGGGAAGAGGAGGCAGTGAGGGTGTGGAGGGAAAGGAGGTAGTGAGGGTGTGGAGGGAAGAGGAGGCAGTGAGGGTGTGGAGGGAAGAGGAGGCAGTGAGGGTGTGGAGGGAAGAGGAGGCAGTGAGGGTGTGGAGGGAAGAGAAGGCAGTGAGGGTGTGGAGGGAAGAGGAGGCATGAGGGTGTTGAGGGAAGAGGAGGCAGTGAGGGTGTTGATGGAAGAGGAGGCAGTGAGGGTGTTGATGGAAGAGGAGGCAGTGAGGGTGTGGACTAAAGAGGAGGCAGTGTGGGTGTGGAAGGAAGAGGAGGTAGTGAGGGTGTGGAGGGAAGAGGAGGCAGTGAGGGTGTGGAGGGAAGAGGAGGCAATGAGGGTGTGGAGGGAAGAGGAGGCAGTGAGGGTGTAGAGGGAAGAGGAGGCAGTGAGGGTATGGAGGGAAGAGGAGGCAGTGAGGGTGTTGAGGGAAGAGGAGGCAGTGAGGGTGTTGATGGAAGAGGAGGCAGTGAGGGTGTGGACGGAAGAGGAGGCAGTGAGGGTGTGGAGGGAAAAGGAGGTAGTGGGGGTGTGGAGGGAAGAGGAGGCAGTGAGGGTGTGGAGGGAAGAGGAGGCAATGAGGGTGTGGAGGGAAGAGGAGGCAGTGAGGGTGTAGAGGGAAGAGGAGGCAGTGAGGGTGTGGAGGGAAGAGGAGGCAGTGAGGGTGTTGATGGAAGAGGAGGCAGTGAGGGTATGGACAGAAGAGGAGGCAGTGTGGGTGTGGAAGGAAGAGGCGGTAGTGAGGGTGTGGAGGGAAGAGGAGGTAGTGGGGGTGTGGAGGGAAGAGGAGGCAGTGAGGGTGTGGAGGGAAGAGGAGGCAGTGAGGGTGTGGAGGGAAGAGGGAGTAGTGAGGGTGTGGAGGGAAGAGGAGGCAGTGAGGGTGTGGAGGGAAGAGGAGGTAGTGAGGGTGTTGAGGGAAGAGGAGGCAGTGAGGGTGTGGAGGGAAGGAGGTAGTGTGGGTGTGGAGGGAAGAGGAGGTAGTGAGGGTGTGGAGGGAAGAGGAGGCAGTGAGGGTGTAGAGGGAAGAGGAGGCAGTGTGGGTGTGAAGGGAAGAGGAGGCAGTGAGGGTGTGGAGGGAAAGGAGGTAGTGAGGGTGTGGAGGGAAGAGGAGGCAGTGAGGGTGTGGAGGGAAGAGGAGGCAGTGAGGGTGTGGAGGGAAGAGGAGGCAGTGAGGGTGTGGAGGGCAGAGAAGGCAGTGAGGGTGTGGAGGGAAGAGGAGGCAGTGAGGGTGTTGAGGGAAGAGGAGGCAGTGAGGGTGTTGATGGAAGAGGAGGCAGTGAGGGTGTTGATGGAAGAGGAGGCAGTGAGGGTGTGGACTAAAGAGGAGCCAGTGTGGGTGTGGAAGGAAGAGGAGGTAGTGAGGGTGTGGAGGGAAGAGGAGGCAGTGAGGGTGTGGAGGGAAGAGGAGGCAATGAGGGTGTGGAGGGAAGAGGAGGCAGTGAGGGTGTAGAGGGAAGAGGAGGCAGTGAGGGTATGGAGGGAAGAGGAGGCAGTGAGGGTGTTGAGGGAAGAGGAGGCAGTGAGGGTGTTGATGGAAGAGGAGGCAGTGAGGGTGTGGACGGAAGAGGAGGCAGTGAGGGTGTGGAGGGAAAAGGAGGTAGTGGGGGTGTGGAGGGAAGAGGAGGCAGTGAGGGTGTGGAGGGAAGAGGAGGCAATGAGGGTGTGGAGGGAAGAGGAGGCAGTGAGGGTGTAGAGGGAAGAGGAGGCAGTGAGGGTGTGGAGGGAAGAGGAGGCAGTGAGGGTGTTGATGGAAGAGGAGGCAGTGAGGGTATGGACAGAAGAGGAGGCAGTGTGGGTGTGGAAGGAAGAGGCGGTAGTGAGGGTGTGGAGGGAAGAGGAGGTAGTGGGGGTGTGGAGGGAAGAGGAGGCAGTGAGGGTGTGGAGGGAAGAGGAGGCAGTGAGGGTGTGGAGGGAAGAGGGAGTAGTGAGGGTGTGGAGGGAAGAGGAGGCAGTGAGGGTGTGGAGGGAAGAGGAGGTAGTGAGGGTGTTGAGGGAAGAGGAGGCAGTGAGGGTGTGGAGGGAAGGAGGTAGTGTGGGTGTGGAGGGAAGAGGAGGTAGTGAGGGTGTGGAGGGAAGAGGAGGCAGTGAGGGTGTAGAGGGAAGAGGAGGCAGTGTGGGTGTGAAGGGAAGAGGAGGCAGTGAGGGTGTGGAGGGAAAGGAGGTAGTGAGGGTGTGGAGGGAAGAGGAGGCAGTGAGGGTGTGGAGGGAAGAGGAGGCAGTGAGGGTGTGGAGGGAAGAGGAGGCAGTGAGGGTGTGGAGGGCAGAGAAGGCAGTGAGGGTGTGGAGGGAAGAGGAGGCAGTGAGGGTGTTGAGGGAAGAGGAGGCAGTGAGGGTGTTGATGGAAGAGGAGGCAGTGAGGGTGTTGATGGAAGAGGAGGCAGTGAGGGTGTGGACTAAAGAGGAGCCAGTGTGGGTGTGGAAGGAAGAGGAGGTAGTGAGGGTGTGGAGGGAAGAGGAGGCAGTGAGGGTGTGGAGGGAAGAGGAGGCAATGAGGGTGTGGAGGGAAGAGGAGGCAGTGAGGGTGTAGAGGGAAGAGGAGGCAGTGAGGGTATGGAGGGAAGAGGAGGCAGTGAGGGTGTTGAGGGAAGAGGAGGCAGTGAGGGTGTTGATGGAAGAGAAGGCAGTGAGGGTGTGGACGGAAGAGGAGGCAGTGAGGGTGTGGAGGGAAAAGGAGGTAGTGGGGGTGTGGAGGGAAGACGAGGCAGTGAGGGTGTGGAGGGAAGGAGGCAGTGAGGGTGTGGAGGGTAAGGAGGTAGTGAGGGTGTTGAGGGAAGAGGAGGCAGTGAGGGTGTGGAGGGAAGAGGAGGCAGTGAGGGTGTAGAGGGAAGAGGAGGCAGTGAGGGTGTGGAGGGAAGAGTAATAGAAGCTTGTCCAGGGGGCATTTACCCGTCATCTGTAGTGGTGTACGGTTAAAGAATGGACAGACCCTTGGTACTTTGGGCGTAGTCCGACCTTCAACTACGTCTCTCCCTCGTTCCCAGCCCAGTGGAAGTTCGCACGCGTGCGGATTAACCTCGTCCTCTCTCTCTTATAAAAAGACTCACGACCGTATGCTGCGTATCTTCGTGATCATTATACCTGTTCAGAAAATAACTGGTACTCCAACAAGATAGGAACTGAATACCGGTAGCGATCGTACAAATGCGCCATTTTCATTAGATGTGGGCGGAGGGCTTAGCACAAAATGCGCATGCGTACTAGATTGAAGTGGGTGTTTTATCAGCTTTTTCAAAAATATATATTACCTTTGTTATAGATTTTACTGTGCGTGTGTATTTTGAAATTTCATCGAACCATTCTTGTCAAAATGGCAGCAGCGTCTGCCAACCCAGCAATTCAAGTGACAGCCAAAGAATACCCCAAAGATGCCTCGCCTGAGATCGTAAATGTGATCGAAACTACTTGGAAATCTGCTTTACATGGTATTGATGGTAATCGTGATGACAAGAAGGAGATCAAAACAAAGAGCGTTGGGGTCCTGGATGTAAAGATGGAGGACCAGACACATGTATACGTTATAGCCTGCTCGTCAACTGGCCTGAACGATATTATCGTAGCAGTAGAGGCCAAAATTGCGCGTATATGGAAAGTTCGCAAGGATGATATATGGGAGAAAATAAAAGCCTTAAAGGGTCTAGGGGCTTCTAACCATATCATTGCTGACGTTGGACCTTCCACACAATGTTATTGTGCACTACCAACCACAACAAAAGTATCAAAGTTTAGTGAAAATAAGCAGGAGGCTTACTGGAAGGAAATTAAACAACGGTTGGAAAATCGCAAAAGAGAGTTAGAATTGAAATTCTTTAAGACGTATGAGCCGGATACATATAAAAAGCTCAGTGATGTTCATCATGGGGAACTTGCGGACCTTCTGTGGGAATCTGTATTTGGGGCTAAATTTAAAGTTGACAAGCTTCCTAAAAAAGATTTTGAACTTTTAGTAGACTGGCATAAGGACATTATTGAAAAACCAGTGGCAGTTACAATTAAAGATTTTATTGAAATAGGGGGAAAAACTGATGAAGAGGTTATTCCTTACCTTTGTGATGAAGATAAGCTTTTAAAAGGAAAAGAGAACCTTCTCAAAGCTGCTACTGATCTATGTCCAAAGAATAAAGATGAACTAAAAAAGCGACTTGAAATACTTGGACTGCGCCATCTTAATGAGCAATTGAATAATGTGCTTCGTAGGAATAGTATGATGAAATCTGACCTGATTCTAGACATGTGTTATGGTATTTGCTTTAAACCTAATCATTCCTCGAGGCTTGCTGACTACTTTGCTCAATGTGCTGAAGACAATGCAACAATTGCTTTGATGGAATATCTTGAGAGCAATCCCAGCAAGAGAGTGGCATCAGTGGACTGGTTTAGCACTAAGTCGTCTAAAGGTGACGTTATTGTACACAAGCCTCTCTGTGCTATATGTGCTATCAGATTTAAGGACCGTCTGGAGTGGCTCCTGTCCTCACAAGTGAGTGCTCTATTTTATAGCAGGGGGAGGGACAGGAACAATTATAAGCAATAATTGAATACATTAATGGGATGGGGGGGGGGGGGAATTAAAAAGCTCAGTAGTTGTGCCATTAAACACACAAATAAATAGAAACACAACTCTTGCAAGAACTGAAACAAGGGTGAAATTGTAAAGAACCTGTATCTAATATATATATATATATATGTATTATTATATATATATAATATCTAACAATGTAAGACTTCTTATCTTTATGATTTCACCCTACTTTTTATACCCCTGCTGTCTTAATTTCTGTTATCTTATTTACATGATTGTCAAACACATTTGTCATTTCATCCAATCACGCTGCAGGGCAAGGAAGAGATGGTGGTGCACCCAGACACCGACGTTAATGGTTCTACAGATACCAAGCCTGAGTACAACAAGATCTTCATCAACAACACATGGCATGACTCCACAAGTAGGGACACATATCCCATCTACAACCCCTCCACTAGGGATAA
Source organism: Spongilla lacustris (assembly GCA_949361645.1). Taxonomy (NCBI): domain Eukaryota; kingdom Metazoa; phylum Porifera; class Demospongiae; order Spongillida; family Spongillidae; genus Spongilla; species Spongilla lacustris. Next base: position 15,508,186 of record OX442417.1, read on the forward strand.
GATATGTGATGTTGCTATGGGCAACAAGAAGGATGTGGACAAGGCTGTGGCCGCCGCCCAAGAGGCCCTCCAGCCATGGTGCACCATGGAGGCATCACAGAGGGGGGACCTTCTAAACAAGCTGGCTGACCTCATCGAGAGGGACAGTCAGTACCTTGCCTGCCTGGAGACCATGGGTAATAGAAGATCATTAACCGATACGTACCTCCCAGATGTGGTTGACTGCTATCGGTACTTTGCATGGTGGGCCACCACGATCCAAGGAGGGACACTCCCTGATGGTGGGCCATTTCGCTGCTTCACTACAGAGCCAGAGGGCGTAGTGGGTCTGATCATCTCAAGGGACTTCCCCCTACTGACACAGGCCTGGACATTGGGACCCGCCCTGTGTGCGGGAAACACTGTGGTGTTAAAGCCAGCAGAGGAGAACCCTCTTACCTCCCTCTACATCGCTTCCCTCATTGCAGAGGCTGGGTTCCCTCCAGGTGTAGTCAACATTGTGACTGGTGGTAGGATTGCAGGTGTTGCCGTGGCAACCAACCCCAACATCAACAAAGTGGTGTTTGTCGGCTCAAGAGAAGTGGGACACCAGGTGCTGAGCCAGGCTGGAGGGGACAGCCTTGACAAGAAGAAGGTCGCCATGATGCTGCACAAGTCAGGAGCAGATATTTGTAAAACATTTGATCTGACGGTTAGCATGAGGAAGGGGAGCAGTAAAAAGGTAACGCTTAGTGGCAAGGGCTCCACCATCATTTTTGTCTTTGCTGATGCAGATCTCAAGGATGTCATTGAGAAGATCGTCTTTGCTTCTTACTTTAAATTTAGCAAGGATCAGCCCTTACCTTGCACGATTGTGGCGAAGTCCATCTACAAAGAGTTTGCAAGGAGGTGTATTGATGAGGCGAAGAAGTGCAACATGGGTGAGTGGCAATTCGATGAGCTCGCTGGTACCATATTGGATGAGACAGACTTTTGTGTAATGCAGATTTTTTTATGCAATGGCACCATTCCTCCTCTCCCCAACAGCAGCCCCATGTATGATATAGCTGCCGCCATCTTTACGGCCAATGTTGAGAATGCAATGATGGTGGTGAAGGGCCTGAATGCCAGCACTGTTTGGGTCAACTGTTATGATGCATTTTGTCATCAGGCTCCACTTCAAGGAATGTTAGTGCCCAATAGAAGGAGCCCTCTGGTACATGTTTACCATGAAAGTCTTCCCTTCAACATCAGATGTTTGATCGAAGCAGTCTGGAAATCAGCTACGACTGACAGTAATGGTAATGTTATCCTGGGTAACAAGGATACATTCAAAGGCAAAGCCATTGGGATCCTGGATGTAAAGATGGAAGACCAGACACATCTATATGTTATAGCCTGCTCATTGGCTGGCCAGAAGGATTTGCTCCATGAAATGGCCAAATTTGCTTTTACGTGGGAAGGTTGCAGGAAACGTATCAGTACGGCTATTGATGGTTTCAATCTCAGGGATAAGTATATCATTGCTGGTGTTGGACCTTCCACAGAATGTTATTGTGCAGTCCCTGAGTTTGATGGTGAAAAGCAGAAGGCTTATCGAGATGCAATAAAAGATCGTATGAAGAATCGTAGACATACATTACAATTAACATACAATCAGTGCCCACTCAAATCTCATCAGCTTAAGGAACTTAAGAAGCTTCTGAATTCAGTATTTGGGGTAGATGATAACAAAGTGTTTGAATGGCATAGGAAGCTGATTGAAGAAGACAATATGATTGAAGCTACACTTTATTTAATGGAGCATCCCAAACCCAAAGAATACGTTACATATTTCAGAGATAAACTCTTCCCAGAAAATGGATTGACAAATATGAATATTGAAGAATTAGAAGAAAAAATGGTAATGCTTCTTGAAGCTGATCAAAGGCAATTTGATATGCAATATAACAGACTAGGACTTCGGGATAGTGATAACGAATTAAACAAGCAGTTTAGCTTGATATCTCCAAAAGATTTTATAATCTATCGATTTTGTGTAATCTATCACAGTCGTACAAAACTCGCTGACTACTTTGCTCAATGTGCTGAAGACAATGCAACAATAGCTTTGATGAAATACCTTGAGAGCAATTCCAGCAAGAAAGTGGCATCAGTGGACTGGTTTAGCACTCAGTGGTCTGAAGATGGCACTATTGTACCTAAGCCTCTCTGTGGGGTGTGTGCTATCAGATTTAAGGACCGCTTGGAGTTGCTCCTCCTCATGTCCTCACAGGTGAGTGTTTTAATAGCTAAGGGGGGGGGGGGGGGGGGGGGTTACATCTTAAAAGACAAGCCCAGGGACCTTAATAATACCACCCACTATAACCATGCCATGGTTACACTCATTATGGATGGGACTGTAATATACAAATGTGTAGGACTGACCAACCTGTGCCCTGTGACTATTTATTTCATAAACCTTTGCCCTGTTTTGATGCTTTTTACAAGCACTAATGCCGTAAACCTTATAGGGTGCTTTTATTTCCATACACACTGCAGGACATCAAGTATAATAAGATCTTCATCAAAAACACATGGCATGACTCCACAAGTGGGGACACATATCCCATCATCAACCCCTCCACTGGGGATAAGATATGTGATGTTGCTATGGGCAACAAGGAGGATGTGGACTTTGCTGTGGCCGCCGCCCACAAGGCCCTCCAGCCAGGCAGCCTGTGGGGCACCATGGAGGCATCACAGAGGGGCCACCTTCTGAACACGCTGGCTGACCTCATCGAGAGGGACAGTGAGTACCTTGCCTGCCTGGAGGCTATGAACAGTGGAAGACCAATTAGGGACGTGGGCAGAGACCAGCCACATGTAATCTCATGCTACCGGTACTTTGCAGAACAAACTGCAAGTCAAAAGACCCACGAATCAGTGGCTATAGAGGGTCACATCATCTCTGGGGACTTCCCCCTCTTGATGCAGGCTTGGGTGTTGGGTTCCACCCTGTGCAGAGGAAACACGGTGATATTGAAGCCAGCAGAGCAGACCCCTCTTAGCTCTCTGTATGTTGCCTCACTCACTGCAGAGGCGGGGTTTCCCCCTGGTGTGGTTAGCATTGTTCCTGGTGTTGGGTCCACTGTGGGTGTTGCCATGGAAACCCACCTCCTTGATATCACCTTCAAAGGTCACCCTAAGGTGCACAAGAGCCCCATCATCATCTTTGCTGATGCTGACCTCGATTATGCCATCAAGAAGAGCCTCTTTGCCATCCATATGGGCGCTGAGGGTCAGTGTATAAGAACCCACACGTATGTGCAGGAGTCTATTTGCATGTATGATGAGTTTGTCAGCAGGAGTGTTAGGTTAGCGAAGATGATCAAGGTGGGTAACTCCCTTGATCCTGTCAATGATTGTGGCCCTTTGGTGGGCGAAGACCAGTTGGACAAGACCGTGGACCTCATAAAGAGTGCAGTGAAGGGAGGGGCCAAGCTGCAGTGTGGTGGGAAGAGGCTTGGGGACAAGGGATACTTCATTGAGCCCACCATATTGAGTGATGTCACGGAAGACATGCACATTGCCCAGGAGGAGATCTTTGGTCCTGTGATGCTTATCATGAAGTTCAAGAGCATTAAGGAAGTCGCCAGCCGTATCAACAACCCCATATATGATTGTGATGGTGTGCTCTGTACTAGGAATCTGGTATTACCTTATGCAGTACATGACTTACAGTCGGCTATAGTGTATGCTAAGGTAATCTTTGTGATGCTGCGTTTATTTGACATGTGCAATGCATCAATTTGATTATTGCTGCTTCTAGATGACACAATGTAAATACTTTCTTTTTTATCATACATGTAATGGCCTGTGAATTGTGTTATTTAAGATATTCCCCTTTTTAATTATCATGATTACCATCATTGGGTGTCTCATGATCTGGGGGAGGGGCTGCTAACCAGTGAGTACCGCAAAAAATAATACAACTGAAATCATTACTGTCTCGAAATGACAAAACACAAAAAATGGGGACGAGATAATGTCACTTTCAGTGCTCTGACGTATGTGTGGCGATGACTGGCCTGCCATGGTGAAGGAGTCGGATACACGTGAGGCGGGGACAAAGTTGCTGTGGTCTTCCGTGGTGAGAACGGCCCCGCAGCAAGCTTCTCGGGCCCAGGCCATTGCGCAACCCGTCACCAGCCCAAGGTCACCGTGGTGGCTAGTGCTCCTAGATGAAAAGGTGAGTACCTTTTCTCTTTCTCTCTCCACTCCTCTTGATCTCTTCCCCTCCCCTCCCTTCCTCCTACCTAATAGGCATGGGGACAAGGGATACTTCATTGAACCCCCTGAGTGATGTCACAGAACACATGCAGATTGCCAAGGAGATCTTTGGTCCTGTGGTGATTATCATGAAGTACGAGACCATTGAGGAGGTCGTCAGCTGTATCAACTACCCCATATATGATGGTATTGTCGTCGTCTTAACCACCAATCATGAGACTGCAAATAAATTTGATATTGCAGTCGAGGGGGGGGGGGGGGGGCAAAAAAAAAAGTTATAGACACCATCCCAAAAATTCTTAAAACCAAGGGCCAGGTCAACCCCCCCCCCCCCCCCCCCTCCGCCTTCGACCACGCCCATTTTCGACCACGCCCCTTAAAATAATTACGTAATTGACAATTGACCACACCTACAATTAAGATAATATTACAAATTGAAAGCAGGCTTCGTTGCAGATTGCTGTTGTAGGTGTTGTCACTTCGTCGCTTGCAGCTGGAGACGCTGTTTCACTTGTACCTTAGAATTTCGCGATACTCAGTCTCTCGAATATTACATCCCTGCCCATCAATTAAGGTTTGCGGTACTCCAACAAGATTTTGAAGAACGGCACGCATTATCGTTCATGATTTGGTAAAGTACTCGTTTAAACAATAGCAGGCGGGGCATGCTCGCGTGAGGCGTGAGTCGGCGTGACCTCATGCATGTTACTTAGTACCAGGTGTATCCGTGGCTTACTTAGTAGCGTTAGTATAGTTTTTATCTTTACATTGCTTTGCGACGCTTCAATTGTTGCACTATTGGGTAGTGAATTGGTATGAAGGCCACGCCCACGAATTGTGTCTCAGTCACGTGATAATATGCTTTCCACAATGAAATAGCTTACAATCGCACTAGATAGGCAGTTAAGCCATATCCTTGCACGAATTGGACACCCATGAACACTACAAACAATATGATTCCATCATTATGTTGCTGTAGTGCGAGGTAAAGTGCAAAAAAAAAATTTAAGAAAAGTGATGAAATTTTTTTTTTTAATTTTTTTTGGCCAAGACCCCCCCCCCCCCCCCCCCCCTAACTTTGATACCTCATAACTTTTTTTCCTAGACCCCCCTGAAAAATAATAATAGCATATTCGTTATGCTCTCAATGAGCTCTTCAAAGTTGGGGGATGGTGTCTTTCACTTTGTTTTTTGCCCCCCCCCCCTCGATTGCAGTACATAATTTAAATTCTGCTATAATGAGCTGCAGTACTCTTTGTGATGCACACTACACTGGTTCGGGTTTTTGATTGTTGTTACTTGTAGATCAGTGTTGCTAAATATATCATGAAAGGTATATTTTTAAAACCATAACAAACTGTGAATATTAATTAAAAGTACGATAATGTGGGTGTCTGGGGAAGGGGCTCCACAAATTTTTTTTTTTAATTATCATGATTACCATCATTGGGTGTCTCATGATCTGGGGGAGGGGCTGCTAACCAGTGAGTACCGCAAAAAATAATACAACTGAAATCATTACTGTCTCGAAATGACAAAACACAAAAAATGGGGACGAGATAATGTCACTTTCAGTGCTCTGACGTATGTGTGGCGATGACTGGCCTGCCATGGTGAAGGAGTCGGATACACGTGAGGCGGGGACAAAGTTGCTGTGGTCTTCCGTGGTGAGAACGGCCCCGCAGCAAGCTTCTCGGGCCCAGGCCATTGCGCAACCCGTCACCAGCCCAAGGTCACCGTGGTGGCTAGTGCTCCTAGATGAAAAGGTGAGTACCTTTTCTCTTTCTCTCTCCACTCCTCTCGATCTCTTCCCCTCCCCTCCCTTCCTCCTACCTAATAGGCATGGGGACAAGGGATACTTCATTGAACCCACCATATTGAGTGATGTCACAGAACACATGCAGATTGCCAAGGAGATCTTTGGTCCTGTGGTGATTATCATGAAGTACGAGACCATTGAGGAGGTCGTCAGCCGTATCAACTACCCCATATATGATGGTATTGTCGTCGTCTTAACCACCAATCAGGCCGGAGACTGCAAATAAATTTGATATTGCAGTACATAATTTAAATTCTGCTATAATGAGCTGCAGTACTCTTTGTGATGCACACTACACTGTTTCGGGTTTTTGATTGTTGTTACTTGTAGATCAGTGTTGCTAAATATATCATGAAAGGTATATTTTTAAAACCATAACAAACTGTGAATATTAATTAAAAGTACGATAATGTGGGTGTCTGGGGAAGGGGCTCCACAAAAAAAAATTGAGACACAATTTAAAAAAAATAAATTTCACCCGGGGGGTAGAAGGGTGGGGGGCTAGTAACCAAGCTGGATGATGATAACTTTAAATTCAGTAAAATACAGTGCACAATTATACATGAACACAACAGACATCACTACTGTCTACTGAACCAACAATGTCACTTTTGCTGCTCTGATGTAAGCAACTTTTCCTTCTCTTCTTTTATGTCACACCCCTCCTCCTCCCCCTTCCCATCACCTCCCTCCTGCACAGTCTCACTCTTCCCTTCAACATCACACTTTGGGGCGTGTACTCTTCTGCGCTTACGACATAACCCTCTCTGCAGAGGGATCACACATTGCCCTGTAAGTGGGCCTGTTAGCAGCATGGCACATGGCACTCACAAATGGCCTCCCAGTGAGGAACACACACAGCTCCCCCGACACCAGGGCAGTGACCAGCACACCAATCAGAATGCAGGGCACGAGGAAGAGCAGAGCTGGCTGGGCATGCTGCATCAAGTTCAGTGAAAGGAAGGTGGCAGCAAGCCCAATGATGTAACCTGCATTTCCACCAATCAGTAAATGGAGCTAAGCCTTGGAAATAGAAAGTAACACGAAACATCCAACCATGTGATACAGTTTCAGTTTCCGATTCGGATGCATTGTCAGATCAAACTTGAGGCAGAGGGCAACAAATAGAGCTGGCACGGCCACATCCCCATAACCCAGGAGCATGTAAGGACGCAGGCCATACTGGCTGCACTTGGAGATGAGCAAGCTGGGGGCCAACTTTGGAACTGTGAAGACAATGGGAAGGGACTCCCCACTGGTTCTTAGGGAGCAGTCTGAGGACAGGCCTCCTCCCCCTCCCGTGGCTGCCTTCTCCATAACGCTGACACCATCCTGTGGGTGTGGTTAAGGACATGAAAACCCCACCCCTTTCCACTTCAGATAAATCATCATTTACAATCTAAATGTGCACATGTACATGTACAATGTCTCTATTTACAAGAAAGAAAATTAGTTGGATGTAATTACAGACTAATTTAATAACTGGCTACAGGACCTAATAACTGCAATCAACACTGGACAAATCTCTCTACTCTCCCAACACTTCCCCCTTCCTCCATGCCTCTCTCCACTCCTCCCTCTTCCCTTCCCCTCCCCTCTCCTCCCACCCTCCTACCTTAGTGAAGTATGGAGTGATGAAGACAGCCACAATATCATACAGACATAACACAGCCAACAGGAGCACAAGGTACTGAGATGGAGGGAAGTGAGAGCAATAAGAGGAGCCACTTAGGACATGACATACCTGTACACACATACACAACACACATGTACACACATACACCACACAACACACATGTATACCTGTACACACATACACAACATACATCACACAAAACACATGCTCTCACACACATACCTGTACACACATCATACAACACACCAACACAACGTATACATACACAATCCTAATGACATACACACACACACACATACACACACACACACATACATGCACACACACACAATACCCATGGGACTATATCCATCTCTGTAAAGACTGAAGCAATGAAAATGATGTAAGCAAATCCCAAGATATCATGTAGTACCCAGATGTAGCTGGAGGGGGAGGAGGTGGTAGGTGGGTGTGGCATCACCAGGGGTACACAGACACATGTCCCCGGACCTACCTCTCATTTCTCTCAATGGCCCACCACACAACGAGGCCTGCACACAGCACCAGAGTGATGAAGAACCTCGGGTCAGGCTGGTACCTAAGTATCCACAGCTTGTTCTCTGGTATCCTGGGGGGTGGAGCATTAGTCACGTGACATGGTGGGAGGGGCATCTAGTCCCCAGGCCTACCTCCAGGTACGCATGAGTGGGATGAGGGTCACAAAGGGGGACAGGCAGTGGTACAGACTTTCAGCAGCTCCAACACAGAACAGACCAATCATGATGTAAACTGCAATCCCATTGGTGGAAGCTTCCATCACACACAATGCCAAAACACATTACACACAAAACAGTACTAGGCACACAGCTATGTGGCAGGGCTGATGTCATGTCTCTGCACACCCTGGCAGCTACTGGTACAGTTTTATTGAGGTGACATCATCATTATTAATATTAGCCCACATGTACTAGATGGGAGCCATTGTGGGAAGAGGGAGGGAGGGGGAAGAGGGAGGGATTAGAGGGAGGGAGTAGAGGGAAGAGGGAGGGGAGAAAGATGGGGAAACGTCTTGCTGACCATGCTTTGGGCATTCGTGGGACATTTGCCTTCCACCAGCTTCATGTAATACAACCGCAAGGCTAGCATCCTGGCTTGGATATATCAGAAATGTTCGGCATGTACTCCCATAGTGATTCGAGCTCCTTGGCAGCATTTTCAGCTAGTTAGGATGCAGTCCTGTGATTTCGTATTGAAATCCCTACTCTAAGAGTATGATGTACATTGTACAGCAACAACACTTCTCAAACTGGTTATCACTAATCCTCTGATTATCAAGTCCCGCATTACTCCCTAATTAATGAGCACCATCACATGACCTTACCCATGGGGTAGTAGAAGAAGTACAGCAGTGCCAGCAGGCCCACAATCACCACTACCACCATCACAAAGCTACACAGGCCAGAGGTGAAGCCAGCCATGGCAGACATCTGTGCAGCTGTGTCTTCGGTCCCGCCCTTATGCTCATCTTTGCGTATCAGTAGACCATACCTAGTGATCACATGACAAGCATAGTGATCACATGACCTGCATCCTCTACCCTTCACACCCTCACTGCATACTCTTCCCTCCACACCCTCACTGCCTCCTCTTCCCCCACACCCTCACTGCCTCCTCTTCCCTCCACACCCTCACTGCCTCCTCTTCCCTCCACACCCTCACTGCCTCCTCTTCCCTCCACACCCTCACTGCCTCCTCTTCCCTTCACACCCTCACTGCCTCCTCTTCCCTTCACACCCTCACTACCTCCTCTTCCCTCCACACCCTCACTGCCTCCTCTTCCCTCCACACCCTCACTGCCTCCTCTTCCCTCCACACCCTCACTGCCTCCTCTTCCCTCCACACCCTCACTGCCTCCTCTTCCCTTCACACCCTCACTGCCTCCTCTTCCCTTCACACCCTCACTGCCTCCTCTTCCCTCCACACCCTCACTGCCTCCTCTTCCCTCCACACCCTCACTGCCTCCTCTACCCTTCACATCCTCACTGCCTCCTCTTCCCTCCACACCCTCACTGCCTTCTCTTCCCTCCACACCCTCACTGCCTCCTCTTCCCTCCACACCCTCACTGCCTCCTCTTCCCTTCACACCCTCACTGCCTCCTCTTCCCTTCACACCCTCACTGCCTCCTCTTCCCTCCACACCCTCACTGCCTCCTCTTCCCTCCACACCCTCACTGCCTCCTCTTCCCTCCACACCCTCACTGCCTCCTCTTCCCTCCACACCCTCACTGCCTCCTCTTCCCTTCACACCCTCACTGCCTCCTCTTCCCTTCACACCCTCACTGCCTCCTCTTCCCTCCACACCCTCACTGCCTCCTCTTCCCTCCACACCCTCACTGCCTCCTCTACCCTTCACATCCTCACTGCCTCCTCTTCCCTCCACACCCTCACTGCCTTCTCTTCCCTCCACACCCTCACTGCCTCCTCTTCCCTCCACACCCTCACTGCCTCCTCTTCCCTTCACACCCTCACTGCCTCCTCTTCCCTTCACACCCTCACTGCCTCCTCTTCCCTCCACACCCTCACTGCCTCCTCTTCCCTCCACACCCTCACTGCCTTCTCTTCCCTCCACACCTCCCCCCTTACATCACCACTTATTCTCACATGATGCCAGGTCAAAAACACAACTTGGACAATTTCTCCAAAAATAGCTCCCTTGTGTAACTGACCACACCATTCTAACATTTAACAGTTGCTCCACACCTTCAGTCCGCACTATCCACCTAAAAAAACTTTATAAAGGCCAGCAACTTCCTGCCTGAGCTGTTGCAAAATATAGGTAAAGGCTAAGGAACTTTACACTATTCATTAGAGCTGCATGTGCCAAGTCTGGCAGGCAGTCGCAGGACTTTAGTTAAAACCACATTATATATGGCCCATTAGCTAGTCCAGTTTCAGGCATGCCTGTGTCACCTTTAATGCTGGAGGCATGGTGGTTAAAATGGAGTCTAGCAAGACTGGCTGGTCACCTATAGGTACATGTAGTTTATTGCACCCTCGGGGCACACAACACCTTGTGATGGAGTGTTAGCTTTCTAAGGTAGACAGGAAAAGTTGCATGCCGGCCTGAAGGGGAACCCACCCTGGCAGCCCAACCCATGTTGTAGCCATGCAGACTTAGACACTGTGGACTCACTGCATGAACAACATCAGATGGAGCTTGTCACCCTGGTCCCATCTGCCACTGGAGGTAGTTCTTAGTGCCTATAATCTGGCCCCACCCCTCAGCACTGATGCTGGCTAGGATTGGGCCATTTGCCTCAGCTCTGGGTCCTATAGGTATGTTGGGGAACAAGGGGGAGGAGGGGAAACATTGATCACAGGTGCACACTACTATAAGGTGCCCAGCCCTTACCTTCTGGTCATAGCAGGGGCCAAAATGGGGCCAAAGTCCCATGGTCTGTGCATGCCTCAGCATGCCTGTAATCTCCCTCGGTATGATGCCAAGAGGGGAACATGACCAAAATGGGGCCAAAGTCCCATGGTCTGTGCATGCCTCAGCATGCCTGTAATCTCCCTCGGTATGATGCCAAGAGGGGGACATGACCAGCTCTTGGATGCAAGACGTGAGTTTAAACTGCAGGCATGACTTGCTGGCTGTACGATGATGATTGAGATATATCTGCTGAATTAAATATGGATCCCAAAAATCATTCAACAGTCATCATGAAAACACAAGGCATTCTTTGTAAGCCATCTCACACAAAACACAAAATACCACATCCATGTGACCTAAGTCACAATGTAACACAACAGACCCAATGGGATGTAATCAGATATGCCATAGCCCCAAGCCAGCCATTTTAAGTCTATGCTACAAGGCTATAATTATTTTACCTTAGGTACTGAAATACTTTCACTGAATTGGCACCCAAAACTGACTTGCACACACCTCACTTTACTTAGGGTGTCCCTTCCCCATGCACTATCTTTGTGAGGCAACAATATACCATCCTCTAGGTACAAACAATTACTATGCCATAAACATACCAAAGGAAATGTGAGCCATCATGGTGTGGAAAAGCCCAACAACAAATGACCACCACATTAGTGCAGCTGCTTTTGCAATACACCCGCCAGCCCTTTGTTAGCAATTCACACACTGCATTGTCAACAAATTCTTCCTCATACACTGGTTAGGTGCAGGAGGAGTATAAGGGGAGGGCATTAACCGCATCCACTATATCCATGGTGGTGTGCAGAGTTCCCATTCCCCAAAAAGTATCATTGTACATGCACACCCTGTCTACCTTTTCCCCCTAGCTACCAACATTGCCTTCGTCACACCTGCGGAAGGTATTATACCTCCCACATACCATAATGGGGTATTCGTTTAAAATAAATAAATTATACACCCCTACAGATGACAATAGTTGGTGTCCAGGGGGTATAGGGAGTCTGTTCCGGGAGGGGGGGAGGGGGGGAATCGTGATATACTATCAGCTTGTCCGGGGGGTGCTTTTATATATTTCCCGCGGGGGGGGGGGGGGGTGGAGGAGGCAGGAGGGCCATCGGTAGGGGTCAGGTGTACGGTAAAATATAAACGGAATAGCCTAATGTACATTCCAATATGCCCTGTGGGGTGGTAAGGGTGGGGGGGGGGGGGGGGGGGGGGGGGGGGGGAGAAGGGCCATCTGTAGGGGTCAGGTGTACGGTAAAATAATGGAATTGCCCAATTTACATTCCAATACATGTATCAACACCACATGTGTTCACGTTGGCGAGAACTAATTCGGGCCGCGTTGCATCCTTTCTAGCGGCATACAAAAATAACGCAAATCATATTTTGATTTCTGATATCTGACTGCAACAGAATACGGCCACCCCAGGCTTAATTCCTACCTTAGCGTAGCGAAGCTTTCGTTTCGGTTCTTGGCTATAATGCTTATATGTAAGCGAATCCGCCAAAGACATCAGGGGGAGTGGTGTAGTGGGACACCACATGTCCCCAGACATACCTCTCATTTCTCACAATGGCCCACCACACAACGAGGCCTACACACAGAACTAGAGTGATGAAGAACCTCGGGTCAGGCTGGTAACTAAGTATCCGTTATGACAACGGCACCATGTACCAGCACGTGCACAAAATCTCATGTAGGCCTACATGTATGGTGTTTTAAAATTAACCCTTTTCGTCTATCTAGTAAATCAAGACATACGCTAAGACTAAAGAGGTATGTAGGTCTAGTAATATGTTTGTTATAATGATGTATCAATAGTGTCGGTGAGTTTTTACGTAGGCCTAGTTTGCGGTTATCACGTTTATGGTGCATTAATTGGCACGTGGTGCCTCTGTGTGCTGGCAGAGATCATATTATCTGGCCGGCTATCGATGGGTCAAATTATGTTAATTGCTTGAACTTTATGTACTCATGGAGATTTATGTGCTGAGTTCTGCTCTCTGGCATGGGCTTAGAAGCAATTGCGTTTGGCAGATAATATGTCTCGAAAAAGTTCTAGTTTTGTCGGGTGAAGGTTTTACCAGAGCGATCACAAGTTTGTACTTGGACCCTTCTTAATATTAATCTAAATCAATTAACAAGTAATTAACAAGCTGCGCCACCTAGTGTGACTACGAGGCATGAGCCTATTATACATGTGTATATCTATCTGCATGTGCTTCACTCTGACGTTGATCACGACGACTGTCTTGTTTTTGATAACATGCTTGAAGCTATAGCACCCAATAAATTTAATGAGTACACAATGAAGTGTAGTGCTGTACAGGGTAATGTTGTGCGATGTGCTTCAGAATGCTATGGGCCCTCCAAATCTTTTCCTCACTTATCACAGTACGCTATCATTAGAGCGCCTTTCATGCAGTTCTAATTTGTGTTCAAACAGGGTTCGATGCATGTGATTGACGTAGAATGCTCCGATCCTTGTACTGGTTAACATTTGTGGCCTGGCTGATGTTTAGTATGGACAAACCTTCAGGCTTGTTCAAAAAATAAAATAAAGGACTACAGTTCACTCGGGTCATGTGAGAAGCTATTGAATATGATTATGTATATGAATATTATTATAGTCACAATAAACTCGTTTAGAATGGATGTGGGTGGGGATAACTGATTAATTTGGTGTGGCTTTAGCTGAGCAAATTATTGCTGCTGGTTAGTGGACTTCAAATCGATCGCAAGAGCTAGCTCACCTGTACAACGTAGTTTACAACAGTTACCAAGTGGCCTTGGCTGCACTATAGCCGTTTTGTATTTTATGTTACATGCGCAGGGGCAAGGTCTCAAAACAAACTAACCTGGTTACAGTTTTTGTGTAGATTTTGGGGGTTTTCTACGCAAAAAGCGTTGGCTTCTGGGGCTACAGCGCTCCCCCATACCCCCTAGCTTAGCGAGAGGGGGCACTCCTCTCGCACCCTCCCCAGGGAGGCAGGGGAACCACCGTTGTTGGCTGCTGCACTTTGTATTCCCTTCCTACACCACTGAGATTGGTGCACTTGAAGATCCATACCGCCCCATAAATTGCATATGAAAGAGCTATTGTTGGCGTGGAATTGAAAAAAAAAATGGCCCTAGGTTGACTATCCCAATATTTTAGCTACTGGTCAAATTCAAACACCCAGCATCTAGTGAAAGCCGTAAGGTTTATAAAAGGTTAGACTTTATGTTTTCGGTTTAGTACCTCTGACACCATTGCAGCATTGTTACATAGAATGTGTAAAACAGTCAAGCACTCCAGGAATGGAGGAACTGGTCTGGATGAAGCATCCACTGGGGCCTACGCTCTGAATTTGGAGAAAATGATGCCCAAACCTTTACAATAACGAGTACTGCAACAACAACCCTTGCCTATAGATCTATGTTTTTGACACTCAAAGTGGCAAACAACACAAATTAAACTATGTCAGTTCTCTCCGCCCATTGAACAACCTCTATTGTAAAGTAGTCCTTCCTCTAGCTGGGCCAAAGACTCGAATTTTGGGTCATGTACATGTAATGCAGCTTATAATTTGACATTTTGTGATGCATGACAGGCTCAGTAGAGCGCATTTCCTGCACCATTGAAGCTTGCAATATGTAATTTTTGGTCAAGTGTTTGCACCATTGTGGCTGTGTTTGTGTTTTGAATGAACCATTTTTGTCAATATCAGACTGCAGGTCAACATGGCAAATGCAGGTGTGCCCATAATTGTCAACCCATCAAAGGTGCATGCCAAAAACTATGACAACGAAGCCTCAGTTCAGATCAAGGATTTGACCAAACGTACCTGGATATCTGCTCGGCGTGATGCTAATAATCATCCAGTTCCAGGTAGTGCTCAAATCAAATCGAGGTGCATCGGGGTCCTGGATGCCACAATGGATGACCAGACGCATAAATACATTATAGCCTGCTCGTCGACTGGCCTGAACGATATGGTTGTTGGAGAAGAGGCCAAATTTGCAGATGTATGGGGACGTTGTAAAGGAAGTATAGAAAAGGCAATTGGTGATCAAATTAATTGTATTGTTGCTGATGTTGGACCTTCCACACAATGTTATTGTGCAGTCCCAGCCACAAGAGCAGTATCAGAGTTTGCTGAAGATGACCAGAAGGATTACTGGAAGGAAATAGACAACCGCATGCGAAACCGTAAGAAAGTGCTAGACCAGGAATTTCTTCAGGGGCAGCAACAGCAACAGCAGCAGCCACAGGGGCAACAGCAGCCACATGGGCAACAGCAGCCACAGGGGCAACAGCAGCCACAGGGGCAACAGCCACAGGGACAACAGCAGCCACAGGGGCAGCAGCAGCCACAGGGGCAGCAGCAGCCACAGGGGCAGCAGCAAGATAAAAGGCTCAGTGATGATCAGCTTAAGGAACTTGAGGCGCTGCTGAAGGAGTCAGTATTTGGGGTAAAATTTGAAGTTGATCAGCTTCCTAAAAAAGATTTAGTGGTCTGGCATAAGAACCTTATTGAAAATCCAGTGGACAAAACAATTAACATTATTATTGAATTAGCAAAGAAACCTTATGAAGAGGTTATTCCTTCCCTTTGTGCTAAAGAGGGGCATTTAAAAGGAAAAGAGGAGCTTCTCAAAGCTGCAACTGACCCATGGCCAAAGAATAAAGATGAACTTCGAAAACGACTTGAAATACTTGGACTGCTCCATCTTGATAGGGAAGGCATACTCCTTCCCGCTTGTCAGTACATTTGCTTTAAACCAAACCTTTCAAGACTTGCTGACTACTTTGCGCAATGTGCTGAGGACAACGCAACCATTGCTTTGATGAAATACCTTGAGAACAATCCCAGCAAGAAAGTGGCATCAGTAGATTGGTTTAGCACTGCAGCTGAATGGTCAGAAGGTGGTGATGATTTAATCAAAGTTACACACAAGCCTCTCTGTGGTGTATGCGCTATTCGATTTAAGGACCGTTTGGAGTGGCTCCTGTCCTCACAAGTGAGTGCTCTATTTAATAGCAGGGGGAGGGGCAGGAACAATTATGAGCACCATCAGAATAAATTAGTATTGAAGGTGGGGGGGTGGAGGGGGCACAAATAAGAAAGCTGTGCACATGATGCCATTAAATTCATATTCCATATATCGCCAACTATGCCCTCACCATTAACTATAGAGCTGTAAATGGATTAGCCAGATACACAACATTAGGAAACAAAGATGAAATCAGATAGTAGTCCTATATTTAGCACAGGTTTTGCCATTATTACCCTGCTCTCACTACGTGTATTGCCTTCATTTCTCATACATTATTTGCTTGATTGGTCTAAATATTCATGCATAAAGTAATTACTTGGGTTATTCCTTTCATCCAATCATGCTGCAGGACAATACCTGCAATGTTGATGGCTCTCCTGCTAGCAATGTTGATGGTCACATCAATTATAGCAAGATCTTCATCAACAACACATGGTATCCCTCCATTAGTGGGGACACATATCCCACCATCATGGGAGATACAGCTAAGGGCAACAAGGAGGATGTGGACAAGGCTGTGGCCGCCGCCCACAATGCCCTCCAGCCAGGCAGCCCGTGGCTCACCATGGAGGCATCACAGAGGGGGGACCTTCTGAACACGTTGGCTGACCTCATCGAGAGGGACAGTGAGTACCTAGCCAACCTGGAGACCATGGGTAATAGAAGACCATTACCCGATAAGTACCTCCCAGATGTGGTCAACTGCTATCGGTACTTTGCATGGTGGGCCACCACGATCCATGGAGGGACACTCCCTGATGGTGGGCCATATCGCTGCTTCACTAAAGAGCCAGTGGGCATGGTGGGTCTGATCATCTCAGGGGACTTCCCCCTACTGATGCAGGCCTGGACATTGGGACCCGTTCTGTGCGCGGGAAACACTGTAATGATAAAGCCGGGAAAGGAGAATCCTTGTACCTCCCTCCACATTGCCTCTCTTATTGCAGAGGCTGGGTACCCCCCAGGTGTAGTGAACATTGTCACTGGTGATGGGATGACCACAGGTGCTGCAATGGCAACCCACCCCAACATCAACAAAGTGGTGTTTGTGGGGTCAACAGAAGTGGGACACCAGGTGCTGAGTGAGGCTGGAGGGAGCCAGGCTGGAGGGAGCCAAGCTGGAGGGAGCCAGGCTGGAGGGAGCCAGGCTGGAGGGAGCCAGGCTGGAGGGAGCCAGGCTGGAGGGAGCCAGGCTGGAGGAAACAGCCTGGAGGAAACAGCCTGAAGAAGAAGAAGGTCACCATGATGCTGCACAAGGCAGGAGTGAATATTTGTAAGAAGGTCGACCTAATTGGACATGAGGCAGGTAGAAACGAGCAGACGATCACGCTTAGTGGCAAGGGCTCCACCATCATTTATGTCTTTGCTGATGCAGACCTCAACGATGCCTTTGAGAAGAGCTTCTTTGCTTCTTACTTTAGTTTTAGTGAGGATCAGCCCTTACCTTGCACAATTGTGGAGACGTCCAAATACAAAGAGTTTGTGACGAAGAGTCGTAAGGCTGCGAATAAGTACTATGTGAAAGGTACTTGGAAATTCAATGAGAGCACTGGTATCATGTCCAAGCAAGTAGGCACCACAGAGTATGCTGTGATGCACATTATGAAATGTGTAGACTTAAGACAACGCGACACTGAAAGCCACATCTATGATGTTGCTGCTGCCATCTTTACAACCAATGTGGATAATGCAATGAAGGTGGTGAAGGACCTGAATCCCAGCACTGTTTGGGTCAACTGCTATGATGCATTTTGTCATCAGGCTCCCCTGCAAGGAATGTTAGTGCCCAGTACAAGGAGAGGGGTCCTCACGTCCTCACGGGTGAGTCGGTTTATTAATAGCAAAGTAGGGGGTGGGGGGCAAAGCATATTACATACAAGACAGGGGTTTTCATACTGCCTGGCCACACCCATTATGGATGGGACTGTAATAAATGCAAGCATTACACTACATAGCTGCATATGCCTTGGGCAAGTAGATAGTTTTTAAATACATATACAAACATGCTGTTAAAAGCAAGGAAACAAGAGTGCATGATATTTCACACAGGAATGTGTAGAACTATTTTTCCACCTGTATTCTTTTTATTAACAGTAATGCTGTTAACTTTAGATGATGTTACTTCTATGTATAAGAAAAAAAAATAAGGCACTCCAATGCATATATGAAGTGCCCAGTCAGAATATGCATTTCATCCACACATACAGCAGGACATCAAGTACAATAAGATCTTCATCAAAAACACATGGTATAACTCCACAAGTAGGGACACATATCCCATCATCAACCCCTCCACTGGGGACAAGATATGTGATGTTGCTATGGGCAACAAGGAGGATGTGGACTTTGCTGTGGCCGCCGCCCACAAGGCCCTCCAGCCAGGCAGCCTGTGGGGCACCATGGAGGCATCACAGAGGGGGAAGCTTCTGAAGAAGCTGGCCGACCTCATCGAGAGGGACAGTGAGTACCTTGCCCACCTGGAGGCTATGTACAGTGGAAGACCAATTAGGGCAGTGGGCAGAGACCTGCAGCCACATGTAATCTCATGCTACCGGTACTTTGCAGAGCAAACTGCAAGTCAAAAGACCCACGAATCAGTGGCTATAGTGGGTCACATCATCTCTGGGGACTTCCCCCTCTTGATGCAGGCCAAGGTGTTGGGTTCCGCCCTGTGTGCAGGAAACACAGTGATATTGAAGCCAGCAGAGCAGACCCCTCTTAGCTTACACTATGTTGCCTCACTCACTGCAGAGGCAGGGTTTCCCCCTGGTGTGGTTAGCATTCTCCCTGGTGTTGGATCCACTGTGGGTGATGCCATGAAAAAGCACCCTGATATCAGCTTCACAGGTCACCCTAATGTGCACAAGAACCCCTTCATCATCTGTGCTGATGCAGACCTCGATTATGCCATTGAGAACAGTCTCTTTATCATCACTGTGGGCCCTGAGGGTCAGTGTATCAGACCCCACACATATGTGCAGGAGTCTGTCTATGAAACATTTGTGAGGAGGAGTGTCGAGAAAGCGAAGATGATCAAGGTGGGTAACCCCCTTGATCCTGCCAATGATCGTGGCCCTTTGGTGGACAATGACCAGTTGGTCAAGACCCTGGGCCTTATAGAGAGTGCAGTGAAGGAAGGGGCCAATCTGCAGTGTGGTGGGCAGAGGCATGGGGACCAGGGATACTTCATTAAGCCCACCATATTGAGTGATGTCACGGAAGGCATGCAGATTGCTCAGCAGGAGATCTTTGGTCCTGTGATGATTATAATGAAGTTTAAGACAATTGAGGAAGTCGTCAGCCGTACCAACAACCCCATATATAATAGTAAAGCTGTCGTCTTTACCACCAATGATGAAACTAAAATGCAATTTTTAGGAGCTGTAAATAGGATAGGGCTTTAATGTTTACCAGTGCCAGCATGCACCAGCTTAGGTACTCTCTGTGATGCTGCATTATTTGACATGTGCTTTGATTTTTTTTTTTTTTGGTTTTCTTACTTGCACATCAACGTCATGATAATTAGATTCTTGTGTACTAAAATTTATCTGGCCTTATTAGGTAACATTTAATGTTCTTCCAGTAAAAGCGCATGTACATTGGTATATCATTGATGCTCTGTAAATCCATTGCAATCCTGATCATGAGCTGTTACTAAAAGCAGTACGTCGGAATATTCGGAATATACATCTCAATTCAGTAGGGCCACATATAGCTAGGGCAAGCCTCAAGAAGAGGGAGGCCCATGGAGCCACCATTTTATTAGCAGTTGGTCTTCATCTGCTGGAGACAACCACACAGGAATTAGTTTCAACCAATCATAGGCTCCTGCCTGCAGGGGCTATGACACTGCCAAGAGCCTTGATCTGACAGCAGGTGGAGAAGACTTCTGGGTAACAGAAGTACGTACTGCAGATAGTCAGGACTGCTATTGTGGGCGGGGTTTCCATCAACAGAGTCCTCAGGTCACCATGCCACCACGTATATGTGTTAGAACGGCTTTGCACCAGTAAAATTGTTTATCAATTTAACCCGGGGGGTAGAAGGTGGATGATGATCACTTTTAAAAATTCAGTAAAATACAGTGCACAATTATACATGAACACAACAGACATCACTACTGTCTACTGATCCAGCAATGTCACTTTTGCTGCTCTGATGTAAGCAACTTTTCCTTCTCCTCTTCTTTTATGTCACACCCCTCCTCCTCCCCCTTCCCATCACCTCCCTCCTGCACAGTCTCACTCTTCCCTTCAACATCACTCTTTGGGGCGTGTACTCTTCTGCGCTTATGACATAACCCTCTCTGCAAAGGGATCACACATTGCCCTGTAAGTGGGCCTGTTAGCAGCACGGCACATGGCACTTACAAATGGCCTCCCAGTGAGGAACACACACAGCTCCCCTGACACCAGGGCAGTGACCAGCACACTAATCAGAATGCAGGGCACGAGGAAGAGCAGAGCTGGCTGGGCATGCTGCATCAAGTTCAGTGAAAGGAAGGTGGCAGCAAGCCCAATGATGTAACCTGCATTTCCACCAATCAGTAAATGGAGCTAAGCCTTGGAAATAGAAAGTAACATGATGCTCACCAAAACATCCAACCATGTGATACAGTTTCAGTTTCCGATTTGGATGCATTTTCAGATCAAACTTGAGGCAGAGGGCAACAAATAGAGCTGGCACGGCCACATCCCCATAACCCAGGAGCATGTAAGGACGCAGGCCATACTGGCTGCACTTGGAGATGAGCAAGCTGGGGGCCAACTTTGGAACTGTGAAGACAATGGGAAGGGACTCCCCACTGGTCCTTAGGGAGCAGTCTGAGGACAGGCCTCCTCCCCCTCCCGTGGCTGCCTTCTCCATAACGCTGACACCATCCTGTGGGTGTGGTTAAGGGCATGAAAACCCCACCCCTTTCCACTTCAGATAAATCATTATTTACAATCTAATTGTGCACATGTACATGTACTACGTTTCTATTTACAAGAAAGAAAATTAGTTGGAT
>OX442417.1:15533426-15588425 GCA_949361645.1 Spongilla lacustris
GTAGCAACTACCACAGACAAATAAGATCTTTAGATAACTTATGTGCCCTATTCCTATAACTCTGTGTAACCGGCGACGTTCAGAACTATAGTGCAATATACACTGACACAAAATATACACCTTTACAGGGTGCACGTGATACTGTCACATTTGCATGACTATGTTATAGCATGGTTTTTGCAAGCAAAGAAACTTGTTAATACTATGTTGGCCGCTTGCAGTGAATTCACAATCTATTGATACATGTACATGTATAGCATATTTGAGTAATTAATATTTAATGTCATTAAATCACACGAGTGAAAAAGCTCTATTTGTTAGAGCCAGAGCTAGACCTCCTTCTACCAAGAACCATAAATTCATTTCATTTTGATAGCCAGCCCAACGGCCCCCACATCTCCGCGTGCACGGACACATTAGGTATTCAGGGCGCCAAAAGGGTTTAAAAAAAAACTATACGAAAGAGTGGTATATACAGATTTAAATGTCTTTTGAACACCTTCAATGAGTTCAATCAAACAAGGTTGGTCAGTGTGCCTGCATGACGATGCTTCGGCATGTGGAAAACACTCATCAGGGAAAGATTGGTTGGACCAATTTCTGGAATAGGTCCAAGGAAACAAAGAAGCTATTTATTCACATACTCACTAAGTCATTTTTAAATGCCAGAAAGCAAAAACAATGAGAACTGAAACATTTATGATACAAGTTAGTACTATAATTTTTTTACACACAACAAATTGCACTGTCCATCATGGAATTATATGGCATTAAACATGACATTTAATATGCCATAAATTTCAATCAGGCTTTTGCTTGTCCTGCATGGAAAGATTGTTTTAATTTGGTACTGCTGCAAGGCCAATCTCTCTGGGCACTGTCTCACATATGCAGGTGTGTGCTCACTGTTGTATGGACTGACATGATGACACTTAAGCAGTCAGTCTAGTTTCCAGCACCTGAGCTTAATGGTGAAACTGCCTCTCTGCCTACTGAGATATATGAAGTATAGCTAATAATTTTCATTCCTCCCCTCCTCTCTCCTCTCTCCCCTCATCTCCCCCCTCCTCTCCCCCTCCTCTCCCCCTCCTCTCCCCCTCCTCTCCCCCTCCTCTCCCCCTCCTCTCCCCCTCCTCTCCCCCTCCTCTCCCCCTCCTCTCCCCCTCCTCTCCCCCTCCTCTCCCCTCCTCTCTCCCCTCCTCTCTCCCCTCCTCTCTCCCCTCCCTCCTCTCTCATCTCTCCTCTCCCCTTCTCTCTCTCTCACCCCTCTCTCCTCTAGAACCTCAGACCTTCCTTGGTGGAATTTGAGGAGGAAAAATGGTTCATTGGACTGGGCACTCATTGGTAAGCCAATACCAAACTCTCGTTGCTCAAATTGCAGCAACTTTTTGAACTCAGCATGTAATCTCTGACATGGTGTTGTCCTTCTTCTTACACAACACTCGCTGCACGAAAATGTGCATGTTGTACTGTTAAAACACAAGATGGATGGGTGTGGTGTAGTTGTGCTAGTCTGAGTGGTTACAACAATATACGTGTAGTCTAGACATAGCCAGGCAGAACGATGAAATTTAACAAAGCGCCTGATCATGAATTAGTGCATGTAATGTCAGTCACCCTCTTTGATGATATATGGTCATGGGTTCCCAAACACTTTGCAGTGTTGAATGTTAAGCCCAAGTTGTTAGGAGATACTCGCTTGGAAGAATTGCGTGTCACCTTTCACTCATGTAAAGGGTTAATGGCAAGGGTAACAGTTTAAAGATTCATTATGCATGTGTACCTTCTATATTCTGATGACAAACTTGTGTGTAAAATGCAGAGCACTAAGGTATTGTGTGTAGGTATATCAGAATTACACTCACATATGTAAAAAAAATGTTAAATGTCCAAAAAGACAGATCTATGAGATATTACTTTAGCTGTTAGGATTGGAGCAATTTTTCCTTCTCATTTTTCATCATTTCAATATCACCTTTCCCCTCTGTATCACCTTTTGCCTCAACATCATTCTTCTTAGCACACACATCAGGGTGGCACCTAGAACAAAAGCCCTTCTGCAAAATGATACAAGGAAAAGCATGTCTATAGAATTAGAAGCTGGGCATGGCATGAACTCACAAATGGCCTCCCAGTGAGGAACACACACAGCTCTCTTGACACCAGGGCAGTGACCAATACAGGCAGCAGGACTGAGGGCACGAGGAAGAGCAGAGCTGGCTGGGCACGTTTCGTCATGTTCAGTGAAAGAAAGGTGGCAGCCATCCCAATGATGTAACCTGTTGGGATGTATTCAAGTTTTCAAAGCATATTCATATCACCATCGCTCACCCAAACAGCCAACCATGTAATAGAGTTTTATTTTCCGATTTGGATGTATTGCGAGGTCATACTTGGGGCACTGAGTTACAAACATGGCTGGTAATACCACATCGCCATAACCCAGGAGCAAATATGCTCTCAGGCCATACTGGCTGCACTTGGAGGCAAGCGGGCTTGGTACAAGAGTTGGAACTGTGAAAACGACTGGTAGAGATTCCCTCTTAGTCCTCAGGATGCAGTCCGAGGATGACCCTCCTCCTCCAGCACCTATAGCAGCTTTTTCCATAATACTAACACCATCCTGTGGGTGTGGTTAAGCAATGCCTAAGCCACACCTTTTGCACATCATTCTGGACATCTCTGTATCTTTCCCTTTCAAATGACATCACTTACAATAATTGCCATAGTATATAGCCTTCCTGTATTACCAATACACATATTATTATATCACAATATGAGGGTTTAATTGCGAAATATTAATTTGATCGGGTATTGTTGAATCAGTTGTCACAGTCCCTGCTGCAACCCATTCACTTCTGTCACCTGTGCTATCCTTCCCTCTTTTCTTACCTTGGTGAAGATTGGGGTAATGAAGACGGCGAAGATATCATATAGGCACAACCCCACTAACAGAACTGCCATCAACTGCAGAGGGATAATTGTACATGGTGAAAGAAGATCCAATTTCCCATGCACATCATAAATAATTTCACTAATAACCATGTAAATTTAACTCTGCATACTTTCCAGCTGTTCAAATAGACTTGTGGTCCACACAGGTAAACATCAACATTTCATATGCACACACATACCCATATGATCCTATTTTCAGTTCAGTGTAGAATGAAGCAATAAGAACAATATACATAAATCCCAGGATATCATGCAGCACCCAGATGTAGCTGTAGGGGGTGTGGTGTGGTATGTAATAGTTACATTGCCATTACCACAGGAATGAAGATACACAACACAACATGTCTCCAGACCTACCTCTCATTTTTCTCTATGGCCCACCACACAACGAGGCCTACACACAATACCAGAGTGATGAAGAACCTTGGGTCAGGTTGGTACCTAAGTATCCACAGCTTGTTCTCTGGTATCCTGGGGGTGGAGCATCAGTCACGTGACATGGAGGAGGGGTGCCTAGTCCCCAGGCCTACTTCCAGGTACGCATGAGTGGAATGAGGGCCACAAAGGGAGACAGGCAGTAGTACAGACTTACAGCAGCTCCAACACAAAACAGCCCAATCACAATATGAACTGCATTGTGCATTGAACAATATTATGATCTCATCGTAGTAAATATTACTTCTATTATGACTCATTTACCATAGGCACAAAGAAAGGTGGTGTATGTGTGTGTGAGAGTGTGTGTGTGTGCATGTGTGTGTGTGTGTGTGTGTGTGGGTGGTATGCTGCCCCTATAAGTTATTCAGAGATGTCCCATAGCACTCATGGGATAATTAAATAAAATGCTACAGCGTTACTGCTTCGAAGGATAAATATGGACTTGATGCCATGCCAACAAGTGGGGGAATAGAAGATGTCTTTGTAGTTTGATTTTGCATAGTTATGCATACAACTAGGGACATTCTAGTGGATGAAACATTTGCTAAACAATTCTGCATGATCCACCAATACAACAGCCAACAGTAGCAACACTCCTGATTCAATTCTAACTACCAACATTGTCTTGGGAGGGCAAATATTACATAATATTTGATGATCCTTCCCTCCCCTCAGACTCCACCCTCATCCTTCTGACCCCATTTTAGTACAGCCTTACTCATTGGGTAATAGAAGAAATACGTAGAAAAATGATGATGCCAATCACCATGACAACACCACACAATACCCAGGTAGGGGACGGCTTCTTTATATCGGTAAAGGCTCCGCCCTTTTGTTCATCTTTGCGTACCAGTAGGCCGTACCTGAATTATTGCACAACCACGCATAACAGTTTTTCTCCACTCCTCATCCCTTACTCTCTTACTTGAGGAACTCTGCAGGGGTATTAGCCAATAATGTGCTAATTATTAAAACCAGAATTGCAATAGCTGCAATGAGGATCTGCCCAGGGTCCCAGGAGGATACTTGGGGAGCATATATGGAGAAAGTTACGTCTCCTAGCAAGGAGAGCTGGTTCTGTGAGTGTGTATTAGTGTGGAGAGGATACGTACATAAGTGTGTTTGTGTGTGAGGAGTGTACAGAGAGCATTTCATGATTTATCAAACACGTGAGTATAATTGTACAGTTACCTTGATAAGTCTGCCATCTTGATCAGTTAATATAACTATCGGAGGATACATTACTGTGGATGTTTCATTGCCTAAAGGTGTGAACTGCATGGGGGTTGTGTTATGACCAGGGGTGCATATGGATGTGTGTGTGTGTGCATGTGTGTGTGCATGTGTGTGTGTGTGTGTGTGAGTGTGTGTGTGTATGTGAGTGTGTGTGTGTGTGTGTGTGTGTGTGTGTGTGTGTGTGTGTGTGTGTGTGTGTGTGTGTGTGTGTGTGTGTGTGTGTGTGTGTGTGTGTGTGTGTGCAAATCAATTCCAGTTGAATGCAAAAAAAAAATTTGCACTCAGCATAAGTACAGCAATATAGCTGGGGAGATGTATTTTTTCCTTTTTTTAAATCGCTCTAGAGGCATGGTGATGTAGCAATTGAAGCAGCAGAAAGTGTTTCGCCATTTGCACCTGGCCTTTTACGGAACGGTAAACCTTTATTAGTGACTTAGCCGTGAGTTAGTGACTGAAACTTTGTTATTGTTAATTATGATCGTGATTCAGTTAAGTTAGTATACGCCTATGAACATAAATAGGCAAGCTTTCGAAGGAACAAATAGATTAATAAAACCTTTGCAGTTATTAGATACAATTTTTGGTATGATTTATGGTGTTACATCACAGCCCTATGCGGCCATACATTTTGTGGACAAAAGGCATACCTATAGAAATATTGAAAAAGTGGCGTAATGCCTTAGCAACCACCCTTGACAACCGACAACCTTACAAACTTTGCACTACGTGTTAACATGTTTGAACTTGTCGCCATTTAAAGGCCATACATGGAATGAAGTACCTTTGTTCTATTAGTAGCCAATGTCACATGGCCTAGTTTTCTCTCCACTGCTTCCTACAAGCGGCCATTTTTTGACGAACCCATCGACTTCAACGTACTTTTTCGACCACGCAGACAAATTCTGCTCCCCAGATGGAAGCACAGAACAAAAGGAGACAGAAGTTACTTACAACATGTAGTATGGAACTGTAGCCATACTTTTTCTTCGCGATGGTATACGCGTGTTAACTATACTGTGGTTTGAGCCGTGATAATTATTAATGATACATGTGCGTATGGACGTGTTTGAAAAGGGATAGAATGCCTATCCACGATTTTTTTGCTTTGTTTGGCGTGGAATTGCTTCCACAATCCGGGGTGCAATGGATAGCCTGTGCTCTTGAACAATAAGAGAGGGGTGTGGACCTTGTTGTGGATACATTGATAAGTTCTCTGTGTGGGCATGGATAGTCAGGATAGACTCTACCCCCTGTTAACCAAGTAGACCAAAGCCTGCACCCGTCCACCTTGCCCATTGTTATACTCCCCTCTCCTCCCTCCCCTCCCTCCCCTCCCTCCCCTCTCCCTCCCCCTCCCCTCCCTCCCCTCTCCCCCCTCTCCCTCCCCTCCCTCTTCTCCCCTCTCCTCCTTTCCTCTCCTCCCTTTCCTCTCCTCCCTTCCCTCTCCTCTCTCTCTCTCCGCCCTCCCCTCCCTCTCCTTCCTCTCCCTCTCCTCCCCTCTCCTTCCCTTTCCTCCCTCCCCTCCCTCCCCTCCCCTCTCCCTCCCCTCTCCCTCCCCTCCTCCCTCCCCTCACCACCCCTCCCCCTTCCTACCTTTTGCCTCCTCTGCTCCCTTTTCTCCCTCTCCCCTCCCTCACCACCCCTCTCCCTCCCCTCTCCCTCCCCTCCCCACTCCCTCCCCCTCTCCCTCCCCCTCTCCCTCCCCCTCTCCTCCCCTCTCCTCCCCTCTCCCTCCCCCTCTCCTCCCCTCTCCCTCCCCCTCTCCTCCCCTCTCCATCCCCATCTCCTCCCCTCTCCCTCCCCTCTCCCTCCCCCTCTCCTCTCCTCTCCCTCCCCCTCTCCTCCTCTCTCCCTCCCCCTCTTCTCCCCTCTCCCTCTCTCCTCTCCTCCCCTCTCCCTCCCCCACTCCTCCCCTCTCCCTCCCCTTCCCCCTCTCCTCCCCTCTCCCTCCCCTTCTCCTCCCCTCTCCTCCCCCTCTCCTCCCTCCCTCCCATTCTCCCTGGTTGTTACACTTTCCCTTCTATTTACTGTACTACACTAATGCCAGTTTAAACAGAATTCTCCTTATACACTTATAACTACACTGTCAAAGTACTGCTCATACACGTCACAAGCACCGAATGGCACTTCCAGTGGGTGCCATCAGGGGGTGTATACTTATGGTAACTCTGAACATTGATAGAATGCCCTCCTTTTCTTCCTTGTAGCCACCAAAAGGCTTCCATAGACTCTGCAACGTTTCTGGAGCTGGTCTCTGTGGTAGGCTATGTGACCGAACAAAGCAACTGAAGCCGCATTATTCATAGCCAAACAAAACCGTTTATTGTGTGATGAAAAAAAAAGTATGGCTGCATCTGAATGGTGTTACTGTACACCTAATTGTGTGTAGTTGACGGTGCGGCATACCAACCGTCTTGAGAATTTGTCTGTGCTTGGTGTTTTCAGCCTAAAGCTACCCCTCTCCCTTACGATATCCGTTTATAAATTGGCTGCGCGTTATTAAGGATTGCGATATGAAGAGTGCGCATATGGTATAGTCTCTACTACGATGATACACCAGTTAAATGGAAGGGCTGAACAGGTATTCGATGGTAAAATGAACAAGATACAGCTCTCTCAAAAAAAGCCATTTTAATGAGGCCATGGCGCATATAGCCGCAATGGATTTTTTTGGTTTACGGTATTGTCTAATTATGGACCCTTTTGTCCAGTCGCGGAGGGCTGTGACATATATGTACTCCCACAGAATTAATCATTGATTATCAAGAAATTGCCGCCCCCCCCCCCCCCCCCACACACACACACAAAAGGCGGTGTGCTTTCTATAGATGCGTACGGTATAGGTAGTGCGCGCAGGGCCGGATTTAGATTGTCATGGGCCCTGCGCAACTAGCCTGGTCCCCCTAGCGGTAGTCCAAATATACGAGGGGGTGAGGGGGGTCCAAATTAATTAATAGGCAGCGGACCCTTGGCAGCCTGCTTTCAGTGCTTTGTAACGTATTCCATTCATCTAGGCGTTCTTAGTTTCTGCTTTTCGTTTTAATGCTCCATTTCGAATTCGCGCGCACTACGATTCTCTTCCGCGCAGCGCAGGTTCCATACATGTACAGTGGCGTAGCGAGGGGGGGGGGGGGGGGGGGGGGGGGGGCAGGGGGGGACATATGTCCCCGGGCACAGGGGGTTAGGGGCGCCAAAATAGACAATTTGCACAGTTAATTATCGCGTTAACGCGAACGGGCCCGCGGGCACCTCTTGAGTCTTGTTAACAAACATCTGCACTCGATCTGTACGCAACCTTTTTAATTTATTTCTAATCACCGACATTGAAGATACGGTATCCAATCGTCACCTCCGTAATCTGTTGAATAAACCCATGACGCATTGCAGTTCCAACTTCAGGGTTATCGCTCGCTGCCATTGTGAGCCTGTTATGCACAGGCTCACAATGGCAGCGAGCGGTTAGCCATTATCCTACAGACAGGTACACATAGCGCCAGGGTAGTTTTGCGGGGCGGATACTTCCCCAAACTGTATTTCCTAATGTAAACGATTGAATGTACGTGCGAAGGCATAGGTTGCTTGCGGAAGCAAATGCAGTGTATGAAATTATATATTGTCTGTTAATACGAAAGGATCATGTTTTGTGGCTTAAAAAGTGCGAAAGTTGCAAAGCGGCTGGGGCTCCGCCCCAGACCCCTTGGGGTGAGCTTTGCAAACCCCCTTGCTGGGAAGATCGAGGCCCGGCATATCCCTCTCCGCCCTTGCGGCTGCCTACCAACCCTCGCTGCAAAATCCTAGATCCGCCCCTTTATTTGTAGGGGGGGAGGGGGGGGGGGGCGCCATTATTGCATTATATCCCCGGGCGCTCAACAACCACACTACGCCACTGGTTCCATGCATTATTACTTTAATTTGCTAACTAAAACCATAAATCATTATGAGCACGGTGGGGGGCCCCTCATAGAGCAGTGGTGGAAAATAACTACATGTGGCATCCCCATGCACTTACTTATGCTATTCTTAATGAGTCTTGTTGAAAGCTGCATGGAATGGGTTAGCTGCAGAACAAACATGTTGCATGCTATAATGATTGTAGTGTAGGCCGGGAGGCCCAAGAGACATTTTCCCCAGCTATACTCTCTCCGCTTCCTGCTGCAAGCCGTGCGTGTACATTATATGCCCAAATCGAGCGCAGCTCTGTAGCCTTAGGCCAGGTCTAAGTGAGTAAGACTGGGTTGTGAAAATTTTGGAAACAATCTGAATGGTCTCAGAAATCAAAAATCTAGCAACTAAAATGAAACCTGGTGCTGTAAAAAAACACAATTATAGTCAATATGGATATAAACATCTTCACTCTTACACTAACTTTGGGTGAAGTTTTCTTTAAAATTAGTGCCTGTTGTCATATTATTCAAGCTCTCTTACCTTTAAAAGCATGCTAAGGTATTACCATATATGTGTATATGTTGCTAATGAAATAAAAGAGGAGCTTGTATCATATTCATGGAGCCACTTACAGGTATACATGTTTGGTTTTTTTTGGCCTACCGGCTTTAGGAAAATATTCTGGAATGCATATATGTATTTTATTGCCTACCCCATAGCAATGGCTCCACCCCACAACTGTTCCTCCATTTTTAGGTAACTGCATGGTGCACATCCAGAGCTTTGTCAGGACAGTAAACACATAGAGGTGTTGAGGCAGACCATGCAGCCACCATTTGATGGTCCACTGCATTTCATTTAGAGCCATGCCAAACATGGCAGATGGCCTTATGTCATTGCCATCATACAAGACAGCACAGAGCATTTAACTAATTCTATTTCTGAGTACTGTCCAATATGCATAAAGTCGAACAAAACAGAGCTTCTGTTGTTACACACTGCATAGTCAAAGTGGTCTGGACCCCTCCCCCTTCCTGTAGCCATGTATGTTTCCATGCATGCCACTGAGATATCATAGCATAGGCCAGGCATGCAATCTTTGGGCAAAACATGTATGACAGAAGATCATGCAAGAATGATATTACATTTGGGTCTAATAATTAGATCACGATTGTTGGGAGACAGAAGGTCTTGAAATCCATTTCCCCAAGGCCAACACGATAGGTCATATCCTGTAGGTATACCAATATCTTATTTGTTTGTTTGGTAACCAATCCTATTTTACAGAGTGTTTGGCCCTTAATCTGTCACAACAAAGTTCCTGTTGGAAACACGTTTGTTTAAGTCTCAGCAGAGAAGGTATATCAGTAGCTGTTCACTCCACAGCTGCATACCTAGGCTCAGTTAGTTCATCTTCACCAGACGTGGTGTGTAGTCATTATGTCAAAGATACTATTAACCTCTTCAATCTCCAGGTTTCTGCAGAAGATATACAGTATCCATCCATTTGCCACTTCTGACTTCAGCCTGACCTATCACAATGAATTGAATTAAAATAGCCAATTCAGTGCACTATGCGACTCTGGCAGCCTTGCAGATTGGGCTCGTATAACGTCTTTTGTGCATGCCTTCTCATGGTTACAGGTAGCCCCCTCCCCTAGGTTGGGGTTTGACATGGCTTTAAATGAAATGCAGTGGACCATGAAATGGTGGCTTGGTCTGCCTCTAGCACCACTATGTGTGGAGCCACTTGCAGGTATCATGTCTTTTTTTCTTTTGGCCTACCGGCTTTAGGAAAATATTCTGGAATGCATATATATATTTTATTGCCTACCCCATAGCTATGGCTCCACCCCACAACTGTTCCTCCATTTGTAGGTAACTGCATGGTGTGCATCCAGAGCTTTGTCAGGACAGTAACCAGAATATGATACAATTATCAAGCTCCTCTTTTATTTCATTAACAACATATACACATATATGGTTATACCTTATAGCATGCTTTTAAAGGTAAGAGAGCTTGAATAATATGACAACAGGCACTAATTACTTCACTTAGTGTAAGAGTGAAGATGTTTAATTTATATTTATCCTAGAAAATATATCCATATTGACTACAATTGTGACATTTTTTTAAAGCACCAGGTTTCATTTTAGTTGCTAGATTTTTGATTTCTGAGACCATTCAGATTGTTTCCAATGTTTTCACAACCCAGTCTTACTCACTTAGACCTGGCCTAAGGCTACAGAGCTGCGCTCGATTTGGGCATATAATGTACACGCACGGCTTGCAGCAGGAAGCGGAGAGAGTATAGCTGGGGAAAATGTCTCTTGGGCCTCCCTACACTACAATCATTATAGCATGCAACATGATTGTTCTGCAGCGTACTGCATGCAGCTAACCCATTCCAGCTTTCAACAAGACACATTAAGAATAGCATGAGTAAGTGCATGGGAATGCCAATTATTTTCCTTTAGCTTATCTGCATATACTGACACCTACATTTACATACATGCATGTATTTGATCCCCAAGTATCATCCATCATAGACATAGGACCTTGGGCAAATCCGTACATGACGCTTTACTAAAGGCGTGGCTGTCGGCTTTGTTTGTTGTGAAATACTTAATGGAATGACCCGAAGTGCGCTCGTCTTCTCGCGCATGCGTCGGATGTTGGGGCGTGGTCAGAGTCGGGCCTGAATAGCCTCAAATGGTTTATAATGGTTCATAATTGTTTATGATGCATGCAAGAGGCGGGCGCTGTTGTCCACTAATATTTATATGCTGTCTGTACATACGTTAGCACACAGCTGCAAACCTACGTTGAAAAATATAAATAGAATACCTTTGTAAAATCCTGCGTACACACCTAAGAAAGGAGTTGTTTGGAGGTTATCGAACACGATCGTTTGATGTTACCGTTTTCATGCACGCGACTGATTCTTATAAGGAACAGATTTGATGACGACGAGGGAATGTGTTACCTCAACCATTTATCGACTTCTGTGTGTTTAAACAAATCAGAAGCCTTGTAAAATCTACTGATTTAATTTACTGTGCCCGGACTACCGCATGAATTGAAGACGTATAGACCTTGGGGCGGACGCATTTGCACAGTGCCAAATCAAAATTATCCACAAGGTGTATATTCAACCGTTGTATACTTGTTTTACTGCAGTTGAGGAAACGCGGTATATACTTCGAATGCATATAACGAGCGTATCTACTCTGCATGCGTATATACTCTTGTTATACACAATAACTGTATACGATAGTCCTTGTATAACGTGGGTTTACATCCTGCGTACGAACTCTTCAAATGGTATAACGCTGAATACATTAAGCGGAAAACGAGTGATCGATTCAGCGATCTGCAGCTGGTAAGTGGCAACTTCCATTGCTAAGTTTTATCGATTCGCTGCCTGGACTACGAATTTTTTTTTTAAACGATAATTTGTTGCTCAGATCTAACCAAGTTGGTTCATAGAGTGTAGTCAACACATTTTGGTTTGACATACATAGCAACCAATTTAATTAGAGTGTATTTAAGCGCATGCTCATAAACACACTGTAATTAAATTGGTTGCCACTGAAATTAAATTGGTTCCTATGTCAAACCAAAATGTGGCTTCACGTGTTGACTACATAGTGTAAACCAACTTTTGTTTGACCTTACATGTGAACTACTGAAATGACGGACTTCTCGCGGAATGAGGAAGGGTGATTCTCAAAGGTTTTACACAATACTGACAGAACAAACTGAAGCCATGTTCATGAGGAAGGCACAATTTTTCTGTTGTGTGTGCATTGAAGGGCATAGAGGCTGACCCTGAAAGAGTAGCAGCTGTTATGCAATGGCCAGTGCCTACGCTAAAGCACAGAAGGATTTAAAACAGTTCCTAGCTAGGCTTTATGTCATATATACTACAGACGTTTTGTCCCTAATTTTTCCAGTATTGCAGCTCCCCTAAACAAGTTGACTGAGCTGAGTCTGAGAATAATGTACCTGTAAGTGGCTCCATGAATATGATACAATTATCAAGCTCCCATTTTATTTCATTAACAACATATACAAGTAATTATATGGGTTACCTTAATTGTTTTAACATAGCCCATTTGCATGCTATTACATGTAATATCTATATCTGCGCAAGAATCGCGTTCCCCAGGGGTAATATGTGTAACGTAGCATACATGGAGCATGATCAGTTAAGTACAGGTGGATGTTGGGATCAGATAATTCAGCTACATAGTGAAGGACCTGTCTGCTGTCATTACATCTAGTGAGAGTTAGAGGTCAGCAAATGTGTGTTACCCTTTGGAAACAAACGTTCCACAAGGGTAACGTGGGTTTATTTTAAAAACATTAAAGGTATGAGAGCTTGAAAAAATATAACAGGCACTAATTTTAGAAAAAACATTACCCAAAGTTAGTGCAACAGTGAAGATGTGTAGTTTATTTATCATAGGGAATATATCCATATAGTTACATATTTACAGCACCAGGTTTCATTTTAGTTGCTAGATTTTTGATTTCTGAGACACTCCAGATTGATTCTGATATTTTCTAGTTACCCAGTTTTTGGCAAGAAAGCAAAAAATTTGATGCCTGGGTTTTTTTTAATCATTTGCACTTCCAAGCAATGTCTAATCCGTTTGAAGATTTTGCCTTCATTCCAAGAAAAATCGAATTGATTAAAGTATGGTCTTGAATGTGGAGGTGCATTTTTGTGTCTTGTTTTGTTGTGATGTGATGAAGAAACTACACATTTAAACATTTGGTTTATTGATAACAGTTTTGAAATGAATGCTGTCCTTAAATGAAGAGTGTCTGTAAATGTAACTCCTTGACTTACCGGCCTAGGACGGTACCACAAAATGGTGAATCAAGGGGAAGGGCGATTTTCAACAGTGGGTCTCTTTGAATGGGGTGTATTATGAGGTTTAATGTGTAGAGGGTGCTCCACAATCAAGGAAAATCAACAACAAACAGTTAATTAACACCAAATGTTTAATAGTGTGTGTGTGTTATGTAGGATTAGGGCATCACTCCATCACACTCAACCCGCACTTAACATACACCATCATGACACTATACTACATCTCCCTCCCACAATGTTCATCATTCAGTGTCTTGGACATCTTGCTCTCATTCTTTCCTCCCCGGTAGCAGGCATTCTTGTTCACTTTCACCTTTTGCTGGCTATCACC
This sequence comes from Spongilla lacustris, assembly GCA_949361645.1. Taxonomy (NCBI): domain Eukaryota; kingdom Metazoa; phylum Porifera; class Demospongiae; order Spongillida; family Spongillidae; genus Spongilla; species Spongilla lacustris. The sequence goes on from OX442417.1 coordinate 15,547,155, forward strand.
CTCGGCTCATGGCTCTGGCCTTCACCTTCCCCTGGTGTCATCACCCATTCTTGGCTGCTCCTTATTTTTTATGGTGAATCCTGGTAGCTATGGCATGGTCAGGGTGGCAGTGGTATCTTCTCCTCCTTTCCTCGAGATTGAAGGATCTACCATGGGCCCACCACTGCCACCATGTGGGATTAGGTCATCACTCCATCACACGCATACATCATTACAGGCTGATAAGCTTATGTAAACATACTAAAACGAATTAAAATTACCCAAAATTACCATATGATTCTATACAGGCATCCAAAATGATTTCAACTTGCCTAACTTATTAATAAATTCAAACCACTAAATCAAGATACAATGACCACTCATTTCAACTTTAATTAACTGTTTGTGGTCAATTTTCCTTGATTGTGGAACACCCTCCTATTATGGAGAGCTGGTCGTTTGGGGCTATGTGGAGCTGATGGCTGTGGGGTGTGGCAATGGAGGAGTGGCTGTGGGGTGGGGCAATGGAAGAGTGGCTGTGGGGTGGAGCAACACTGTCCATATAACACTGCCCATCTACCACTGTAGCATGCAATTACATGTAAAGGTAAGAAAAGAAAATATGAGAACAAATAGTTCTTTTATATATATGTATCCAAAAGTTGTGACATTCAAGTTGTGATAATGAAGATGCGTCATGATAGCAGTTTATTATATTGGTACCTGAAACCATCAACTACTATTGACATTAAATGCTGAACAGAAGCTAATGGCCATCAGATTCCTAGATCTTTGACTGATGTCTGAGTCCTCCAAAATACAATCCTCATGCACATCCACTGGTAATTTTTTTTTTTCATATCATCCCTAGCTACCATAAATTAATAAAGTGTATCTAGAAGATGTACATGTATTCAAATTCAGGATGTATTTAAATGGATCAGCCAGTGCAATTGCAGTTACAATTGATTGTTGTCTAGTTGGATTCCGTTGACTGCTATATTCGTCCTCCATGATCCAGCAGAAAAGCGCATTTTCGTTACTACATATTCCTCACTTTGGCGTAGTAGGAAGCTTTGTGGGGACAAAGAACATCAGAAATCAGTGCAAATATAGCATGCTCGTCAACCACTCTAACCAGGTGCTGATACATGCACTTTCCCAATTCAAGGTATGCCAATGAATGCACCTTTTAAAATAAGTGGCTCCACAATTATCCTTGGCATATATAGAGTTTCTAAATGAAACTCTCAGACAAAGATTGCAGATCCCCGGTGGGCTAAATTTTCAAAATCCTGGATACGTGCCTGCAAACTGCATGTACTTTTGGTTTGAAGTTTGAACCAGTATGCCGGTCATTTAGGATTGGGGTGGGGGGTAGGGCCCATAAATGGAATTGTAAAAATTAAACACTCCGGCTGCACATCTCTCATACAGTTAGAATCGATTAACTGTGTACATCTGTAATATATGCTATCTAAGTATGAGTATGTACATGTAGGTATGCAATACAACCATTCAACCCAAAGCGAACCAACGTATACGGTTGATATAACTCCTGATTACTTAGTGGTATCAACTTATAAATGTAAGCCGGTATGTAATAATAATTAATCGGCTTCTCAGTTAATTGTTTGATCAAGTTAAATTCAATTGTGTGATGTACTGACAAAGAAACACCATATTGTAGCAAACATATGCCACAGGCTGCTTTCTGAACATTTCACACCGGCGCTTTTTTCAACACTACATTTGTAGATCAGTAGATGCCTCTACATAAGTGTTCTATACGAACAACGGGTGCCATCATCGACATGTATTTAGGGGGGAGGGGGCTGATTGCACGTCTCATGCCTGCGGCTACTACATCCACATTGCCAGTCATTTGCCAGGTCACAGGCGCATATTATGCACCTGACCTACATGTATAGTTTTCACACCTTGGTCCTGGACAGAAAGCTTCGACCTGCGTAAGCTAACGGCTTGAGTTTTGTCTATTAGTATATACATGTAAATGTATGATTTTGATCACCTTCGTCACGTGCCCAAAACTCCACAAATTTATTCCGTTATAATGCCTGTAGTAAAGAAAGCGCTGGGATCCCAAGGCTTGCAAGTGTCAGCACAGGGCCTGTACGTTATCTTTAAAGAATGCATTCTCCTTATATGTATTGACTTGCTCCCACTGTTCTTCGGATGTAGGGGTTGTATGGGTATGACCGCCTTCTACACGGGTTTTAACCTTGTCGAGCATGAAGGAAAGTCCTTGCAGACCATCGCAAGAGCACTGGAGCTTGGCCTGAACTTCTTCGATACGGCGTGGATGTACCAGTCCATTGGCCCCGACGGTCACGTGAATGCCACGAACGAAGAGCTCCTGGGAAAAGCCATCAAGATCCACGGACGCGACAAGTTCATCATCGCTACCAAGTTTGGCGTTATTCGATCCGCTACTGGTATGACAATCTCGGGCAAGCCAGAGCTGGTGAGGTCGCAACTGGCGGACTCCCTCAAAAGGCTGGGAACGGACTACGTCGACCTATACTACCAGCACCGCATGGACCCCAGCACCCCCATAGAGGAGACCATGGAGTGTCTGAAGCAGCTGGTGCAGGAGGGGAAGATTAGGTACGTTGGCCTCTCCGAGTGCACACCTTCGGAGCTCCGCAGGGCGCATGCGGTGTATCCCGTGACCGCTATCCAGATGGAGTATTCTCTGCAGTCCAGAGATGTTGAAACGGAGGTAATTCCCGCAGCTCGAGAACTAGGTGTTGGGATTGTAGCATACTCTCCGCTGGGGCGTGGTTTCCTGTCTGCCACATTCACATCACTTGATCAACTGGCCGAGAACGATAGACGCAGGCAGTTTCCTCGCTTCTCCGAGGAGAACTTTGCGAAGAACGTGCAGACTCGGTTCTTTGAGTATTCAGCCAAGAAGGGCTGTACTCCTGCCCAGTTGGCCCTAGCCTGGGTGCACGCACAGGGGGAGGACATCTTCCCCATACCTGGGACAAAGGATCCCTCCAGGTTGGAGGAAAACCTTGGTGCCCTGAACATCAAGTTGACTCCAGAGGAAGCCAAGGAGGTCGGGGAACTGGTGGAAGCAGGGTCTGGGGACCGGTATCCGGGAATGGCCGGGACCTTTAACAGTCGCTTAAACAATTTATGACCAGCTTATGCGTAGGGCTTAGCTAGCACTGCTGAAGTTAGCTGCTGGTTCTAATTGTGTTATAGGATTTTGTAAATAAATAAAAACTATTCAGAAAGCATTTGGATTGATTTTTGTACAGATCTGTTGTATCATGATAGGAAGACACTATATTTTGTAACATATCAACATTTGCAACCTAGTCAGGGGTCATTATAATTTTTCTCAAGCGTTAGGACCACACTAGGTATTGGTAGGACATCAGACAAATGTGGTCGGACATGCACAACGTAACAGTTATAACACTTTCTGATGCGAGTGGGCTTAACAAAACATTTGTAAGCATGTTATACACTGACATACATGTAGTACTCATAAGTTGATACATGTAACTGTGCGTTATAATGACCCCTGCTAGTTGTCATTTCATCATAACAGTGGGTGAAGCCAGGGTGAGGCAGGACATGTATGGGAGACTAAGCCTGACCTTGGTGAGGGAGAACGCTAGGGCTATCCTGGCAAGATCCAGCTGGCCTGTTAGCTGAACCCTTGTGTGCTATGTCCTGTTAGTATGATTTATTGTAAGTAATGGTTTAATTCACTCAGAACTGTGACTTCTTTCTGAATTGTTTGATCCTCCTCGTCCATGAGAATGGATGTTAGATTTAGAGAGAGTGCTGGTGATGATGGTACCGGTATGAGTACTGATGATGGTACCGGTATGAGTACTGATGATGGTACCGGTATGAGCAGTGATGCCGCGGCCAGCACGGACCGTCCGTGACCGTATTCATTTGACGGTTTTTGACGGCCGACCGTGACCGTGACCGGGAAGCTTACCGATCACGTGATTAAACCGTGAAAAATAATTGGCCGTCAAATTTATTTGCTGGCCGTCCGTGGCCGTCTGAACTTTTGACGGTTCATTAAGCCTATTCACGTCACTAGCGTCACGTGTAGTGGATTTTTTCCCTGCGTGGCAAATGTCGTCTTTCCAAGAACCTTTGAGGATAAGCCACCTGATAGCGTGGTGAAGTCTGCAGCAAACCCACCCGACTGTCACCAACACGTGGCTATGGAACCATTTAAAATTTTATTATTTACGTTGTCGACATAGTCTCGTCCCCAGCCTGATATGTATTCGTAATATGCGATGTAATCCATCCGCTGCTGCCGAATGTGAGTCTGGGGACACGACTTGCCATGATTATGTGTTATCACGTGGATTCCACGTGCGAGCGAGTTTTCTCCCAGTTGAGACTCATTGTGAAGATGGAGGATGGATCCAGCCAGGATTGAATCTGTTCTCTTTCTCAGCTGCAATAAAGCCTTTAGTTAATTGAATCTGTTCTTTCACACTTGTTTTGCTATGCCCATGCATATACCGTTCATGAACCATTTCTATTGATACGCGCATGCCAAACTTCTAATAGCATAAATAATGACCGTCCGTGACCGTATTAAAATTTTGACGGTTGACGGCCAGCCGTGTACGTGACCGTATTGAAATCATACGGTCCATCTTTGACCGTGAACGTGACCGTCTATATCCAAACGGCCAGCCGTGAACGTGACCGGATTGTCAAAAGCTGGCCGCGGCATACTGATGATGGTACCGGTATGAGTACTGATGATGGTACCGGTATGAGTACTGATGATGGTACCGGTATGAGTACTGGTGATGGTACTGGTATGAGTACTGATGATGGTACCGGTACTGGTATGAGTACTCAGAAAGCATCTCAAGTATGATCAATTCTGCTCAGACTAAATGTATATGTACATCTGATTCACTCACCAGTGATCAATTTGTTTTCTTCCTTAGAATTCAGCTACGGAATGTTGTACTTCCGTTTTAAATACATGTAATAGGTTCATACATTCTTCATTACACATGTACGTACAGTAAGCTCGGTTATCGACACTCAAACGAATTAGTGGTTCAATTAGCAACCAACCACGAATATCGTGAATCTAATCAGCTAGCTTGTGCAGAATGGCTAAGTCAAAAGCGTGTAAACGGTTGGTTGCTAATTAAACCAGTAATTCGTTTGAATGTCGATAACACCGAGCACCCCGACAAGGATCGTACATACATGTAGTCACCTGTACAGATTATGTAATTATTTTTACTCGTGTTCTTCAAAACTACGTACGTGTGCGTCACATGAGCATCCAAGGCCAAGATGGCAAGAAAGAAATTGTACCCATCCTCAGACTAAAAATTACACTGTGAACTAGTAATCTGGGGTATACAGATGTGCATGGCCAGGGTTGCCGAAGGCCAGCCCGGCCTGCCAGGTCGGCCTGCCAGGCCGGACATTTAGCTTGGCCTGGCAGGCCGGACCGTGACCTGACAGGCCGGCAGGCCGGGATCCACCCACTTATTATAATAAATTATTAATTCATTTCGCGATGTCTATAGCTATATATGGGACAGTTTCCGAGATAACTTCCTATACAGTTTTATAACATTATAGAATAATCGTGTTATAACATTTGAATTGCTGTATCTGCCGAACAATAAAGGCTATCAACTTCCTATTTTCAACACTTCATACTACACCATTGCCCTATAGGGTAAAATACATGTACACTTTTGTGTCTTGCACTTGCTCAGTACCATCATTGCAACGTTAGATACCCCACCAAGTTCAAACCCAACATAACTTTCTGTAGGAGTAATCAAATCGCTTCAAATTCGGTTTGTAGGTAGAGAGGTCCTATATCTATCGATTTGTTCTGTTCGTTAATTTTTATGCCATACGTTACGGAGATATAGTTGAACAAACTATACGTGCACTTTTTCCCGCTCGATACGCGGCAATGATATAATCACCACCTCCCATACTTTGAGCGGGACGCGATTTGCCCAAATCATCGGCGCGAATCGAGCGGGAAAATGTGCACGTACGTAGTTTGTTCAACTACATCTCCGTAATGGATGGCATAAAAATTAACAAACAGAATAAATCGAAAGATATAGGACCTCTCTACCTACAAACCGAATTTGAAGCGATTTGATTACTCCTACAGATACAGAAACTGAGTCTGAGATACATAACATGCAGTGATGCAAACAGCGCGCTTGCTATCTAAAGACTTGTAATTTACCATGCATTGTGCTTCAGCATGACACACGCCTCCAAACGTTGAGGGAGTAGGTTCCATCTCTGGCGCTGTTGAATCAGCTTAGCTCGCGAAAACACCCGCTCGGATGGAGCTGAAGATGTATGAATTTTTAATAAATTGTTTAATAATATCATAATGTTTTGTGGTTAGCCATGAATTTTTAATAAATTGTTTAATAACATCAATTTATCCGACCTGGCAGGCCGGCCTGGCAGGCCGGGGCTGTCAGGCCGGCCGGTCACAGGCCGGACCCCGGCCTGACTTTCGGCAACCCTGTGCATGGCCGCATAGTATCCCACGATGGCTGCCAGTCGAGTAAAATTTTGGTAGCCAGACTAGACACTTAGTTACATGATGACGACGTTAAATAATAAACAAAAAAAAAAAAATGCCCCCTACACGTAATCCATCCGCTGCTGTGTACGAGGGTCTGGGGACGAAACTACTTCGGTGGAATCGAGATGGCAGTCGATAAACACCTCCTGGTAGTTTTCCCCACCGAGTTTGAGCCGAGGGGGATTCTCCGGCGAAAAATAAGTCGTATGCCGTTCTGTCGCGTGGAAGACATCACGAGTGCTTCTCGATACGACGACCGGCAAAGTCAGAAGCGGGTAGGCCTACGTTACGTTACGTTACTGACCTGCGTTTATTAGATTTGTGAGCATGTCATAGGGATGCTTGTGGTCGTATTGTTTGTTTTGTCCTTTTTTTGGTTTTTTTTTTGTTTTGTTGCAACAAATCAGATTCAGATGGTTACCCACACTATGTGTGCATGCAGCAGTGCATTATAGTAATGCGCGCGCCCATGCGGCTAAAGGGCGCTGGTTGCACATAGTCACGTGTACATGTACACACACGTACACACAATGACATTTACACACGCGCGTTTACACATGCACACCAGCAGAGCGTAGAAACATGCAAGAAAGAAAGCGAATTTACGGAGGTCCTGACCAGAACGGCTCCTAAGGAAGTGACGGTGACCAGAGACCTTGGTGAAGACGTCGACATAGACAGCGTCGTTAAAAGGAAGTACCGACCCATTGGAGGTAAGAGTCAGTGGGAAAACCGGGAATGTAACAATGTAATGTAAGGCTGGCTGCAGGCTGTAAGCATTAATGTATTAACCCCATTGCGCCCGGCCCTCCGTCACCTTGGCTATAGCTAGCTCATTGCGGCATTAGTACTGGTGTATGCTTGCCGACTTGGCATATTAAGCGGGTGTGCGTGTAAACAACATAGCCGCGTACCCGAAATATCTAGAAATTATGGCTGTAGGGCTCCGGTGCTAATTAGATCACCACGTAGCCATAGGAGGATATGCTGTTAGCAGGGTGCCAACCTCGCAAAATGTTTATTTAAAAGATTTATGTTACAAATTTAAGACTTTTTATATACTTAGACAAGGAAAATCTGGTAAGGTTGGCAGCCTTGAACTGTTAGAGGGACATCATGGGGAGTAAGTACACAATCCCCCCCCCCCCCCCCCCCCCCCCCCCCATTTAAGGATACACTAAAAATGTTAGACTGTGTAATATTTCCCTCTGTATGGCTGTGGTATCCATATCAAAGTTACTTCTCAACGTCTCACAATCCATTCCCCATAACTCTTACAAATGCCTGCTCATTCCCATATGTCCATATTTTGGATCCAGTTGCCCGCGCTCTGTCCCACGTCATGGATCTGAGCCACCTCCTGGAGCTGAGGGTGGTGGGCGTGAAGCTGCCGGAGAGGGAGAGTCACAGCATGGAGGTATGGGTCTGGGCACCAGATGTGGGGTGGGATGCTCTAGATATAATGTGAAGTTGTGTGGTACATGGGAAAGGGTTAATGTGTTGGGTGTGATGGGAAAGGGTTAATGTGTTGGGTGTGATGGGAAAGGGTTAATGTGTTGGGTGTGATGGGAAAGGGTTAATGTATGGGGGAGGAGTTTTGAGGTGTGGTACATCTCTGGCACGCTGTTTGATGGCATGTTCATACTACTGTATGCCCCGCCCTTGATCAAATATCAACACACTTAGCTGAAAATGTGCATGACAGGAGGCAAAGTTTTTTTTTTTAATTTTTGTACTTAACAGCTAGTAGTTTGGATTAGCTGATGATGTACATGACAAGGTCAATAATTCCATTTTTTAAATATATATATATTTCTTAACAGTTTGAAGCTCTACTGCACCTGAGGACCCTGGTGATGGACGCCGTGGGACTCCACACCCTGCACCCATCAGTGGGGAGGCTGAGGAGTCTCCAGAGGCTGTCCTTGCAGCACAACATGCTGTTTGACCTCCCCCTGACCCTGCGCTTCCTCAGGTCCCTGGAGACCCTCAACATCACCGGGAACTTCTTCACCATCCTCCCCGGCGCCATACTGCACCTCCAGGGCCTGCAGAACCTGATTGGGGTGGAGGCGTGTCCCCTGAGGCTGGAGCCTGAGTGGAGCAGGTGCAGCGGAGCTTTGTGGGTAGCTCCGCCCACCTGCCCCGCCCACTTGCCCAGCCAGCAGCCCAAGAGCTTACAGGAGGTGGCCATTTGCTCAGCTGTTGGTTTGGACTGGTGGGGGGCGGGGCTGTCCCGGGAGTGCACCGATAGGCTGGCAGAGGCGGCGTCCTCACATGACCTCTGTGAGCACTGCCACCTAGCTGTAGTCAAACTAACTCCTCAGCAGGAAACCACAGGTGTGTGTGTGTGTGTGTGTGTGTGTGTGTGTGTGTGTGTGTGTGTGTGTGTGTGTGTGTGTGTGTGTGTGTGTGTGTGTGTGTGTGTGTGTGTGCATATGTACATGTTTGTGTGTGCATATGTGCTTTTGTGCATGTGTGGCCTGTGTGTATTTGTGTGTGTGTGCATGTGCATATGTGCTTTTGTGTGTGTTTATGTGTGCCTGTGCATATGTACCTGTATGTGTGTGTTATGGATATGGGTACACAGGTGCTAAACACCAAATCTTGTTTCCCAGCACTGATATGCATACCTCATTTCCTTATAAGGGCACATATTGAAGGTACAGATTCCAGAGTTCTGCGGAATCAGAAACGTTCCATTCATCTTCATAGCCTGCTCCCCCCAGTGCAGGGACAGGGTACACCACAAGGTCAGGAAGCTGATGGACCTCCAGGGGCAGAGGGTGGAGCAGCTGGAGCAGCGGGGGGTGTGGCTGGCCCAACACCTGTACCAGGTGGAGTGCTCGGACATCTGGGAGATGAGGAGGCGGAGCCAGCTAGGTCGTGGTGTTGATATGAACCTTCGAGCCAATCCTGAAGAACTTGGCAAGAATCCCGACCTTCCACTGATAGACACGAGGCTGATCATACAAGTATTGGGAGAGGAGGCTGTCCCTGTGGTGGATATGGTGTCCCCTGTTTGATATTGGAGGCTGCAAGAGAGAGAGAGAGACAAGCCAAACCCCCACCACACCACACCCCACTACACCCCTCCCCACACCCTCATCTGCAGGTACAGATATATGCATGTCTTGACAGCTATGACAGCATCAAGTTAAAGCATCATTACATTATCCATCAAAGAGTGTACTTCATGCCACACACTTGGTGACAATCTGCCTCTTCATGTGGCATGTTAGTACCAATTCTGGGGACTGGCCAATACAGATCTACTGTAGCAAGGTTTTGGGATGATATGGAGAGGGAGGGTGTGAAGGGGGGTGGTTGTAAGAGGGAGGGTGTGAAGGGAGGTGGTTGATAGAGGGAGAGTGTGAATGGAGGTGGTTGATAGAGGGAGGGTGTGAAGGGAAGGCAGTTGATAGAGGGAAGGGAGGTGGTTGATAGAGGGAGGGTGTGAAGGGAGGTGGTTGATAGAGGGAGGGTGTGAAGGGAGGTGGTTGATAGAGGGAGGGTGTGAAAGGCAGGTGGTTGATAGAGGGATGTTGTGAAGGGAAGGTGGTTGATAGAGGGAGGGTGTAAAGGGAGGTGGTTGATAGAGGGAGGGTGTGAAGGGAGATGGTTGATAAGAGTGAGAAGGTGAGGTAGTTGATAGAGCGAGGGTGTGAAGGGAAGTGGTGGATGACTGTTGCCTGTCCTGTGAGAAACAGTGGTCAGGGTCAGGTGTGGTCAGGTGTAATAATGTACATCTGCCAGTGTTTGTAATTAAATCAGTAAGTTCTTATGGTTAGTTGTACAGATGAGGAGACATGGTGGTAGCATTCTGCTGGAATGAGGCATCCACAGCTGCAATGGCCGCGGTGGTTGCAGTGTTGGTTGGTTTAGGAGTGAGCCTTCGTATCTCCTCAAAGACCACACGATGGAACATGGCAGCCTCGGCCTCCAGACATACCTTGTGCATCAGGTTGGCCACCTCCACAGGGTACTTTCCTAGGGGAGGAGGGAGAGGTGGGGTGGTGAGGTGTGTAAACCTTTACAACACATACCTTTGGCTGTCTCCCCTGACAACATTACACAGTCTGCTCCATCTATCACAGCATTAGCTACATCGCTGGCCTCAGCACGTGTGGGGCGTGGCTTGTACACCATGCTCTCCAACATCTGGTACAGAGGTGGTTACCATGCCAACAGTGGTGGTGGGGGGGGGGGGGGGGGGGGGGGGAGAGTCAATGACAGGCTTTCCTGCCCTGTTGCAACGACAATCCCTGGACATTACCTACGTACACTGTTCTCAATCCGTGGGACATAAACTCATGTGTGTCTGGTGATGTAGTCACATGGCACAACTGACTTTTGTGACTACTTAAATCTGCCTCAATAGCAGGGGTAGCAAAGACTGGTCACACCCAGCTGATATCTTGGTCTCTGACTGGTTCATAACTGGTTGTGGTTCTTCAATCCACTAAATTCAAGCACTTTTTTTGGAGGCGTGGCTGTGCTGCATGTGGAGAGAAAGGCTGGGGAGGAGGTGAGGCGGGTTTGTATCTCTCTAGTGCAGCAGTTGCGGAGGGTTGGGGGAGTGGGAACAGTATGTGCGTTAATGCAACCAAATTTCTCCGGGTCCCGTAAAAGGGTATCGTACCCAGACCCCACACGTCTGCAGCGGATGGATTACATTGTACACCGCCTTTCGTACATTGCATGCTCTGACGTGTGGGGGGTCTGGGTACGAGCTAACACTACACATGTAAACTATACTCCCGGCGCGGCCAGATCCAGCCGCTCGCTATAGTACTACATGTAGCGAATTCCCTGTGGCTTTGTTACGCAATCATCCGTCAGACAATCGAGAATGCAGGTGGCAAAGAAAGCGCTGGGGTCCCAAGGCTTGCAGGTATCAGCGCAGGGCCTGTGAGTTAATTATTCCACTGCTAAGGACGGATGTGTTCCTACTAAGCTGTTCGTTTCACGCACGCAGGGGTTGTATGGGAATGACCGCCTTCTACGGGGCGGCTTCCAATCCCTTGGAGCAAGAGCGGAAGTCCTTGCAGACCATCGCAAGAGCACTGGAGCTTGGCCTGAACTTCTTCGACACGGCGTGGATGTACCAGTCCATTGGTCCCGACGGTCACGTGAACGCCACGAACGAGGAGCTCCTGGGGAAAGCCATCAAGATCCACGGACGCGACAAGTTCATCATCGCTACCAAATTTGGCATATGTTTCACGTCTACAGGTACATCAGTCTCGGGCAAGCCAGAGCTGGTGAGGTCGCAACTGGCGGACTCCCTCAAAAGGCTGGGAACGGACTACGTCGACCTATACTACCAGCACCGCATGGACCCCAGCACCCCCATAGAGGAGACCATGGAGTGTCTGAAGCAGCTGGTGCAGGAGGGGAAGATTAGGTACGTCGGCCTGTCCGAGTGCACACCTTCGGAGCTCCGCAGGGCGCATGCGGTGTACCCCGTGACCGCTATCGAGATGGAGTATTCTCTGCAGTCCAGAGATGTTGAAACGGAGATAATTCCCGCAGCTCGAGAACTAGGTGTTGGGATTGTAGCATACTCCCCGCTGGGGCGTGGTTTCCTGTCTGCCACATTCACATCACGTGATCAGCTGGCCGAGAATGACTGGCGCAGGAGTCAGCCTCGCTTCTCGGAGGAGAACTTTGCGAAGAACGTGCAGACTCGGTTCTTTGAGTATGCAGCCAAGAAGAGCTGTACCCCTGCCCAGCTGGCCCTAGCCTGGGTGCACGCACAGGGGGAGGACATCTTCCCCATACCTGGGACAAAGGATCCCTCCAGGTTGGAGGAAAACCTTGGTGCCCTGAACATCAAGTTGAGTCCAGAGGAAGCCAAGGAGGTCGGGGAACTGGTGGAAGTAGGATCTGGGGACCGGTATTCAGGAATGGCCGGGACCTTTAACAGTCGCCAAAATTTGTAATTGGAGAAGGACATAGCATGCGCTCCATAGGTTATGAGGACTGGCTGAGTTGAAAAATTGAAATTGCTTTTAGAAATTTGTTTTCAACATGCTCTGTGTGTATACGCAATTGCACGTTCATATGTTGATTCGCTCGATTGGCAGTGTAAAAGCGCACCATGGATATTTAAAGAAGCATTGCTATAGCAACGCAAGACCATACACAAGCAGGCTTACTAGGCGAGTTTAGTACAAAATAAATAAAAAATATGTGCATGAATTTTGATACTTAGCTCTGGACTTTTTGTACTTCTTGTAAACCATGCAGCCAATCCTTTGGTGTGCCTGTCACGTGTGCAGGAGGTGATGTAACAACCGGACACAATATTCCTCTTTGCAATGTCAGTTACTATACCTCTCAGCAAGCTGCCCTGTCTGCACAGATAGAAGTTGGCTGTGGATGGCATGGGGACCAGCTAGTTATCAGCTGGTGTTGTGGCACCTGGTATTAGCATTGCATTGCACCCCTGGGTTAATGGAGTGCACCATTCAAGATGTACAGACTGCTGAGCAGCAGAGAAAGCATACTGAAAATGATGCCACTGCTACCCACAATCATCCAAAGAAGAAAATGAATTGTACATTTAGTTGTGTGTGTGTGTGTGTGTGTGTGTGTGTGTGTGTGTGTATTTGTGTGTGTGTGTGTGTGTTTAGATAGAATAATTACGGCATGTACATACCAGCAAGCCTGCAGTTCCCATAAAGCAACCATTACCTGTGGGCCACCTCCCTCCCCATGATGGCCCACTGATCCTCAGACAAGTAACCACTGCTCACGTGTGCATCACCAAGGTATGGAGGATGCCATAGAGATATGTAACCCTGAGCGGCCATACACCATCTACACCTGCAACAAGGCTGAGAAGAAGCTGTGGCTTGCCAAGCTGAAGGAGACCATTTACGCGGACCTGTTGAAGTCTAGCAAGTGCTTGAAGAGAGACGACATGAGTTCAGGTGGGAGGAGGTGCTCCTGGTTGCCATGGTAACATAAATATAAATATGTATATCTCTTGACTCATCTTGCAGAGTGCAGGATTGCGCGCTTTGTGTATAATGACGGGAGGGTGTATTTGGGAGATTACCAGGATGCACAGGTGAACATGACGACATGTTGGAGTCTACAAAATTATTTATTTGATTTTATCCTTTGAATTGTAAAAGAACTTTAATAATGTGTTTGGTATTTGCCTAACCATGGTTATTGTGTATTCATAAATTGATTTAGATTGATAATCCTATTTAAAAATTATGTTCCTTCAAAAGCATTGCATTCTTTCGTGAAGACCCTGTATGAATATAAGATGTACCACTCTCCCTGTGAGGATACTGCTTGATGGAGGAGGGGCACCTTGAGGGCTTTATGGTCTCTGAGGGGAGCAGGGCACGGGACTGGGGAGGAGGTAATACACCAGTGGGCCTTTATAGTCAATCTATACTGTGTACATGTGACCCTTGACCCTACCACATCAAGGACCTTCTGCTCACTGAGTAATGGGGCCGCCCCAGTGGTGAATGGCTAAGTGCAGGTTTGCGCTTTCTGATACATATATACTCATGTTGGAGCTGATTTGGTGGAAAAGCACAATTGCCATTTCACAGTGAGCTACATGTATACAGCTGAAGGTACTTGATGTGGTAGGGTCAAGGGCCACATTTACATATACCACTAGCACATACAACATAGGCCAACCAGTAGATTCACTAGGCCCTATTAAGGCCCATGAGGGTCCTCCTCCCCAGTGCCCTTCTCCTCAGGGACCCTAAAGGTGCCCATCCTCCATCAAGTAGTATCCTACTTAGCCCCCCAGATGAATTCTATAGCAAACAGAAAGTGTTCGGTGCTGTGCATATCAAAGCCTAGAACAGTTAACACTTCTGAAGTATATAAAATGTCAACGAGTTACAATGAACATTACAAAGTTTAAATTGGTTACATGCGACATGATTTAACATGGTAGTCCAAACTATTCTTGTACAGGTAAGATTTGGTACATCCACTGTTGCTGCACCTCAACCTCTCACCAGTATGAATCCTGCAGTGGGCCTTCAAAGCTTGTGACCTTGTAAATGACCTTTTACAGAAGCAGTTGTGTGGCTTCTTTCCAGTATGAGTGAGCATGTGTGTTTTCAGAACAGACGTATATGAAAATCCCTTTCCACATTCTTGACACTGATGTGGCTTCTCTCCAGTATGAGTGAACATGTGTTTGGTAAGATTTGACTGTAGTGAAAATCCCTTGCCACATTGATCACACTGATGTGGCTTCTCTCCAGTATGAGTGAGCATGTGTGTTTGCAGAGATGACTGTTGTGAAAATGCCTTTCCGCATTGTTGACACTGATGTGGCTTCTCTCCAGTATGAGTGAGCATGTGTGTTTTCAGATTTCAGATTTGACTGTCGTGAAAATGCCTTTCCACATTGTTGACACTGATATGGCTTCTCTCTGGTATGAGTTAGCATGTGTGTTTTCAGATTTGACTGTTGTGAATATCCCTTTCCACATTGATCACACTGATGTGGCTTCTCTCCAGTATGAGTGAGCATGTGTGTTCGCATAGTTGACCGTTGTGAAAATCCCTTTCCACATTGTTCACACTGATGTGGCTTCTCTCCAGTATGAGTGAGCATGTGTGTTTTCAGATTTGACTGTTGTGAAAATGCCTTTCCACATTGTTGACACTCGTGTGGCTTCTCTCCAGTATGAGTGAGCATGTGTGTTCGCATAGTTGACCGTTGTGAAAATCCCTTTCCACATTGTTCACACTGATGTGGCTTCTCTCCAGTATGAGTGAGCATGTGTGCTTTCAGATTTGACCGCTGTGAATATCCCTTTCCACATTGTTGACACTTATGAGGTCGTCTTCCTGAAGCCATTTGTACCTGCAGACTGAAGGACACCTGGCAGTGAATAAAGTTGCACTTTTCTTTCTCAATGTGTATGTGTTTTAACTAAAATACGAAAACCTGATTGCCCAGAACAGAGTTGGAAATAATGTCAAATCAGTCATTTCCTGCACATTGTAATGGTCTTGGGAGGAAATCTTGCACCACATGATAAAGTATGGAATTGTTACATTGATCGAAGAGAAAATATCAGTTAGGCGATTAAAAGAACCAAAAATCAAGTGCTTTCGTGCTGTAGAAGCTGCTTCTGCTGTAATAATGGCTTAGTGGTGACAAAAGATGTTGTTTTTGCTTACGTTATCACCTACAATCTACCGCTTGCATCTATAGCTTGGACAATTCATTTGCTTTGCTGATGGAACCAAATAGTCCTGTAATTGTTGCACAGTATTACTTTGACTGTCCATTTTAACAAAATGGCCAGTCGAATGTTCCTTTGACAAATGTCCAGTCAATATGGAGATGTTATTGAACTGCATGCACTGATCTTTCTGAGGACAATAACATACATGTGATGTGAGCTCCTCAGGCCTAAAGTATGCTTCCTTCATATAACACATTCCTCTAGCATATCACTGATTTCCCCAGGCATACATCTAAGTTATAGTGTGTATAGGATGCACGGTACTGCGGTTTTCGATCGAGCATTTTAAAACGGTAATGAAGCGTTGCTCTATTCACTAGCTCGCATATTATAAATACATATAACGTGAACTTTACTAAACAGCCCTGGAGAGACAAGTTGGCTCCTAAATGCCCCCATTTAATTTTGTTCTCCCCCTCCTTCCATTCATCACGTATTACTCACGGCAGGAATGTCGTATGAAGATGAAATTAGTTTCGAATTCTAGCATTTTAATTCCAAACGATTCTTTTCTGATCATACAGATAAGATGTACAATTGTTTGATTCCTCCGAGTCCCATTCACTCAAACAGGTGGAAATTCATTATCAGTGGAAATTCTTGGTTGCCTAGCAGTATACCATATGACGACGTCACACACACGTCTTAATTTACTGCTGCCGGAGTTAACATATGCAGCTGCAGACATACAACAGGGTGAGGCAGTTCTAATTCAGCAGAGGTGACCAAGCCAAAGAAAACGGCTCGTTAACAAGGAGAACTCTGAGTTTAAGGTATCCGATGAACAAAGGTAGGCCATTAAAAAGAGCTGCACAGCATATACGAAGGAGGCCTACTCAATACAGATAAGAGCATGCTATAAATTGCTAAGTCATATATTGAACACTCCTGTGCTGCCAGGTTTAAAACCAATCGCTACATCAATACTCTTGGCGGACAAAAATAAATAAATTAGGGGAACAATTAAGTAAAGAGTCATTTCAAATCATGTCACCAAAGAGATGGACACCATGTTTTAACGTTATGTTCAAAACTTTTATGTTAGTTTGTCTTTATATAGGCAGTGCTAGGAATAATTTTTTTTTTTTTACCCTTAATGGTTTACAAGATATTTGGCGTTGAATAATTGATTAGTTTACTGATAATCTGTACTTTGCAGTGTTCTATCTTGGTACACACTACGAAAACTGTTGCATGCATGGCACCAAATCGAAGGGCCTGATAAGTACAATGTTACTGTGTCGAGCATTTTGATCAGAAATGAAAGGGTTAAACAATGTATTGGTTTGTAAGACAGATTTCGTAATTACTGTATGCAGAAACTTCATAATTGCGTAATTTACTGTATAATACTATGTGGTACATTATAATCAATACTTATGTGAAATAAAAAAGTTGATTATTAATAACCACTGAGAACCACAAACGTTTTTGAGTAAGGCAGCCATTTCTAAGGTGACTATCACGGAGGTGTTGCTAAGTGGCCAAACCACAACTATCAAAACTTTGGCCACAGCAGTAACAACTATGTCAACAACTACATCTAGCCCAATACTTTATCATTGTTAATGCGCAGTGCTCGTTCAAAAAAGATTGTTCTGGGGACAATTAAGTAACTTAATTTAGTTGCAATGTAAATTACACCATGCAGTACATCAAGGCACACAAAATACAACAAAATGTTATAGATACTCATGCTCTTGCTTCAAGTGCACGGGTTGCTGCTGCAACTTCCTTGGCTGTTAATACCTGCGTCCTGTAGCTGTCGAGGGGCTCACAAGTGTATGTCTGATGGGTCAACCTCCATTACATTCTGACGCTGTGGATACCCATACCCATTCCTTCAACTAAATTGCATAAAAGCCTCTTTTGCTGGTGCACCTTTTCCCCATCTGTGTTCCTCACTGAAATGAAATCCTTTTGGCCAGGCATCACCCTGCTGATGTCAATAGAAGCTTCTTACTAGCTCCAAGGTGTTGCTAGATGTAGCTTCTTAGCACTTCTAGCCATATAATTTGTCACACCAAACTCTTCCATCACTTTGGCAACAGACCATCTCTTGGGGAGAACAGTTAATATTGTTAGCCTTTCACTTCTAGATGTGGTTGAGGTAAATTTCTCTTTCAGTGATGGAAGAGTTTGGTGTGACAAATTATATGGCTAGAAGTGCTAAGAAGCTGGTTGAAGATAAAGGAGTATTGAGTACCCCAGATTCCAAGGCAGGAAAACCAATCATCTAGCAACACTTTGGAGCTAGTAAGAAGCTTCTATTGCCATGATGACATCACCAGGGTGATGCCTGGCCAAAAGGATTTCATTTCAGTGAGGAGCACAGATGGGGAAAAGGTGCACCAGCAAAAGAGGCTTTTATGCAATTTAGTTGAAGGAATGGGTATGGGTATCCACAGCGTCAGAATGTAATGGAGGTTGACCCATCAGACATACACTTGTGAGCCCCTCGACAGCTACAGGACGCAGGTATTAACAGCCAAGGAAGTTGCAGCAGCAACCCGTGCACTTGAAGCAAGAGCATGAGTATCTATAACATTTTGTTGTATTTTGTGTGCCTTGATGTACTGCATGGTGTAATTTACATTGCAACTAAATTAAGTTACTTAATTGTCCCTTTTTGAACGAGCACTGCGCATTAACAATGATAAAGTATTGGGCTAGATGTAGTTGTTGACATAGTTGTTACTGCTGTGGCCAAAGTTTTGATAGTTGTGGTTTGGCCACTTAGCAACACCTCCGTGATAGTCACCTTAGAAATGGCTGCCTTACTCAAAAACGTTTGTGGTTCTCAGTGGTTATTAATAATCAACTTTTTTATTTCACATAAGTATTGATTATAATGTACCACATAGTATTATACAGTAAATTACGCAATTATGAAGTTTCTGCATACAGTAATTACGAAATCTGTCTTACAAACCAATACATTGTTTAACCCTTTCATTTCTGATCAAAATGCTCGACACAGTAACATTGTACTTATCAGGCCCTTCGATTTGGTGCCATGCATGCAACAGTTTTCGTAGTGTGTACCAAGATAGAACACTGCAAAGTACAGATTATCAATAAACTAATCAATTATTCAACGCCAAGTATCTTGTAAACCATTAAGGGTAAAAATAAATAAATTATTCCCAGCACTGCTTATATAAAGACAAACTAACATAAAAGTTTTGAACATAACGTTAAAACATGGTGTCCATCTCTTTGGTGACATGATTTGAAATGACTCTAAATCAAACACTTCTCTATTGAGAAAATGATTGGTGGTATGTATGATGATTGGTGGTGTAAAAAGCATGGAAACAAGGTACAGTTACAGTGAGGTTTGGTAAGATCCTACAACTATACTGTACCTTGTTTCCTTGCTTTTTGCACCACCTAAATACCACCAATCACTTTCTCAATAGACAAGTTTTTGATTTACTTGTACAAATTGATGATTGATGAGATATATTTGTTACATTGTGGCTGTGATTTCTTTCTCTATAAACATTAGTGCACGTTCTATATGCCACTAGGTCTATCTTTTAAAAGTAACGAGCGAATAATTTTTGAGCAACATCCTCCAGGCAGAGATAATATATAGAGGGATTGGAAACAAGCTGCCATAAGCAGCAACACTATATGCACTAAGCCCTGGTGACACATGTACAACAGCTAGCTGGCGAGGAATTGTAACACGTTATGTACAAGCGTTGCTGTGGATACGCTTTTCATTCTTTCGATGATGTCCTACCCAAAATATGCCTTTAGCCATCACCTTTGAAAATCAAGTACATATCATAAATAAATATGTTAATAATTTACGTACATACATTGTATGCTCAAGCCACTTAATAATTACCTAGGAATGAGGCAGTTCAGGTATATGTATGTAGTATGTAGTACCCAGTGCACATGTTCCACCCATCTGGACTAGTTCATATATCGTTCCACTTCCCTCCACCCCCCCCCCACCCCTCGCGGATAAGCTGCCTTCTAACACCCCCAACCCCCCCCCCCCCCCCCCCCCCCCCCTGGACATATTCCCTATAACCATCGTAAATTCGACCAGTACATCTACGGAATGAAAACAGTTGTGGAAACAGACCACAGGCCGTTAGAAATCAGTGCGAAAAATCATTACTCTGAGCACCAAGGCGACTATAGCAAATGTTGCTACAATTGCAAAGGTAGTACCTGGAAGTAATTTATCGTCTGGGAGAACAACAGCTGATAGCTGATACACTGTCAAGATTGCCAGCTGGACAGGCAGAAGCAGAATAGTTGGGAAATTATGTAGTGTGTCAGTTGGGGCGAGAGTCAATGTGAGCAGAGGTGGTAGCCAAGGAGCTGAAAGTCATAGAAGAGCGCGATTTTGTTCGAAACATCATACCAACTGATGGAAGAAGCGAAGAAAGCATGACGAACAGAGAATGTTGGCTCAGGTCATTGGGCAAGGGTGGTCTGTAAAGATACGAGAGGTTTCAGTTTTGATTACGCCCTACTGGAACTTTCAGGATACAATGGTGGTGCAAGACGGTATTTTGTACAAGGGAAGTCAAGCAGTGGTACATAAGTCATAGCAGCACAGAGCAAGGAGCCTCAGTTGGCTCATTCCATTCCAATTAAAGTATCCATGGAGTAAGGTGCATGAGGATTGATTTGTGTAGGTGCAAAGGGAAAGATTGGGTGGTGATTGTGGATTACCTGACTGGTTTTATTGAGGTACCAGAATTGCAGCAAACTCTAGCCACAACTGTTATTGACCCCATTTCAAAAGCAACACTTTGTTAGACATGGTGTTCCAGTGGTGGTGCACACGGATGGTGGTCCTCAATTTACCTCACAAGAGCTCCAAACCTTATCAAGGGCATGGAAGTTTGTCTCCTCTCCCTATCATAGCCATGGGAAGGTTGAATTTAAGATTGTGAAGCAGCTGTCCAAGCAAAGTTCAGACCCATATATGGCTCTTCTGAAATGGCGTAATACCCCAACTGTGGGACTTGATGTCACTCCATGTAAACGGTTGTTTACTCGACGAATCCGAGGAGGAGTTCCTGTGAGTGCACGGAAACTGGATTTAGAGGTGGAATGACAGAGAGCAAT
This sequence comes from Spongilla lacustris, assembly GCA_949361645.1. Classification (NCBI taxonomy): domain Eukaryota; kingdom Metazoa; phylum Porifera; class Demospongiae; order Spongillida; family Spongillidae; genus Spongilla; species Spongilla lacustris. The sequence goes on from OX442417.1 coordinate 15,568,107, forward strand.
ACAAGTCCAAGCTAAAGGAAAAGGGAAGGCTGATTGAAGATGGGAAGATGGAAGGGAAGCCTAACAATGTTCTTGTGGCTAGGAGTCTTTGTGTTCTGAATGACAAGTGTGAAGGTGGGAGATTCAGTACTGGTCCAGGACCTTCCAGCTAAGAAGACTGAGTGGATGCGAGGTTATTGTACAAGTCAACTTTCAGATACGACGATTGAAACAGACAATGTTTAACAGCCACTATGAACCATCCAATGGAATGTGGAACAGTAAGCAGAACGGAATGGCCAACCATCAGAGTCATGTGAGTCAGAGGTGGTACCAGTCCAGAGGTCTCCACAGGCTAAGTCCATTGGAGCTATGGATCAAATCCAGTACTCAACGAGCCCCGGCCCTGAGGTGAACGCCAATCCACCAGAAGTAGGGAAAGAAACAAGTCTCTCAGATAGGAAGTGAAGTGGGACTTCAGGCTAGTCCTACTGTGACAACTACTAGAAGGGGCAGGATCATTCATCGGCCTAGCAGGTTTAAAGACTCCGCAGTTTGAAAAAAAAAAAAAACAACAAACAATTAATCGTTAGGCCTAGTGGTGGATGTTTAGGATCACGTGACATTAGAGTGCGCGTTGTCGTGTGGAGTACTGATGTTGTATCTGTGTGCATCCATAGATATTAGTGCCAATCACGAAACAACATGCACCGTTTTATTTGTTCTGCGAAACAATTTCAAGCCAGGGTGGACAAACCGTGACAAACGTACCACGGCACCCGAAATGAACACATATGATATGAACATACCTTAAGATGCACGCGATCTCTCTGCCACACTCGAGCCACTCAGGCGTTAGAAATGCGCGGTTAATTAAACACAATATATTAAAGTCGTTTAGTGGTGTTATATATCTTGTATAATTATCCTTTATAGATATCACGGCTGTTTCGAGATGGACATTAGGTTGTTAATTAGAAAACGTATGTATATTACGGTACAATTCTTATCCGGGTCCCATAGGAGCTCATTAAAATGTGGTCAATGTTCTAATCCCTATTTTGTGAAGATGCGTTTACCATAAAATACCAATATATTTTTTAACTGTTCTATATTCAGTTCGGCACTACAAAACGTCAATGCGCACTATTGAGGGATGTTTTTTATTAGCCCACTAAAGTCGCGCATCTCACGGTTTCTTTGTTTTGGCATTCCTGAAGCACTCGAACGGCAAGCCGTTTTTCTCGAGAAAATGCCTGAGAAAAGGGTGTGAAATGCACCTTGTTGTAAAGATAGATCCTTGCCCGTTTTAAACATGCCTAGCTTATGTGCAGACTTATTTTCTGAAGCGAGAACAAAACCCTTTACCCTGGACTAGCTAATCATGAATAAAGCAGTATCACGTGCGCTCATGCTGCAATAGAAGCGGATGGAAATTTCTTCATGTCAAGTGCAGTACAGTGAGTAGGGTATACCGGGCCTTTTATGCGGACAATATTAGTTGAAAAAAATGTCTCGAGGCAATCTAGAGACAATCTACGTATACAGCTGTGCTAGCCTACATTCTCTGTGGAACTACTGCTTCCCGCTAATTTCTACAAAACGAAGGCTTGAAAAGGAGGTTGGGAGGATAGAAAGTGTTAATGGGAGGAGGAAGGTGCTAGTCCTTTCATCCCCAGGGCACTATAATATACAGTTCAGCATAGTAAGCCCGCCCCTCTGGCGATAATGTTTTCCCCCTGCTGCCACGCCCACCTCAGTTTTCACCCTCTTCATGTTGGGGAGTCAGGCATACCTGCTAATTCAAGATGTGTTTGGCGAGCTCTACAGGTTTATTTTGACCTTTTCCTGCAATGAGACACGGCTATAGCCTATCTACACAATACAAGTGAGTGGAGCAAGTCATGTGACTAGAGCTTGTGATGATGTATTGTTGAATGTGTATATCCCACAAGCCACATGTCCTTGTGTTTTGGCCTACATTCACACCCTCTTGCTCCCTCTCCCTCCGCCTTCCTCGCTCCTATTCCCTTCCTCACTCTCCCTTCCCTTCTTTCCTCCCTCCCTTCCTCCGTATCCCTTCCCTTCTTTCCTCCCTCCCTCTCCTTCCCTTCTTTCCTTCCTCCCTCTCCCTCCCTCTCCTCCTCCCTTCCTCTCTCTCCGCCTTCCTCCCTCCTCCCTCCCCCTCCCTCCCTTCCTCCCTCCCCCTCCCTCATTTCCTCCCCTCCCTCCCCCTCCCTCCCTTCCTCCCCTCCCTCCCTTCCTCCCTCCCCCTTCCTCCCTCCCCCTCCCTCCCTCCCTCCCTTCCTCCCTCCCCTCCCTTCCTCATCCTCCCTTCCTTCCTCCCTCCCCCTCCCTCCCTCCCTCCCCCCTCTCTCCCTCCCCCTCCCTCCCCTCCCTCCCTTCCTCTCTCCCCCTCCCTCCCTCCCTCCCTCCCTCCTCCCTCCTCCTCCTCCCTCCCTCTCCCTCCCTCCTCCCCTCCCTCCATCCCTTGTTCACTTATTTTCTTGCTCAATTTGATTATTTTATTTGCGTAAGTCTATGTGTTGTGTTTATTTTACTTGTACATGGTCTTTAAGCTGTAGAAGTTTCTACTGTATTCTGCATGCCTCATGGGGACTCCGTGTTACATGTGTGGGGCGTGTAGAGGCATGATTGTACATGTGTTGTTTTCATGGTTATGATGCTGTCATCTAATATAATGTAGTGGTCTCAAAGGTCAAACTATGCGGCCACACTCCATGCAGCACACCACTGACACAACTCAGCACACCTCATCACATTTTCCATCCAGCCAGGTGGTGAACCAACCTATATGAACATGGTCCCCTCTAGATACTAACAGCCAGACTATCATGTGAGCAGCTTCATTGTCATGGCTACAACTTGTAATGACTCTTCTCTTGTACAGATTGGCTCCACCCACTTGCACCTCTACCCCTGTCACTAAGCTACAATTTGTTTTTTGCCTCAGGAACAATTCATCCCATGCAGGCACTGTCTCTTGCCTCCTCTCTTCCACCGCTAATTAGAATGTTGAACCACACACAGTATGCAAAAAGTTGTATTTATGCATGCTACGTCAGATCTGGCTACGTACTTCAGTTTACTGCCACAGGGATACAATTAAACCAATGTTGTTGTCCAAGCTGTTTAATTGAGAGATCACAGTAATCCATCACCCTTTTTGAAGTGTGCATGATCGACCATCTACATACAACGATACATGTATTGCAATCGGACCGCCGCCATGCTTGTAGTATACATAAATTGGTCGTATTCAGCGCCTTGGTACGACTCACAGAAAATAAGTCTGCTAACAAAAACAACCAAATCGCATACAACCAGCACTTCTGTATACGTTTATACAAGTTTTTGTAACTCATGTCAGGCAAATTAACGAAAAAAAGCTTTTTGAAACCAACCACTCTAAATGGAGCGCTATTAGTCACGGGCCCGTATCATGGCGTATGTTAGCATTAAAAAGATAAAATTTATATCACTGTAGTCCTCGAAGGGTGTATAACACAGATATTCACCTGTACTGCGCTTACTTTGAACGGATTACAAAAGATAAGTCGAATTCCAATGCCACTTGTTACGCACGAAATTATGGGGACGAGACCTAATGTCCATTTTTTCAATGCAATGAAACACCCGTGAGATATATCTAGATACTACTACACAAATTTTAAAAGTACGAGTTTGAAATAACAAATCATATAACGGCATGCAGGGGCGGATTGGAGCGAGGGGGGGGGGGGGGTTGGGGCAACCCCCCCTTTTGTCCAAAAATACTTTTTTTCGCACGCGGACAGCCCCCCCCCCCCCCCCCCTTGCTCGTCCTGTTATTCACTAACAACCCCCCTTTTCTGAAATCCTGTATCCGCCCCTGGGGGGGGGGGGAGGGGTAAATCACTTACAAAGGCGGGGCGGGGCGGGGCGGGGCGGGGCGGGGCGGGGCGGGGCGGGGCGGGGCGGGGCGGGGCGGGGCGGGGCGGGGCGGGGCGGGGCGGGGCGGGGCGGGGCGGGGCGGGGCGGGCCCACCTACTCCCAGCTGGGGGGTATGGGGGAGCGCTCAGACTGGCGGCTGTAAGTTCCCCCATCGGGATCTGGGGCAGAGCCCCACTTTCAAGTCACAAGTATAATCAATACGGTATCCGTACTTAAATATTCCGATCGATATATAGATCAGAATATTGAACTACATCCTGTGGGCAGGGACATTTACAATTACCGCCGAAATGGGCTATTCCATTACATTGTATTTTAAAATTATACTCCCCTACAGATGATAACAAATGGTGTCCAGGGGGGTATATGGAAATTCCGAATATATCCCGGGAGGTTGTCATTTAAAGGCCTGTCCCGTGGGGTCAGAAGGCATAATAGAAGCTTGTCCAGGGGGGAGTGGAACAACATACAAGCTTGTCCAGGGGGGTGGGAGTCGTGGGACAAAATAGAGGGGGCATTTACAAGTCTGTCCCGGGGGGATCGGGGCATAATATAAGCTTGTCCAGGGGTGCTTTTCTATATTGTCCCGGGAGGGTAGGTTTGCAATTATTGTCATCTGTAGTAGGGGTGTCATAGGCGGCGGAGACGGGGGGGCTAGGGGGCTTTTGCCCCCCCACTTTTGCCAGAGGGGGGGCGGAAGTATCATTCAGCCCCCCCAGATTTTAGGTAGTACAGCTGTGTGAGCATGCATGACTTCCGCGAGATATAGTCTAATTAATGGTATATAGATGCGCGTGCGTTATAAGTAACGCACGCGCTTCAATACTGATAATAGCATAAACCATAAACCGGTCATAGACCGCTTCGCTACATCGGGCTTCGTTGTCGCAATGAACTTTTGTATGGCGCTATTGCTTGCGCGTATTCTTTTTAAAATACATGCGTGAAAAATTTATTGCAGTGTCCACCGCGATATATCCCCCCTCCGCCACACCGAAAAAAATGGCCCGCGTGTTTAAACGAGCGTATCGACGTATTTGTGAACTCAGCTGCGTGCTATCCTGTTGGAGTACCAGTTCTTTCCTGAATGTTTAAACAGGTACATGGAAGCGTTAACGAGTACGAAGAAGATGCGCTAGTTAAAATATAAACACGGGCCCTTTATAATTTACTGATTATCTCTGGTACATGTACATATGTATTCGCACGGCAGCCGACTAATTTTTAGCGGGATTTGAAGCATAATGTGTGAAAGCTTCTGGGGTCTGGGGAGCTTACAGCGCTCCTCCCACACCACCTTGCTGGTGAGAGGGAGGTGCCTCGGGCGCTATAGTAGACGCGGAGAGTGCCGGGTGGAAACGCCGTAGCAGAAGAGCTATACTATACAGTGGAGAACATGGTAGTTGGACAAATAATTTTTTCTCATAAACTTTTACTTTCGAATGGAGTATCTCAGTAGCCTTACATCTTTATTAAAATCTAATTGCACACATCTGAGCCTATACCACTTGGCCATATAAGCTTGAAAAAGAAATAGGTCACATGACTTCTAAGGCTCGTTAATTAATTATTTAGTGACTCCTCTCCAAAACAATTTGTTCGTCGGGTTTCTCCACGCACATTGAACGGATCCCAACGAAATTGGGTTTGTAACTAAAGGACCTACGTACGCAAGTTTTCAGTCTTACGCATCTAACATCGGACTAACGGTTGTGCCGTTATTCACAAAAAGGCGCCATTGTAGGGCCTCAAGTGTTCAGATCGACGTTTTCCCATGCGCTTTTGATAGCTTGCAGGAATTTCAGGTTAAATCGTACGATGGGCATTCTATCGATTTAGCTACGGTATGAGCTCATTGCGATAAAACTACCGTACAAAACATGTTTTGAAACATCAGTGGCTTGGTAGTGTCGCCATTTTGAATAATTTCGATTAATTATACTATGAATATAATTTCAAACACTGCATCGGTCCGGTTATTTCTGGTTATTCCAATGGCTGAGGGCGTAGCCTGTGTTGATGGAAACGGTTCTTTTGATAACCAAACCGACGAAGCTGCACCTACCGAGTACGAGTCGATCTTCAAGACGGGCTAGCAAGGCTGCTGTATTGACATGGACAGAGCTTAAAAAGCGACCGGAAGTCAGTCTCCACAAGGAAAGTACCCGAAGCGATTGTTGAAGCACTCTGGGAAATTCCAGGTACGTACCTGGAATATCCCAGAGTCTGATTGCTTCAACAATCGCGTCAGTTGGTGACTTGGTGTGGAGTCTGACTTCCGGTCGCTTTTTAAACTCTGTCCATGTCGATACAGCAGCCTTGCTAGCTTGTCTTGAAGATAGACTCGTACTCGGTAGGTGCAGCTTCGTCGGTTTGGTTATCAAAAGAACCGTTTCTAACTTTCTATCAACACAGGCTACGCCCTCAGCCATTGGAATAACCAGAAATAACCGGACCGACGCAGTGTTTGAAATTATATTCATAGTATAATTAATCGAAATTATTCAAAATGGCGACACTACCAAGCCACTGATATTTCAAAACATGTTTTGTACGGTAGTTTTATCGCAATGAGCTCATACCGTAGCTAAATCGATAGAATGCTCATCGTACGATTTAACCTGAAATTCCTGCAAGCTATCAAAAGCGCATGGGAAAACGTCGATCTGAACACTTGAGGCCCTACAATGGCGCCTTTTTGTGAATAACGGCACAACGGTTAGTCCGATGTTAGATGCGTAAGACTGAAAATTTGCGTACGTAGGTCCTTTAGTTACAAACCCAATTTCGTTGGGATCCGTTCAATATGCGTGGAGAAACCCGACGAACAAATTGTTTTGGAGAGGAGTCACTAAATAATTAATTAACGAGCCTTAGAAGTCATGTGACCTATTTCTTTTTCAAGCTTATATGGCCAAGTGGTATAGGCTCAGATGTGTGCAATTAGATTTTAATAAAGATGTAAGGCTACTGAGATATTCCATTCGAAAGTAAAAGTTTATGAGAAAAAATTATTTGTCCAACTACCATGTTCTCCACTGTAGTAGGTACTTTAATAAATTGCGTTTGCGTAGGCGGAAACTGGTGATCTAAATTTCGTCGAAAATTGTGACCGTATTTAGGATTTCTCTACGAGTGCTTAAGAAGACGCGCGCTTTGTAAAGTTGCTTGCAAGGTATTTAGGACTTTATTGCTAGAATACAGAACAAAAGGGCTAGGGGTTGCCCGATACCAGGGTTGCCGAAGGCCAGCCCGGCCTGCCAGGTCGGCCTGCCAGGCCGGACATTTAGCTTGACCTGGCAGGCCGGACCGTGACCTGACAGGCCGGCAGGCCGGGATCCACCCACTTATTATAATAAATTATTAATTCATTTCGCGATGTCTATATAGCTATATATGGGACAGTTTCCGAGATAACTTCCTATACAGTTTTATAACATTATAGAATAATCGTGTTATAACATTTGAATTGCTGTATCTGCCGAACAATAAAGGCTATCAACTTCCTATTTTCAACACTTCATACTACACCATTGCCCTATAGGGTAAAATACATGTACACTTTTGTGTCTTGCACTTGCTCAGTACCATCATTGCAACGTTAGATACCCCACCAAGTTCAAACCCAACATAACTTTCTGTAGGAGTAATCAAATCGCTTCAAATTCGGTTTGTAGGTAGAGAGGTCCTATATCTATCGATTTGTTCTGTTCGTTAATTTTTATGCCATACGTTACGGAGATATAGTTGAACAAACTATACGTGCACTTTTTCCCGCTCGATACGCGGCAATGATATAATCACCACCTCCCATACTTTGAGCGGGACGCGATTTGCCCAAATCATCGGCGCGAATCGAGCGGGAAAATGTGCACGTACGTAGTTTGTTCAACTACATCTCCGTAATGGATGGCATAAAAATTAACAAACAGAATAAATCGAAAGATATAGGACCTCTCTACCTACAAACCGAATTTGAAGCGATTTGATTACTCCTACAGATACAGAAACTGAGTCTGAGATACATAACATGCAGTGATGCAAACAGCGCGCTTGCTATCTAAAGACTTGTAATTAACCATGCATTGTGCTTCAGCATGACACACGCCTCCAAACGTTGAGGGAGTAGGTTCCATCTCTGGCGCTGTTGAATCAGCTTAGCTCGCGAAAACACCCGCTCGGATGGAGCTGAAGATGTATGAATTTTTAATAAATTGTTTAATAATATCATAATGTTTTGTGGTTAGCCATGAATTTTTAATAAATTGTTTAATAACATCAATTTATCCGACCTGGCAGGCCGGCCTGGCAGGCCGGGGCTGTCAGGCCGGCCGGTCACAGGCCGGACCCCGGCCTGACTTTCGGCAACCCTGCCCGATACACTCTTGGTATCTAAATGTAAGCCAGCATACGGCGCTATTTTGTGTGCCTCGTTGATTTCCATAGTAATCGGTCGCGATTAGCCATTCCCTAGATTCTTAAAGCACTCACTTGAGGAAGCGTTTTCCATGTTTATTAGGTCCTAGCCTATATCAGGATAAAATTTCATGAGCTTTGGATGGTGCCCAAGGGTCCATTTATCGGCACTGGTGTTTACTGTTGGATTGCTTAGAGCTTGACATAATAATGCTTAACCTGGTATTTCTGTGTTAGAGCCCTGGGAATGAAACTTATTTTTTGTATTTTCAACGCATAGACTATCTGTTATGTTTATGTGTCAAAGAGTTGTGTGATAGTTCTATTTAATACGCACCGAATTCGTCAAGGCACGCGTTAGTTATGGAATGTATTGTACAGCATGGACCGCCATATCATTAAAAACAGCTCAATCATAAAAATATGATGGTGCCCACACAGCGTATTTTTCAAGACAATATTTTCATGTTAGTGTATCCTAGCTATGCAGTAACATTGAGAAATACATCTACCCATAACCAGCATATGCCCAGTTATTGAAGTAGCTTTGGATCAAATGGCAGGTGCTCTCCCTGAACCTTGAACTACAAAATTCTGCATGCTACAACAGAACAAGATAAGATAATAGATATTGTAGTACACTAGCTACTTGTTAAGTATACATGTATAGTAGACTCAGTTGCATGGCTACCTTGAAGGTACTTTAGCTCATCCACCAAGTATGTTTGCTGATCACAATGCACCCTTGGCCTGGCTAATTACCTTTATAGAAAAGCATCTAATGTTAAATGATGGAAACGTAAGATGTATGGAACAATGCAGTGGTTGTGTGCACACTCTCAGAACAAGCAAGAAAATATAGCCCGGTTAAATTTTGCATCTGACAAGCTTAGAGAGTAAAGTTAGTTAGTAAACAACATGAGCACAACATTTCTATATTGCAAGATCAGCAACTTAAAGATAAGATTCAAAAGAAGGAGAACAGTTCAAGGAGGAAGATAGAAAAGAAGTTGCAATGTGTGGCAGAAAAGGAAGTGGAATTATCAAATGAGTTTCCTAATATCTCATAATGAAAAAAAAATTAATGTAATATTTTTGAAGCGATTTATCCAACGTGTCATTATTTGTAATAATAAAATAATAAAGGTAAGCATAAACAATGCACAATAAGTAACTATACTAATAAAACGATACAGAATCCATAACAGAAGCAGCATTTCCACATTGTACTGCAACTGATTGCCTTTGTAGCAAGTAAGAGCCTACATTGCACTCTACTGATGCCTGCCTAAGGTGATGGTCAAGCTCTCTCCTGATGTCTCAATGGCTATGGGCGTGATCAGTTATTAATGGTCTGTATATTGAACACCTATGGTATGTGGATCATCAAAATGTGCTATACAATGGACATATAATATGTGTAAATCAATCAAAGAAGTCTCAAGTTCCTAAAGTAATTATTACACATTGGAAGAATGATGAATGTGAATAAATAGGGGAGAACATTATGATATCGCTATACGGGCTATTGCCATATTGGCAGCTAGATTATATAATAAGACACCTAAATTTAGATATAATGTGTATTTGACTCTGTGAACCTTATAAAGAGTACCTATGTTGTATTTTATGCAATTATGGCATCATTATCTTGAATACTTTTACAGTAGTTGCATGGAGAAGTCAAGCGGTCACAGTTTTTTATATCGCGGTCCATTCACATCGCGTACATTGTTAGTCACCAGCGACGTAATGTTTGAAACGTTATAACTTTTGAAATAGTAATCTGTTTTCCGTGGCAAAAGCATATTTTTGATGCATTCAATTTGCTCTTTTAGGCTATGCATAAAAGTTCTAGTTTTATTCATTTTCAAAAAATTTTTAAAGTACCTAGCTATACTGTGGGGACCCCCTGCCCCCCCCCCCCCCCCCCCCCCCCCCCCCCCAGTATTACTTCTCCGCCCCCCCAGGTTTATTCACCTTCCGCCGCCTATGGGTGTACAGTTAAATAATGGAATAGCCCAATTTGGAAGATCGTAGCGCTGGTGTTATATAGCGTAAGAAGTCATGAATATTTAATTACATAGGTTTTAAGGAGGGGGGACTTGGCCCCCCCCCCCCCTATAAATCCGCCCCTAAGCATGGCCGGAGACAAGGGGGGGGCTTGGGGGGGGGGGGGGGGGGGGGGGGGGGCTTAAGCCCCCCCCCAAATATTACCCCTAATAGTGCTAATACTAATGTTTAAATACTGATGCAATTAATTGTGGAATGCTTTTCTCCCTATGAATATCAGCTGAGTACTAAGCAGTACAGTGGAGAACATCATACTTGGCCAAATAATTTTTCTAATCCTTCCAATGGCGGTAGGTACAGGTGGATTGTAAATGTCGCAGCCCACAGGATGTAGTTCAATATTCTGATCTATATATCGACACCGTCCGTATTACGACTATATCGATCGTCATGCCGTTCAATAATGAATGTAGTCTGGAAGCAAGGATTGTTAACATTACAATGTAATGTTAACAATCCTTGCCAATCCTTGCCAACCAAGCAAGTAATTTTTTTACTCTATTTGTTTTTAGCATGTTTCTACGCAATTATATACTATGTTTTGAGACTTGAAAAGTGCGAAAGTTGCAAAGCAGCTGCATGGGGCTCCGCCCCAGACCCCGATGGGGAAGCTTACAGCGCTCCCCCATACCCCCTAGCTGGGAGTATATAGGCGGGCCCCCCCCTTTGACTTTGTCTATCATTCCCCCCTCGCCCCGAAATTCTGGATCGGCATCCACCCCTGAACTAAGCCCCCCCAAATCTCAAAAGTTGTCTCCGGCCATGCTAAGTACTAGTATGACGAAGTATAAGGTTGGCCGTACATGTAGTCTCGCAAGCCAGACGTACTTCGACGTACCGTACTATGACGTGGACTGGGGGCTAGCACGAGTAGTACTATTCGTGCTATAGTCCCCAGTCCACGTCATAGTGGGTCTGGCTTGCGAGACTAGGTTGGCCGCATACAGTATTGGATCGTTGTAGTGTTGAAGGTCGGTATCCCAGACCCAATCTTAATCAGAATGCATCGCAGCTGGGGATGAATTACATTACCCCTACGCGCGCCCGTAGCGTCATCCGCAGCTGCGTTGGGTATGGGCACGAGACTAGGGTTCCTCCCTCCCCCCCTCATGAACCTTCGCATAGTCCCAGGTCTCTGGTTGCCAGCTTACAACATCTTGCCTGTGCAGAGGATTCCTCGCTACATCTTACTCCTGAAGGTATGGGTGAGGTCGATAAATAGTACCTGTTCTCATGGGTGTGTTTGTGATTTACTTACTGTAAACCATGCAGCCAATCCTTTGGTGTGCCTGTCACGTGTGCAGGAGGTGATGTAACAACCGGACACAATATTACTCTTTGCAATGTCAGTTACAACACCTCTCAGCAAGCTGCCCTGTCTGCACAGATAGAAGTTGGCTGTGGATGGGGACCAGCTAGTTATCAGCTGGTGTTGTGGCACCTGGTATTAGCATTGCATTGCACCCCTGGGTTAATGGAGTGCACCATTCAAGATGCACAGACTGCTGAGCAGCAGAGAAATGATGCCACTGCTACTCACAATCATCCAAAGAAGAAAATGAATTGTACATTTAGTTGTGTGTGTGTGTGTGTGTGTGTGTGTGTGTGTGTGTGTGTGTGTGTGTGTGTGTGTGTGTGTGTGTGTGTGTGTGTGTGTGTGTGTGTATTTGTGTGTGTGTGTTTGTGTGTATTTGTGTGTGTGTGTGTTTAGATAGAATAATTACGGCATGTACATACCAGCAAGCCTGCAGTTCCCATAAAGCAGCCATTACCTGTGGGCCACCTCCCTCCCCATGATGGCCCACTGATCTCTCCTATGGCAGGTTCAGGCCGGAGGGCCATACCATTTTGGGGTTGGGGGTTGGGGCAGGACTGTCTAATAGCAAGCATGGGAGGCTACACCTGCAACAAGGCTGAGAAGAAGCTGTGGCTTGCCAAGCTGACGGAGACCATTTACGCGGACCTGTTGAAGTCTAGCAAGTGCTTGAAGAGGGATGACATGAGTTCAGGTGGGAGGAGGTGCTCCTGGTTGCCATGGTAACATAAATATAAATATGTATGTCTCTTGACTCATCTTGCAGAGTGCAGGATTGCGCGCTTTTGTGTATAATGACGGGAGTGGGCCTTTATAGTCAATCTATACTGTGGTAGTGGTATATGTACATGTGACCCTTGACCCTACCACATCAAGAACCTTCTGCTCACTGAGTAATGGGGCCGCCCCAGTGGTGAATGACTAAGTGCAGGTTTGTGCTTTCAGATATATACTCATGTTGGAGCTGATTTGGTGGAAAAGCATAATTGCCATTTCACAGTGAGCTACATGTATACATGGTATTTGATGTGGTAGGGTCAAGGGCCACATTTACATATACCACTAGCACATACAACATAGGCCAACCAGTAGATTAACTATTAAGGCCCATGAGGGTCCTCCTCCCCAGTGCCCTTCTCCTCAGGGACCCTAAAGGTACCCCTCCTCCATCGAGTGGTATCCTACTTAGCCCCCCAGATGAATTCTATAGCAAACAGAAAGTGTTCGGTGCTGTGCATATCAAAGCCTAGAACAGTTAACACTTCTGAAGTATATAAAATGTCAACGAGTTACAATGAACATTACCAAGTTTAAATTGGTTACATGCGACATGATTTAACATGGTAGTCCAAACTTATCTTGTACAGGTAAGATTTGGTACATCCACTGTTGCTGCACCTCAACCTCTCACCAGTATGAATCCTGCAGTGGGCCTTCAAAGCTTGTGAGGTTGTAAATGACCTTTTACAGAAGCAGTTGTGTGGCTTCTTTCCAGTATGAGTGAGCATGTGTGTTTTCAGAACAGACGTATATGAAAATCCCTTTCCACATTGTTGACACTCATGTGGCTTCTCTCCAGTATGAGTGAGCATGTGTGTTTTCAGATGTGACTGTTGTGAATATCCCTTTCCACATAGTTGACACTCATGTGGCTTCTCTCCAGTATGAGTGAGCATGTGTCTTTTCAGATTTGACTGTTGTGAATATCCCTTTCCACATTGTTGACACTCATGTGGCTTCTCTCCAGTATGAGTGAGCATGTGTGTTTTCAGATGTGACTGTTGTGAATATCCCTTACCACATAGTTGACACTCATGTGGCTTCTCTCCAGTATGAGTGAGCATGTGTCTTTTCAGATCTGACTGCTGTGAATATCCCTTTCCACATTGTTGACACTTATGAGGTCGTCTTCCTGAAGCCATTTGTACCTGCAGACTGAAGGACACCTGGCAGTGAATAAAGTTGCACTTTTCTTTCTTAATGTGTATGTGTTTTAACTAAAATACGAAAACCTGATTGCCCAGAACAGAGTTGGAAATAATGTCAAATCAGTCATTTCCTGCGCATTGTAATGGTCTTGGGAGGACAATCTTGCACCACATGATAAAGTATGGAATTGTTACATTGATCAAAGAGAAAATATCAGTTAGGCGATTAAAAGAACCAAAAATCAAGTGCTTTCGTGCTGTAAAAGCTGCTTCTGCTGTGATAATGGCTTAGTGGTGACAAAAGATGTTGTTTTTGCTTACGTTATCACCTACAATCTACCGCTTGCATCTATAGCTTGGACAATTCATTTGCTTTGCTGATGGAACCAAATAGTCCTGTGATTGTTGCACAGTATTACTTTGACTGTCCATTTTAACAAAATGGCCAGTCAAATGTTCCTTTGACAAATGTCCAGTCAATATGGAGATGTTATTGAACTGCATGCACTGATCTTTCTGAGGACAATAACATACATGTGATGTGAGCTCCTCAGGCCTAAAGTATGCTTCCTTCATATAACACATTCCTCTAGCATATCACTGATTTCCCCAGGCATACATCTAAGTTATAGTGTGTATAGGATGCACGGTACTGCGGTTTTTGATCGAGCATTTTAAAACGATAATGAAGCATTGCTCTATTCACTAGCTCGCATATTATAAATACATATAATGTGAACTTTGCTAAACAGCCCTTGGCATTTACGTGGCGAGACAAGTTGGCACCTAAATACCGCCATTTAATTTTGTTCTCCCCCTCCTTCCATTCATCACGTATTACTCACGGCAGGAATGTCGTATGAAGATGAAATTAGTTTCAAATTCTAGCATTTTAATTCCAAACGATTCTTTTCTGATCATACAGATAAGATGTACAATTTTTTGATTCCTCCGAGTCACATTCACTCAAACAGGTGGAAATTCATTATCAGTGGAAATTCTTGGTTGCCTAGCAGTATACCATATGACGACGTCACACACACGTCTTAATTTACTGCTGCCGGACTACACATAGTTAACATATGCAGCTGCAGACATACAACAGGGTGAGGCAGTTCTAATTCAGCAGAGGTGACCAAGCCAAAGAGAACGGCTCGTTAACAAGGAGAACTCTGAGTTTAAGATATCCGATGAACAAAGGTAGGCCATTAAAAAGAGCTGCACAGCATATACGAAGGAGGCCTACTCAGATTACCCAATACAGATAAGAGCATGCTATAAATTGCTAAGTCATATATTGAACACTCCTGTGCTGCCAGGTTTAAAACCAATCGCTACATCAATACTCTTGGCGGACAAAAATAAATAAATTAGGGGAACAATTAAGTAAATCAAACACTTCTCTATTGAGAAAATGATTGGTGGTATGTATGATGATTGGTGGTGTAAAAAGCATGGAAACAAGGTACAGTTACAGTGAGGTTTGGTAAGATCCTACAACTATACTGTACCTTCTTTCCTTGCATTTTGCACCACCTAAACACCACCAATCACTTTCTCAATAGACAAGTTTTTGATTTACTTGTACAAATTGATGATTGATGAGATATATTTGTTACATTGTGGCTGTGATTTCTTTCTCTATAAACATTAGTGCACGTTCTATATGCCACTAGGTCTATCTTTTAAAAGTAACGAGCGAATAATTTTTGAGCAACATCCTCCAGGCAGAGATATTATATAGAGGGATTGGAAACAAGCTGCCATAAGCAGCAACACTATATGGGACAGTTTCCGCGAAAATGTCACCCTTTTATAACATTATAATGTTATAAAAATGCTTCTTGTTTGAATCGCTATATCTTCCGAACGCTAAATACTATCGACTTCCTATTTTCAGCAGTTCATACCACACCATTTCTCTATGGTGAAGTACATTTTGGAGTCTTGCACTTGCTCCACGCCAGTATTGCAACGTTCAATACCCGACCAGGTTGAAACCCGCCATAACTTTAGGTAGGAGTAATCAAATCGTTAAAAATTCGGTTTATAGGTACAGAGGTCCTATACCGGACCTATCGATTTGTTCTGTTCGTTAATTTTTATGCCATTCGTTACGGAGATAGAGTTGAACAAAGTATGTCCGCTTTTCCCGCTTGATTCGCGCCAATGATTTTGGCGAATCGCGTCCCGCTCAATGTATGGGGAGGCGGTTGTTGTATCTTTGGCGCGAATCGAGCGGGAAAAAGTACACGTAGTTTGTTCAACTGTATCTCCGTAATGGATGGCATAAAAATTAACGAACAGCACAAATCGATAGGTATAGGACCTCTGTACCTACAAACCGAATTTGAAGCAATTTGATTACTCCTACCTAAAGTTATGGCGGGTTTCAACCCGGTCGGGTATCGAACATTGCAATACTGGCGTGGAGGAAGTGCAAGACTCCAAAATGTAAATTGTCATAGAGAAATGGTGTGGTATAAACTGTTGAAAATAGGAAATCTATAGCCTTCAGCGTTCGGAAGATATAGCGATTCAAACAAGAAGCATTTTTATAACATTATAATGTTATAAAAGGGTGACATTTTCGCGGAAACTGTCCCATATGCACTAAGCCCTGGTGACACATGTACAACAGCTAGCTGGCGAGGAATTGTAACACGTTATGTACAAACGTTGCTGTGGATACGCTTTTCATTCTTTCGATGATGTCCTACCCAAAATATGCCTTTAGCCATCACCTTTGAAAATCAAGTACATATCATAAATAAATATGTTAATAATTTACGTACATACATTGTATGCTCAAGCCACTTAACAATTACCTAGGAATGAGGCAGTTCAGGTATATGTATGTAGTATGTAGTACCCAGTGCACATGTTCCACCCATCTGGACTAGTTCATATATCGTTCCACTTCCCTCCACCCCCCCCCCCCCCACCCCTCGCGGATAAGCTGCCTTCTAACACCCCCAACCCCCTCCCCCCCCCCCCCCCCTTGGACATATTCCCTATAACCATCACAAATTTGACCAGTACATCTACAGAATGAAAACAGTTGTGGAAACAGACCACAGGCCGTTAGAAATCAATGCGAAAAATCATTACTCTGAGCACCAAGGTGACTATAGCAAATGTTGCTACAATTGCAAAGGTAGTACCTGGAAGTAATTTATCATCCGTGAGAGCAACAGCTGATAGCTGATACACTGTCAAGGTTGCCAGCTGGACTGGCAGAAGCAGATGAGTTTGGAAATTATGAAGTGTGTCAGTAGGGGCGAGAGTCAATGTGAGCAGAGGTGGTAGCCAAGGAGCTGAAAGTAATAGAAGAGCACGATTTTGTTCGAATATCATGTCAACAGATGGAAGGAGTGAAGAAAGCATGACGAACAGAGAATGTTGGCTCAGGTCATTGGGCAAGGGTGGCCTGTAAAGATACGAGAGGTCTCAGTTTTGATTACGCCCTACTGGAACTTTCAGGATACAATGGTGGTGCAAGACGGTATTTTGTACAAGGGAAGTCAAGCAGTGGTACCTAAGCCGTAGCAGCACAGAGCAAGGAGCCTCAGTTAGCTCATTCCATCCCAATTAGAGAATCCATGGAGTAAGGTGGGGATTGATTTGTGTAGGTGCAAAGGGAAAGATTGGGTGGTGATTGTGGATTACCTGACAGATTTTATTGAGGTGTCAGAATTGCAGCAAACTCTAACCACAACTGTTATTGACCCCATTTCAAAAGCAACACTTTGTTAGACATGGTGTTCCAGTGGTGGTGCACATGGATGGTGGTCCTCAATTTACCTCACAAGAGCTCCAAACCTTCTCAAGGGCATGGAAGTTTGTCTCCTCTCCCTATCATAGCCATGGGAAGGTTGAATTTAAGATTGTGAAGCAGCTGTTCAAGCAAAGTTCAGACCCATATATGGCTCTTCTGAAATGGCGTAATACCCCAACTGTGGGACTTGACGTCACTCCATGTAAACGGTTGTTTGCTCGACGAATCCGAGGAGCAGTTCCTGTGAGTGCACGAAAACTGGATTTAGAGGAGGAATGACAGAGAGCAATACAAGTCCAAGCTAAAGGAAAAGGGAAGGCTGATTGAAGATGGGAAGATGGAAGGGAAGCCTAACAATGTTCTTGTGGCTAGGAGTCTCTGTGTTCTGAATGACAAGTGTGAAGGTGGGAGATTCAGTACTGGTCCAGGACCTTCCAGCTAAGAAGACTGAGTGGATGCGAGGTTATTGTACAAGTCAACTTTCAGATACGACGATTGAAACAGACAATGTTTAACAGCCACTAAGAACCATCCAATGGAATGTGGAACTGTAAGCAGAACGGAATGGCCAACCATCAGAGTCATGTGAGTCAGAGGTGGTACCAGTCCAGAGGTCTCCACAGGCTAAGTCCATTGGAGCTATGGATCAAATCCAGTACTCAACGAGCCCTGGCCCTGAGGTGAACGCCAATCCACCAGAAGTAGGGAAAGAAACAAGTCTCTCAGATAGGAAGTGAAGTGGGACTTCAGGCTAGTCCTACTGTGACAACTACTAGAAGGGGCAGGATCATTCATCGGCCTAGCAGGTTTAAGGACTCCACAGTTTGAAAAAAAAAAAACAACAAACAATTAATCGTTAGGCCTAGTGGTGGATGTTTAGGATCACGTGACATTAGAGTGTGCGTTGTCGTGTGGAGTACTGAAGTTGTATCTGTGTGCATCCATAGATATTACGAAACAACATGCACCGTTTTATTTGTTCTGCGAAACAATTTCAAGCCAGGGTGGACAAACCGTGACAAACGTACCACGGCACCCGAAATGAACACATATGATATGAACATACCTTAAGAAGATGCACGCGATCTCTCTGCCACTCAGGCGTTAGAAATGCGCGGTTAATTAAACACAATATATTAAAGTAGTTTAGTGGTGTTATATATCTTGTATAATTATCCTTTATAGATACTGTCACGGCTGTTTCGAGCTGGACATGAGGTTGCTAATTAGAACACATTCGAACATTACGGTATTTTGGTATTTGGAATCCTGGAGAAGCTAATTATTTTGTGGTTTACGTTCAGAGGCGCTGCTTGCCACTACCAATTCAATATACACAACCATTATGCTTTTGAGCTATTCCACAACCAATTTTGTACTTAAAAAGAATGATACGCACAGTTAAAGTACGCTCTTCTTTGGCCCATAATTGCCGCGCATGGTACTATTGAAGGCACGCCTTTTAATGTTATCATTAAGTGCTCAGGCGGCAACCGATTTTTCTCGAAACCCGCCCGGCAGATGGTTTTAAAAACTTCTCCTACTCAAAGAGTGATCATTTTACTTCACCTTTGCGTTTAGTACATGCTGGGGCTTATTTTCTGGTGAGAGAACGACACGGTTACTCGGGACCATGTAACTAATGAATAATGCACGTTGCCACACCCATCTGTATAAATTTGACATATGACGACAATGGGAAACACGCAATGACATCATGTCCAGAAGTTCTGTCAGAGAGTATTTGGTCATAACTGAACTATATAAGGGTGGAAAACGAGAGCTTCAAACAAAATATACCCGTGCTGCCTTTTCATGGAGCTCTTATTTGACATTCTTTGCAATAGACATACGCAATGACACTGTTTGATATCCCTCCAGAGCGTGAAAGTACAAGAAGCAGCAGTAAAGAAATTTTATACAGGTGTATGGTAAAGCCATAGAACTGGCTCCTAGCATGAAAAGGACAGTAAACATGCACCTACTCGAACACCATGGGTGGACATGTACAATCATGAATGCATGCAGGCTTTGGGCTGATGGGGGAACGAAGCTAGCACACAACCATTTCAATCAGTCGTACAGGACATGAGTATGGCCAACTGCCCAAGGACACTTAATTATTAGGCGTAGCCCGAAGGTCGGGCTAGTACGCCTGAGTGTGAGTGTGTTTCCAAACTGGAGTCTTTGAGGCCAGAAAAGCTAAGTCGAAATAGAAAATGCAAATAAAAGTGTGTGATTTTTGTTTTCCAAGCATACTAGTAGGGCCTATGCGTGTTTCGCACATATACGATATGAGAGGACCACTTCGCTACGTAAAAAAATCTGCCCTTTTCAAAGCGTTGGCACGACGCGCAGAAAATAAGCCCCGTTACACCCTAAACAGAACCAAATACAGCCGTCTCTTGAGTACACGTTTCTAAAAGAGTTTTTTCATTTGGCCGGGCGGATTTCTCAAAAAAGCCTATTGACACGAACAACTCAAAATAAAGCGCATGTAGTCTCGGCCCTCTCTTCGCGCGTATTTAAATACAACAAAGACGAAACTTATACTGTTTTAGTCCTCGAAGGACGCCTGACTGATATATCGACTCAAAGTGAGCTTACGTTGTACGGATAAAGAAGGATAAGCCACATTCCAGTGCCATGCGGTAACTAGGGTTCAGTTGCCAGTCTCCAAGCAGGGGATGGGGACGAGACCTAATGTCCAACTTTTCAATGGAATGAAACAGCCGTGGCTGTACTAGTACTACATGTATTGTACATTATTAATTTTAAAAGTACGAATTTCAAATAACAAATTATATAACGGCATGCAGGGGCGGATTGGAGCGAGGGCCAGGGGGGGGGGGGGGGGGGGGGGGGGGGGGGGGGGG